>JAGPOW010003316.1:24904995-24926840 GCA_030014935.1 Caiman crocodilus | reverse complement strand
CTTCCTAGGGAAGTTGTTCTTGCTCCTACCTTGGGCATCTTTAAGAGTAGATTAGATAGGTACTTGGCTGGGGTCTTGTGACCCTGGCACTCGTTCCTGTCATTGGCGGGGGGTCAGACTAGATGGCTTGCTCTAGGCCCCTTCTGACCCTAGATACTATGATACTATGAAATTACCTACCCAGGGACTATGAAATGTGTATATATGTGTAATCCCTGTCAATGGCTGTACAATTCTTATGGAGCTACAGGAGAGTGTGACTTCACCAAGGTTTTCATACTAAAAGATCTGAGTCTTTTGTTCAGGTTGTTGAGATTCCAGCATTTACATCCAGAGGTTATAGGTTCATTCCCCATGGACAACTCAAACAGGGAGGTTTTTTTCATTTGGCTATGTTGCTTGTAAGTCTTGACCATAACCTAGTCTCAGAGCTAAGGAAAGAAATCAAGGATACTGATATGTAGAGTTTTAGGACAATATTTAGGGTACTGGAATGGGTGATTTTCATTCCACTGTATAGATTAGTCCACATTTTAAAAAGTGGCATACTAGTCTTCTCACCAGTTGTGCCCATATTTGAAGTAGAAAAAGTCTGTGATGTGACTTTTTTAAGTCTGTAGGTTCAAATGTTACTCATGATCATGATGATTAGTCTACATCCACCTTTTATTCAATTCAAGCATAAGTACTGTGTAGACTACACTAGTTTCAAGAGTAGCCCATTTTGGAAATACCATTAGATACAGAAAACAATTCTTCTGCTACAATGGATTTTAACTTTATGGTGTGCTTCAAGAATCATTTCAGTAAAGCCAAAGGTTATAAAATGGTTTCATAATCAATTAACACTAAAGCTTAATTCCCAGTTTGCCACATCATTCTGCACTGCTTTGCCACATAATTGAAGTCTAATTTACCACGTTGTATAGAGAGGTCTTGTTTATTCACATTCCATTATCAGTACCTTACTCATTATTCTAATGTACTCTGTGCACCTTAACCATGAATGTGAAGACAAGTTCTATTCTATTCTACTATTCTACATGCACAACGTATCCTTTGCAAGCTAGAAATTACTTTCAAATCACCATAAGTCTTTCTTTCTTTCTTTTGAAATAGTAAGACTGATTCATTCACAGGAGAATATTACACAAGTTTAATTACACAAGGGAGGCTTATCAAGGAAGTAACGCATCCTATGTTAACAAGCAAGACTGAAACATATAATTCTTAAAACAAATTTAAAACACTGCTGTGTGCCCTTGTGGCCAAGAAGACTACCAGTATACTGGGCTGCATTAGTAGGAGTGTTTCAGGCAGATTGAGGGAAGTAATTATTCCCCTTTATTCTGCACTGATGAGGCCACATCTGGAGTACTGTACATGGTTTTGGGTCCTCCACTATACAAAGGATATGGACAAGTTGTAGAGAGTCCAATGGAGGGAACAAAAATGGTTAGGGGTCTGAGGCACATGACTTATGAGAGGCTGAGAGAACTGGGTTTATTTAGTCTGCAGAAGAGCTGACTGTGTGAGGATTTGATATTGGCCTTTAACTACCTGAAGGGTGGTTCCAAAGAGGATGGAGCTAGATTGTAACAGATTGTTACAATCAGTAATTGGGGTAACAATTACTCAGTTGTAACAGATGACAGAACAAGAAGCAATGTTCCCAAGTTGCAGCAAGAGAGGTTTAAGTTGAAGATTAAGAAAAAACTTTCTAACTAAGAGGGTGGTGAACCACTGGAATGGGTTACCTAGAAAGGTGATAGAATCTCCATCTTTAAAGGTTTTTAAGTTCTGCTGGACAAAACCCTGGCTGTAATGATCTGGTTGAGGATGGTACTGCTTTGAGTATGGGGTTGGACTAGATCACCTCCTGTAGTCCCTTCCAACCATAGTTTTCTATGATTATAAATGCATATGCAAGTAGGCACAACTAGGTGAATCTACATGTGCATCTACACTGTGGAGTTGACCAATTAGCTGTGTAGTAAAGTGTCACTGTATATATGAGCACCAGTATTAGGGTATAATAAATAGTTAACTCCACCATAAAATAGTACTGTAGAGTCCTGCTCCACCCCAGTTCAAAGTGCTGCTGTCCCAGAGGCACATGTAGACATTGTGACCAAGAGCAGTTAACTCCAGCAGAAACTTAATTTCACATGTAGATGCACCTACTGAGGGGCAATCATTTCTGTATTTAGTTCTTAATCTATAAGTGCTGATCAAAAATAATAATGTACACACAACCTTGAAACTTCCGATAAAGAGGCCCTGCCTGATGCATTAAGAATCATGGTTTAACTAAGACAATAAACATATGTCAAAATCTTTGACTTCTTCCAATGTTGCCCCTCAGAAACAGATTAAACTGGAGTCAGAATTATTGAATATAACTTAATGCTCACTTAAACCAGAAAATATAAGCTCCCAAGTCTCCTTGGAGCAAGCATCTGTAGGAAGATATTTGATTACATTTTTCTATATTCATTCAGCTAATTCTGAAATCTAAACAGAATCTCGAAGTCAACAATACTCCCTAGAACTCTGTATCTATAAGTGAATGTCTTAGTTACCTGTATTCATATTTTCTAAATCTGCTACAGATGGTATTGATATTATTAATAGATTATTCAATATTTGTAAGGAGTGGAGTGGGGTAGGGGCAGACGCTGGCCAGATAGGGAGGGGTGGGTACAGGATGGCTCATCTGAGGGATGTGGCAGGGAGGGTAGGGGGACTCCAGCCATTATGTGCACCCCATGAAGGTTTGAGTTTTACTTGAACACCACACATTAAATATCTAAATATTACATGAATTCCACAGCCCAAAATATTTATATGCACATGCGCACAGACACTGAACTGCAGACTATCTTTTTCCAATATTTGATGTTAAATGTTATTAAATGTTGTGATTCTCAGACTTTTGGGTACATCCCAAGAATTCCTCATTTCATCTGCCATATAACATTAAGAACAAGAATACTTTTAGCAAACCTTCATACATACATGAATTGCCACCTCAAACATGACTAAAACACTGATCATATTCTTCAGTAAAAGGGCTTCATAAATATTAAACAAAGCTAAATGAATCCATAAATCCAAAATACTAAAAAGGAAGAGTTCCAATGAAAATAGCTTAGATAGTATAGGAATAAAATACTGTCATACAAGTATACAAAGAACCATTACTCTTTTCAGCTTCTGTATTTTGTTCTTTCAGAAGTTAAGTCACTTCAGTTACTTAATCTGATACCCAGAAAAATATCCAAAATTCAATATCTAGAAGTAGAAAAACTGATATACCAGTGGCAAGTAGGATGCTTTCACTATCAAATATGGGTACCACTACCATCAATTTTGACAGAATCTAAGATCTATTTTAAAATGTGGGATCTACATTTATAGTTTTGATCATTATAAAAAGCATATTCCAAATTGGAATTGGATATTAATACACACTCAGAGTCTTTCTAAATTTGCATAGAGGAAGATTTGAAGTTGCTGCTTGTATCAGGATCAGGCAATAAGAGAAATTAACACCACACAAAGCTGTTTGCCTAATACTATTCAAAAACATGTGGATAGTGATTATTCATCTCACTTTATAGCTGCTTGGGAAGTTGCATGAGACAGAGAGAGATTGATATGAATCAAGAGGCAAAACCTTTTCATGTTAGTAAATATGTACATACAGGGAGCATCAACACATTTATTAATGTGCTTTAGGTAACGTGCATTAAAGCTAATCCTCCAGACATTTTTACACATGCTGTGGGAGTGGTGGGAGGGGGAGCAGCTGCTTTAATTAGAGTGGCTTCAAGAGCCGCTTTAATTAAAGCACCTGGAGCATCTTGTGTATCGGTGTCCCTGAACTTCAAGATGGCAACAGGGATGCTTAATCTAAAGCTCATGAACTTTAGTTAAAGCACCCCTGCTACCATTTTAAAGCATGGAGATACTGATACATGAGACGCAGCAGCTGGCTAGAACATGGTAATTATCGTATTCCAGCAGACTCAATTAATTGAGTCTGCTCCGACATGCTGTAATTACATCCTGGTGTCACACAATTAAAGAATACTTAAAACATGTCCTGTCTTACAATCACTTTTGAGATGAAATAAAAAAGTTCCTTCTTTCTGTAGGGGAGAAGACATAAACAAGAGGTCAGTAATGAGATATATTAAGGGCTAGGGACAGATTTAAAAAGCTGGAGCCTGAATTGATTCAATCTTTGCAGGTTACTCGGCTTGGCTCAGTCAGCTCAGGCAGGGGAGTAAAGCCCCCACCATAGGTTTGCCAGGATCTGGGCCAATCACCTGACTGTGCCCCCTGCTCAGCTGGGGCAGCAGGCAATGTGGACTTTACTCCTCCACCACAGCTGGGAGCTGGGTTGATTCCCCTGCAGAGGAGAGCGTAAGGTAGGGGAATCTGCCCCGCTCTTGGCTGCTGCAGATAAAAAAGACCCTGCTGACAGTTGGAGGCAGAGACAGCCCTGCTCCATTGGATCGGACAGCACAGCCCAGGGCTGAAGAGCATGATGGCATGCTGGGAGACTCTGATTTAACCTAAACAAGGAAGAGGTCTGGGACAGAAGTTCCATGAAGTGGTTTGACTCAAATCAGTTAAGCATGGTACTGCATTCAACAAGGTTTATCTTAAACCAGTTGGGAGCCCTTTGAACCTGGTTTATTTGCACTGAACTTATGTTCTGTTACAAGTTTAAACCAGTTTTTGACCACTTAAACCAGTTTATGTGTAACTTCTGTCCCTAGTCAAGTTGTACAAGCCAAAGATGCTCTTGTATGGTAAAACATGATGCCTGAATGTATGTAATCTGTGCTGATATATGTGCTGCTGGAAAAGGACCTTGAAATCCTCACCTTTTGAAGTCAAATGCAAAAATTCCTATGGACTTCAAGAGAACCTGGATTTTACTACTCCTCTTGTTTGCAAATTTTACGTTTTTTTATGCAATTAAATAGCCTGTTATGGCTAAGAAACTGCTATTTTCTGCTTTCTTTGTAGAGCTGCTTGTAACATCTATTTGAGTCTGGAAGTTAGAGAAGCTTAGAGCAGCCTAGTCTATTAACCTAATGAAGTAGTCTGTTGCCTAGGAGAACACATAATTCTCTGAACCAGTTAGTCTCTAAGGTGTCACCCTGCCCTATCTTCTGCTTGACTTGAGAAGAATATGTCTAACCACCTTTGTAAGTGTCTATGATGGGGTAATGCATTAGTTGTTTATCATGTAGTTGGCTACAGAAAGTGGGGGAGGATAGCACCTTAGAGATTAATACATTCAGAAAAGCATAAGCTTTTTAAGTGACAGCCTACTTTATCAGATGATATAAATAGATTAGCAGAGAGCAGGGGTACTAAATAGAAAGGAATAAAGCAATTTAAAAACAAAAGATAGGGAAAGGGGGAAGAAAGAACATGGGGAGAGGGCACTGCTGAGAGAGGTAAAGGTGTGTTGAAGAGATCAAATTGACCATCATTGTTTTCAGGTTACTCAAAATATAGTTTGATTATGGATATTTTTAAAAAGAAAAGAAAAAATCTTCAGTGCACATAAACAAAATGCCCCTTTTGACACCAATATATAAACATTAATACAGGGATTTTAAGAATGGATGGAGTTATGACAAAGTCTGTTAGTAATATGTAGGTACTGCTAAAAGTTAATGGGGAAACAGACTGCCTCCTAGCTATCTCAGTAAACTATAGGCCTGAAAATGATTCATCTTTGTATTGTACACTTTTAGGTAACTTGTTAAATCAGTTTACCTTTGTATTTTGATCCATTTTCCCACTTTCAACATTTTAACTTTTTTAATTAGACCTTTCTTATAACTACTTCCTGGCTATTCATTAAGGTATCTGAAACCTCTCACTGGGCGCATCCCAGCGAACATGCACATGCAGGGACACAGGTTTCCCATGGGACAAATAGCAACAAATCATATTTGTGCACAAATATGTGCTGCTGCTATTTGTCTGCAGGCATGCCCCTGCATGCGTGCTCTGGTGTACAGCAAAGTGATCCAAGTGGAGTAGGGGAGGTTGGGGCCAGCACCTGTGCTTGCCCTAGCAGCTTACCTGGGGTTCTCCTCAGGCAGCAGCAGGACTGAGCCACCTGATTGGAGCCTGGCAGGCAGCCAGTTTGGCTGTGGCTGGCCAGGCTCCTTTTCTGTGAGCACATGCTGCTGCCCCTGCACCATACTGTTTTTTTAGTGGTGTTTTTGTTGTTGTTCTTTTTTATGCCAGAATCTCCCTGTGTCGAAAAAACCACTGCACTGCTAATTAGTGGAGTGGAGGATGGGTACATGTATGCCAGATGTGGTTTGTGGCACCTCAGACTTCTTTGAGATGCTGCAAACTGCACGTGTGCACTCGTTGGGGTACACCCACTATAGCTAAGTACATGTTAATAAGGATGAAGCTGAATTGATTAAATCTTTGCAAGTTAGTCTAAGCTGCATGATTGAACCAGTAAACAGACATTCACTTTTGATTCTGAAATAGCAGTCGTATGCCTGCAGTGTCCCAGGCCAGAAGCTGGGTGCACTAGAGTATGCCTACCTGCTGGACTGGAGCAGACAGCTTGTTCCTAGGCTAGCCTACCCACCCTGCAAGATGGGGTTTGTAGGGGAGGTGCAAAGCACCCTGGGATGCTGGAGGATTGTGAATTAGCTTAAATCTGGAGGGGAACTGGGGCAGAAGTTCAATAAACAGATTTAAAATAAAACAGTTAAGTCTGATACTGCATCCATTCAAATTTATCTTAAACTGGTTTGGCCATTTTGAACGCAGTTTATAAGTACTGAACTTTTTTTGTGTTACAGATTTGAACTGGTTTCCAATCACTTATAAACATGCATAATCTCTATCCCCAGCCTATAAATCTTTTCTAAGTTCTTCCTACAATACATCTTTTCTTTTCGGTATGATACACAAAGATAAGCGAGTACAATGGACTGTTTGTTATTAGTTTAGCAATGTAGCACATAATGATATGACATAGCACCATGTCTGGGACTGAATTATATAAAATGTTGGAATATATGCATAAATTTGACTTTTTAAAGTATACACTTTTCTTGTAGAAATATTCACTATTCATAATAAGTTGAAGATTTTAGTATAAAAAAGTCCTCACCTAGGTGATTCAAACTATGTGAAACCTAGTATATTTAATGTCAATTTTTTTATTACATTCTACAAACCTAATAGGGTCTTAATTCTCTTTCTTTTTTAAATGAAAGATATGAAAGGAGCAAGATAATCATTGCCATACCTACCACTGACACAGAACTACCACAGCTTTTCTTACTTTAACGGTGCTTATGCTGGCTCTTGAGTCTTTATTCTTAGTCTCCATACCCATGAAAGTTGGTGTGGAGGTTTTTTTTCTTTTTGAAATGAAGGTGGATAATATGATAAAGAAAAGTAACATAACCTGGATGCATCAATCAGGGCAATTGCCCTAAGCACTGGCCTGGTATGCGATGTGGAGGAGGGGAAGGGGCACAGAAAAAAAAAAAGGGCTGTTACTGGAGCTACGCGATTGCATTGATAGTGTGACAGCAACTGGAAACTGCCATGGCTCCCGTGTGTAGTAGTTGTCCTGGGCACTTGGCTGTATTGTTATACCTCTCACAAGGAGGAGGCAATCTATTTGTACTGCTAAAGTTGTTGATTGTGACATTCTCACCTTTATTTAAAAAATTCAAATCTAATCTGCTTAAAATAAACTATCATATGATGATAATAGGAAAGTAGGTTTATAGGAAAACCGATATGAAATGAACCTCATGAGGTCATCATCCAGCTCCCTGTTCAAGGCAATTATGACTAATTCCTTGAGTCCTTTCCATATTTATTTATTGATGCTTTTCTTCTGATGAATTAAATGTTACTCTTATGTCACCCCTACCGGTTTGTTTTTACCAAGGCCTAACTTACTCTCGCCTGTTATAGGACAGACAACCATCAATCCAGTGGATCGTGGTGTATATGTAAGAAGTCCATGACCTTTGATGTCTACGTGTATGCAAAAGTATGGAGATGTGGAGGCTGCCCAAGAGCTACCATTCACCTCTGAATTCAGATCACTGCAACACAATATAGGCCAGACCAATTCCAGACATGCCTTGAGGGCTGTAGTTTCTTCCAGAGAGCAACAAATAAGGACTGCTGCTAACCACCTAATGCCTCAGCGGGGGTTTCTTTCTCCAACCAAGGAGTATCCGCAAGGCAGTTAGGAATAAGGTTTTGAGGCTCCTCATACTTGCCTTTTCTGGAGGTTGCAACATTGCAGTATTTTATAAGAGCTCACATTGTAAGTAGCCCCACCACATTGTCACCAGGTTCTCCAGTTTGATGCAGTTTTCCTTCTTTTTCTTCTACAAGTCTAACAGCTAACATTTTGTTTTGTTTTGTTTTTTGCTGAAAAATTGAATTACTTGATAGATTAAGTACTGAAATAGAGATGAAAGATAAATATGAATAAATACAATAAAAAGAATATAAATGATATATATAAGTAATTCAACTATTACTGATTAAGGGGAGAAAATACCAACAGTAAAACTGAAAAGTCAGTAGACATAAATAAGGTTGTGCTCTAGCTCTACTTGACTGACTGAAGTACAGTGAAGAAGAGGTCGTGATTTGTGTTTTAGTCATGTCTACCACCTCTAGAGCCTAAGGGTCTTAAAAATACAAACAGATCATGACCATGTCACTAAACTATAACTACTGCTAAATGAAGACTAAGGAGGGAAAAATTATGAAGGGTCTTTGCATTTTGACCTCATAGCCGTGACCCATATTAGGAAAAAAAATGTAGTGGCCTGTCCAACAGAATTTTTCTTAACAAATATTTTTTCTTCTTAATGGCATGTATGAGGCTTTGTAACTTTGCTTTCAAATGTAAATTGTTTTTATATATTAGTAACAATGTATAAAATATAATACATCTTTCCTATCCTGATTTTGCTGTAAGACTCCAGAGATGACTGGAAAATGCCACTATTGTTTAACTTCACACCCATTGGAAGCTCAAATAATTTGAAGAAGGATTTTTTAAAGTCACATAGTTTAAAATACTATTCTGTTTTTTCCCTTATTTAAATGTTAACTCCTAGCAAACAGTTGAGAGACAATGTCTCTCCAGGAAAAATCCAACATCCAACTCCATTCCTTTGGGCCTTCCCCGCAAACAGAATAGGATATCATGTGATATTCTTAATAGGTCCAAGGTTAAAAGTAACATTCAATTCTTGTAACTACATATATGAAACATGACAGACCATGGGTGACTGGTGCCTCTTGAGTCAGGGGGGAGGGGGGCACTCACAGGTGTTGCCATCAGCAACAGGAGAGGAGCTGGCAAGCTCCCACAGGCGCTACCACCGGCAGTGGGGCTGGAGCTGGCAAGCTGTCAAAGGCACCAGCAGTGGCAGCAGCCCTGACAGGGGGGCACGTGCTCCCCTTCCCCATACCTCCCCTATGCACTATCTATGCTACAGCCCCATTTTTCCCTATATGACAGGTCATTTTAAGAATTTTACTACTTTGTCAAAAGCACTGCAGCTGCTCTCAATTTATTTTAACTTTTCCCCCTGTTCTTAATAAACAAGTTGTCTGGTTCATTTTCCAAAACAAAATCAAAACCAAAAAAAAACAAAAGAGAAACCTGGAAAAAAGCCATAACTACCTGTTCTTTAAGAAAACATATCTCTTTCTTTCTGTCCATCCCTGAAATGTACAAATAGAAGAAAAAATTGAGATGGATACCATATAAGATCAAACTTGAAGACAGCTTTAGCCCTTCTCCATGAGAAAATGAAATGAGAATTGTCACAAACCTCACTATAATATGAGAAGAGTGTGGGGTGTCACACAGGTTTTCTTATTTTTGTTTCAATGATATAGCATAGTATTGAAAAGCCAATATTATTCTGTGTTATTTATGTTGTTTTTATCTCTATGTGAATTATGTTGAACTTTCTGTATATAGTTTAATGGTTTTAGACATGGTCAAGCTAAAGGAAATGAAGAATACATATTTAAGGAAAAGGGGGTAGGTTATATTGCTAAGTATCTCTTGCCATTGTGTTACTAGGACTAAGGCAATTGCTACTTTCTATCACAGGCAGAAGGGGTTACTACTGAAATGGGTACCTAAGGCATTGTCTTCCTGTAATGGGGGAAAAAAAAACAACCCCATGACAGCTAAGCCATCTCCACGTAATGGGTCATTAGTTAGAAGAATTCCAGCTGCCTTGATGGAAAAGAAATTTCTAGAACAGGGGCAGCAAGGCTTTTGGGTGGAGTGATGAAAATACCCACCACCTTGACTTGTAAGATGTTGGTGTACCAGGGGCAGATGGCCGGGGAGCTGTGGGGGCCCAATCCTTATTCTGGCTGCCAGCCCCTGCCCCTTCCCTGCCACCTCCCCCAAGGCAAGTGTGCCAAACAAAATACCTTTGGGTGTCATACTCTGGCACCTATTTTGGGGGTTGCCTACACCTGTTTTAGAATATCCCGAGACTCATGAATGATTGGGATACTGTTTATAAGGAGGCTTGGAAGTATTTATGGAACTATTTGGAAATCAAGAGGTTTTTTGGGGGTGGTTTCTAGGCTAGAGAAGAATCCATCTCCACAGCAGTGAAGGCTGATGGGAGCAGCAGGAAGGATGATCTCTGGAAACACTAGTAATAGTGCTAGCTAGCTAGCACTGAAAGTGCTAACACTCTTAGTAGTGTTAGGTTGTGTTTGGATGAGAGGATTAAAAAAAAACTTGTCTTTTGGTTCTAGCTTTAAACTTGTGGTTAGTTTTGCTTGTATTGTGTTCTTTTATCCTATATATAGTAAATCCTTTTGTTCTTGTATCTGCTTACTGATGATTTGTGGTAGAGAGTGATCTTAGGGCATTGATATTCCAGGTTAACCCATTCTATGGAAAGGGGAAACTAAAAAGTCCTTCACAACCCAAGGGTCAGCTACCTGGAACTGCCAGAGATTCCCCTGTTCCATCTGTGAGATCTAGGAAAATGCACTGGAGTTAAAGGTTGTGACATCAGGAACGATTCCAGGAAAAAACCTTGGTCTGTTCCTTAGGACAGGCACAGGACAGTAAAGAGAAACCGGGGGTAACCTGCGGACAGGTCTGTGGCAAAAATACTGCAAATTTTACATAGTATCTCATGATATCTTTTCTAGAACTAAAAAAAATTGCATTCATCTGAAAGATGTAGACAAGACATTAATAACAAATATTAAGCAAACATTTTCCAGCTTCTAAATTTCTTTTTATTCAAATTCAGCTACAGGTCTTTATTACAATGAATTGGGTTTACTGTAAATATATATATATACACACAAACACACACACTTTGATTCACATCCTATGGGCGCTGGAAATACACTATTGTGTGAAGGAAACATTATAGTCAAGACAGTCTTGATAAAGTGGTATGGAAGAATCACAAGTCGATTCACTATCTGCTTTTGAAAAATCTCACCCAAAATGATAAATATATTTAAAACAGGGGAAGAGAGTCATATAAACATTTTCTATGCTAGTTTTCATTTTTTGTCTTACAAGGTACTGCTTTTCAGAGTGGCAAAATATTTTCAATATCACTAATTTTATAAAACATGATTTTAAAAAAATAAGAAGTCAAAATTAATAAAATGTACTTTATAACACCTTTTGACATGCCATGCATTGCTATGTTTTTTGTATTAATATACTCACCTTCAACTTGTATAATTATAATAAAAAATCAAATGATATCCATACCACACACAAAGGAAATGGCCTTGCCTCTGCTACAAGCTAAAAAAGTGAAACTTTGAAATATTTTCTGCTTTTTTGTATTCTAAATGTTACGGTTTTGGTGTTAATTAAAACCATTTCCAGTAGGTATGTAGGTGAATGACTCAAGACTGAAATCCTCTTTTATATATACAGGACATAGTACTTACCATGAATCCAGGTAAAGTGCATAATCTAACCTTTGTGTTGATGGTTTATTTTGTAACCTAAACCTAATTAACCAGACTAACAACAACAGTGTTTCATATTTATGAATAAGCATGTTGCACAACTCTCAAGTTTCTGACCAATTACAGAGATGCTGCAAATCCAGCTAGCGATGTGTATACAGATCCAGTTCTTAAGAGGATCTTATAAATTCTTGCCTCCTGCAATCTATGTTTCTGCAAGTTCAGTGCAGGTTAAAATTCAAGACTCTGCTTTCAACTCAGGCCAGGGGGCAGGAACCAAGAAACCTTAAACTATGCCAATACCCTCCTATTTCTGGGTTGCTTCAGGAAGTAGAGTAACCATTGGTTTAATTTATACAGCCCTGGAGGCAACCAACCGGCTGCTATGAGAAGCAGAACTGCTTGAAATTTTCTTGGTGCTTTATGCTGAAACCTTACCCCTGATGTGCCCTTTGTACCATTGTTTGCAACAGTCTTGAGACAATGTTCCTGCACTTATGGAATTTACTGGAGAACCTTGCCCTAAGCATCAAGCCTACTGGATGGCTTACACTTCAGCTCTTAGAAAGGCATGAATTATTTTGTCTTAGGAGCCTTAACTACAAACTGCTGCGGTAGCAGTTTACATGTTAACTACTCCAATGCTTAACATTTTAGTTAAAACATCCAGGTAAAGATCTAATACAGATGCAAAAATGAAAGAAACTGCAAATGGGATAAACCTGAACTACAGCCACTTATCAAGAAATCACACAGCGCACAATCAGATTTGGGGGCTTATACCCAGATTAAATCCTGTGGCTATGAATCTGGTGCAGGAGACAGAAGTCAGGGTATAGGCCCTGAAAAAAAGTGTGCTAAGGTACTGGGAATGCCAAACATTTAAAATTGTGTGCCACATTCCAGCAATCCTTGAGATTAGTATAAAAGCCTTGAGATTTTAAAACAAACAATAAACTTGGGGTTCTCTTTATTTTCCTTACAGAGTACTTTAAGTTACCTTCATCAAGCCGTTCTTCAAAAACACCAGGGTTAGAAATGTGCTTTTCAGTTACACAAAAGGTGAAATGTCCCTGTAACCATTATTCACAAGAGCTGGGGCTTTAGAATTTCAAATAGCACCAAACTCATGATACAGTCAGTTAGAAACATTGTGTTATGTACTTCCTTCCTGTCCACCACTCACCTGTCTTGGACCTCCTGTGACTCCCGCCCAGCCTAACTTCTTCCACCCCACCACGACCCCCAAACAGTTCCAGCTAATTATAGCTCACCACAACTCCTACCACTCATACCAAAAGCAATACAATATATTATATATTGAATCCTTATATAGTGATCCTAGTGGGCTGACAGATAACTAAGTGCAGGAGGTCTAGAGGAGGCTTTGAATTTGGGAGCCAGAGAGTACTTGACTCTGGAGAAAGCTGCATGGCATAGCTGCTTCAGAGCTGCTGACAGTGGTAAACCAGGCCCTGCAGGAGTCTGCCAGGAAAGTTGGCATGAAATCTGGCTCTATCTTGTTGGAAGTTTACAGTAACCAAATTGTTCCATTAAATGTTTCAATGTTAACATACCTACATTTTTGCAACATCAAATTCCCAATCAGCTCTAAATATATCTCGTCATGGTAAACTATTTCTCTGAAGCAGAAAGATAGATAGCTGTTTTGCCTTCCTCGCCCATATCAAGAGACTGAAAGGAGATAGGACCACATAGTTTTACCCTTTCTGTCTCCAGATCATTTCTTGAAGACATGAAATACAGGTATGGTGAGGTGTACAGAATAGGTAGGTAGGTAGGCCTTGTTAGTAGATAGGTGGCATCTTGCTGGCTGGGAAGAGAGGGGATGCAGTACTTCCATTATTTTGATTGTCACAGGCTTTGCTTATCAAACAAAAAGTTGAAACTAGTAGTGATAAGTTTGGCATTGATATTAGTGCTCTGAATTCTCTAAGCAGGCATTTTGATATGTTATACCTATTACATGCAATGTGAAGTATTTACTTTATGAAATAAAAAAGTCCACAAGACTTTCTTTTAAAAAGCACTGGTGAAAATGTTCCAAAATCAGCCATTGCTCATTGTCCCACAAATAAATCCCCACCTTAAACAAAATCAGTGGTTTTGCACATATTATTAAGAGCCACGTTAAAGGTGACCGAAATCTGAGGAATGGAGAGTTAAATTGTCACTTCAATTTGGCACTCAGACTTCCTTCAAAACAGCATAAAAAAATACCTACCAAAAGATGATGATACATACATCCACAACAAAAAATTAATTTCACTAGTGTTCACAAAACCTGAGAAAAGCCTTAACTTTTATTGTAGAACAGCTAGGCTGCTTTAAGGCTTCTTTATTGTCATACTGGGTGCATCTACACTTGTGCTTCACTGCGGAGTAGACTAATTAGCACTGCAGTTAAACTTTGCACTGCACTTGTCCACCAGTATTAAATTAATTAACTCTGCTTTAAGATACTACTGTCAGAGACAGTACTATCTTATGGCGCAGTCATTAAAGGCAGTCAAATGAATGCATAGACAGTAACCACTGGGTGTAAATTGTTCCTGGTCAGCCCAGCCAGCTGGGGGCCAGATTCCTGGCTCCTGCCAGTCCCTCTGTCACCTGATGCTGCCACTCAGAGCCCAAGGCTGACGTCCCATTGCCCCTGCCAGCCTGGAGCTGCTCCACCCTGACTAAAATTGCTGCTTCCCAGGTATATGTATAGACACTGCATCCAGGAGCAGTGTTTTCTGGCTCACATGGCTCCAGAGTTGAGGGGGGGGTTGTGTCAAAATTGTATGTGTACATGCACCGAGTCTGTATAAATAGCAGCATTATTTCTAGATTAAATAAATACCCCAGCAATGGCAAATTTCCAAGCAATATTAAGGGCCTAGTTTTACAGGATGCCAAGGACTTGGCCCTATGGTCCCATGTGGCAATTAATAATTCAACTATTATTAGACACAGAGCAAACATGTCACCATGTATATACTTTGTATACTCAAATAGTGAATTCTCAGCAACTACCTGAAGAGAGCCCAGGGTAAAGTCTGGACAAAGCACTTTGAGACACTGGAACATATGTGTAACATGCTATATAAGTATGCAGTATCCATCATTGTGACTAAATGCAAAAAAGAAAGATAACAGGTTTAAAATTCTCTGGTGGCTAATTTAAGGTTTTGTGCATACCATTTTGATAAACATTTTTTCACTGTTTTTTTTTCCCCCTAACAGTAGTTGAGGATTTTATTTTTATTTGTTTATTTTACCAATTTAGACTATGTAACTAGAAACTTTCAATTTACCTTACTGATGTTTTTTGTGTAAAAGTTTATGGTAAGGATCATTAATGAGCCACTTCTGAAAATTTGTTTAAAATGCTTAGTGTCATAATTCCATTCTAAAATGTTCTAAATACCACAATATTTTCTGTATTATTTTCTCATGAGGCATCTGTGATTTGTTAAGTATATCACATTGCATACAGCATAATGGGGGGGGGGGGAAATTTGAAGCCATCTTAAATTCTATAACATAATAACTTCCTTGAACTTTGGAAAACAGAAAAGTTACAATTTGTATGGCTTAGCACCTCTACAAGCTTGAAAAAAGAAATAAAACAGGTTGCATACCTTCCAGTATCAGAAATGATTTAGAAATATAACATTGAAACCCAACCCACCTCTGACCACAGCTTTTGGAAAAGAGCCACCCTGATTCAGTAAAATCTACTCCTAAATCTCAATTTGTCAAATAGTGTATTAAAAAATCAGATTTTACAATATAACACTTACTTAGCAAGTGGTCAATCACAAAGAGCCTTAACCTTGAAGTCAGATGGAGTCTTATAAAAAAAAGGAGGGCATCTTTACACATGCTGCAGGATGGGGGCACTTTAATTAAAGCACTCACAGTAGCTCATGTATTCAGCATCCTGCCTAGTTAAGCTGTCCCTGCCACCATTTCGAAACATTGGGATGCTAAATATGTGATGCCATGGCTGCTGCAGTGGGCTAATTAGCATGCTCCAGAAGACTCAATTAATTGAGTCTGCTCCAAGGCATGTCAGTTAGCAAACACTGAGCAGGAGTTGTGCATGTGTGTAGGTGCCCAAGAACTACAGATGCAAACCTGACAGCAGAAAATACTAGGAGCTACCAACATGTAGGTTATGTTGTAATTCCTTCCCTTTAATACTTTAGCCAATATAGAATAGGTCAAAATACAGAGTAATTTATCATCACAAAAAAGATGGCTACAAAGTATAGACTGCTAAATCTGGTCACTATAAAAAGCAATACAAATCTTGGCCAGATCCTCAGTTTGTGTAAATTGATGAAATTCCACTTCAGTTACTGGACTTAGTCTAGTTTATACCTACTAAGGATCTGATCACCAGTATGTTTTCTATTTTGTTTCCAAATTTCTCAAAAACATTCTACTGCATTTTACATAAAATATAGATTGAAACTAAATCCTCTTTGTATACTCACAAAATAAACACATTTACATCAGATGATTTATTGCAAAGTTATAATCCCAGAGAATTCTGGTTAGACTCTTGGGCAGGTAACTCCTTGTGTTAGTAGCACAGGTTATTTCTGTGTACAATATTCAGCTTAAAGGAAAAGAAAGAAATGTAATATATTATTTTCAAAGAAACAACTTGATGGCAATGACCAGCTGACCATATGTTTACTGATGATAGGTACTGGTAAAATAAGCCAAAATGTAGCCGTCATAGATATTGTTTATTCAGGGTATCTTTAAAATAAAAATAAAGACTTTGATCTGTAATTCCAATCACATAGCATCTTTGATTTGTCCCCTGTCCCCTCCTTCCATTTTCTCCCCCAGCCCACTGCTAAAAAAAGCTCTTTCTGTAGTGGTTGGTGAGCAAAGTAAGAATCTATGCAGAGACTATCCATCACATTTCTGTCTTAATTGAATGACACCAGAATGAGATCGATAAAATGTAACAAGAGACAGCTTTGCATTTCCACACTCACTTATTCTCCCTTTCTATTACTCCTAGCCATTACCGTGACCAGAAAGCATAAGTATGGAGCTTCAACACTGCTACCATGCCAGCTGTTAGTATATGAATAAACTTGTTACGAAAACAATAAAACCTATAAGACAAAAAAGGTAAAATGTCAAATAGCCACCATAAAAAGCATTAAATGTCCTGCTTTTAAAACTGTTACACAAAGAAAAAAAACTAAGTAGCATGTTCAGTAGCTATATTTCAGATATAATTTTCCCCTTTTCCCAAAATATGTCTATGCATCTGTGCATGTGTGACCAACTGACATGCAGTTGTGGTGACCTCTTGGCTCAAATCTGCTAATCCTACAATACACCCAGACCAGCTGTGATTTTTCCTATTTTCAAGGTTCCTGAGATCGCCAATGCATTATTGATAACCTCATCACTGTGCTAAAAGCAAAGGCTGACATAGTTATAATCCCAGACTTTTCCTGAAAAGCTCTAGCTTTGCCTAGTGATTGATTTCAAGGAGGAGTAAACCAAAAAGCAAAACCACACATTTTAAAAGAAGGTTATATATTCATGCGCCTTATCTACTTTGGCCTGGCAGGGGGAGAAGGGCACTGAGTGAAAATGTGATCTAATTTTAACTCTTCTTTTTCTAGTTGCCAGTTTACGATGATGTTCTACATTGTGTAATGATAAGAAATAACTATTATAGACAAATATTTTTATAGAATTAACTTTTAAGTCAGTCTTGGAATCTTACTGTGTACCATAACTGAACTGGGGCCTCATTGCACATACTCTATATACACATAGCAAGTTATGGTTCTTGCCCAAAATTGCTAACCGTCTAAACTGGAACAAACAAATGAGTAAGTTAAGAAGGGAACCAGGGCAAAAGAAAGGAAAAGAACTTAATTATATATGCACAGTTTGTTATGCACAAATAGAAGGTTCATACAAGATGAAAACAAAAGGATATTCACCCTTCCCATGTAGGTTAATATGTAAAGAAATGCTTAAACCAAGGTGACAAGCTGAATTCAGGCTGCAGGGCTCTTCAGGACCCAGATCTGGACTGTGATGCTCCTTGAGGACTTGATCCAGACCTACCTGTAGTGGCAAGTTGAGCAACATCAGGGAGCCCTGGGGGTTAATGTTGTCATCACTTGCCCCACCCCCAAAATTTTCAACCCCTTCAGCTGTAAGCCCCATGAGCCATTTGTTCAAAACTCCTAGCTTAAGCACCTGCATCTCAGGAAAAATTCTCTCTGTTTCTAGGCATATTTTCATATTTCAGCTTGAAACTCAATTAGATATTAAAACAGTTGCTGTACAATTATAAACACTTCTGCCAGGCATTATTAAAATCCAATAGATAAGATATTTGGCCTGTTAACTTCAATAAATAATTTTTCATGCCTGGTTGAGTGCATTTCTTTGTTTTCTCATTATTATATGGTCATGCTTGGTCTTCAAGCAGTCTATTTTTTTTCTTTTTACTTTTGGCATTTCACAACCAAAAGCTGCACAGACAGGAGGACTGGGTTGTGATAAAACATGTGACATTTTAAATCAGAAAAGATTTCCTTTATAATCACTGTTTAAACAAACTAATAAAAGTCTGCTGCTTTTGCTTGTGAATGTAGTTTATGGACTTGCTTCTCTAGGGCACAATTTTACTCAACAGCCTTTAAATTAATTTCGTTGATTTAACTTTCCAATGTCATATCAAAGTCTATGGCATAATGCACAGCATATATTCTGTTTTTCCCCCAATCATATCTGAGTGAAAAATTAGTATTTTTAATAAGGTCCAATACATTTACATTTTCCTTTTTCATAACATTCTGAGAAAACATTTTAATGAAAATAAGATTTTCTTGACTCTGATGTTTTAATGTTTAGCAGCTTGAAGCTGATAGACATTATGTATTCTGAACTTTAATTACTAAAAGTTTAAGACAGTGAATATTATGAATGCTATTTACTTCTGTGTCATTAATGAAATGAAGATATGTTTTGTGGCCATATCATGCACTGGCATAGTATTAAACCAAACCAAAACTTGTCCAGCAAATCGAATTTTCCCAAAAGCAGCACAACTCTTTAAGGCAGTGAATACTGAGTGCATCATGCAGCTCTTCACATCATCAAAAAATTAATCTCTCCTGTGCTTGAATATAGGCAAAAATGAAATATTATACATGATCAGTGTTATCATATACTCACATTAGATGTCAAGGTTGGCATTTGTACTACTCAAAAAGGACCACAGTTATCACTGATATCTTCAGAGTCTGCAATAATTGACTGCAATATGAGTTAGATAGTCGTCTGATACTTCTTTTCCTATTGTCCGCTCTATGGTGTTGTAAGGACATTCTGCAATTTCCATATAAAAGTTCTCCATTATAGCTATTCTGGGATAGGACCCCCGCAACATTAGAAGATGACAGAAATATAGATTGAAAAACCTGAGCATCTATATTCTGACTTCTCCCAGGTAAATACTGTGGTTAGGGACAGAAATTACATATAAATTGGTATAAGTGATCAGAAGCTGGTTCAAATCTATAAAATAACAGAAGTTCAGTGCACGTATTCAGCTTTCAAAATGATCAAAACTGATTTAAGATAAATCTAGATGTATGTAGTATCAGACTTAACTGATTTATTGAACTTCTGTCCCAAATCCCCTCCAGATCCAAATTAACTTACAGTTCCCCAACAACCCAGGATGCTTTGCACCTCCCTGGCAAACTCTTCCTTGGAGGATGCACAATCTAGCCTTGGTCCAAGCTGCCTGATCCAGCTAAGCATGGAAGCATGCTCTAGTGCTCCCCCCCCCCCAGATTCAGACCAGGAAAACTGCAGGCATGGGCTGCATTTTGGGAATCAAATGCAAATGTCTGTTCACTTGCAAAGATTGAATCAATTTAACTGCAAGGCTTTTCTGTCTATACTTAGGCTGTATGCCAAGTGTATGTAGAAATATGATGCATCCTTTGAAGGCAGCTTCCTAAGTTGGTACCTGATGAAAAAATAACTGTCAATTTTGGTTCTTACTAGAATTGTGCTAAAGCTGACAGCAAAAACCTGAAAAAAAATCACACACACACACATATATATATATTAGTTATAGGCCAGGTGTTTTGAACCCAATGGGCTTAGGATTTGAACAAGCTCAGTCTCAAAGAGAAATGACGAACTCAGAATCATAGAAAATTAGGCTTGGAAGGGACCTCAGGAAATCATCTTGTCCAACCCCCTGCTCAAAGCAGGACAATCCCCAACTAGATTATCCCAGACAAAGCTTTGTCTAGCTGGGTCTTAAGAACCTCCAATGATAGAGATACCACAACTTCTCTGGGCAGCCTATTCCGGTGCTTTACTACCCTCCTAGTGAAAAAGTTTCTCCTAATATCTAACCTAAGCTTCCCTTGCTGCAACTTGAGATTATTGAAAAAAATCACAGGATTTCAATGTAAAGGTACAGATTCCCACCCCTTTTCTCCTTGCTTTCTGGTAAACTTGGTAAAACTTTTGATGACTTAGTCTGTATTACAAATTTACAATGAAATTCACACAGTTCTATTTCTCTGTGTCTTAATAAACTGGAACATTGCTTCACCAACAGTTTTATTCTGAAGACTATTTCTAAGACTATAAGAAAAATGTGATCTCATCAGCCATTACCCTCCCTAAGCAATTATCTCATTCTTTGCTTGGTTCTCAACCTGTTTAATTCTGTATGTCATCATGAAGGGACCCTTGGAATAGAATCTGAGAATAACTGTGTTAAACTATCTAATGCTAGAAAGCAAATATCATATGGTCAAATTCTCTGCTGGAATTCAAACATGATTTTACACGTAGTGTTCCATATGTTCAGATGCTTTTACTTTATTTGCTGGGGCCCAAGTTTTTCTTGCAAAAGCAAAAATACTTTCTGTCTGCAAAAAATACATACCTACTTTTGTCAATGTTCAGCTATCTACTACTACTAGGCTGAGAAAGCTTCTCAGAAATTCTGTCAGATGTGTCTGAATTCTCCTTGAATATTAGTGGAAATTATGAATGCTAAGTAAGGTGCACAGATAATCTTTGTACTTTCATTCCTATTGACTGTGTGGGACTAGAGGTGCAGAACCCAAAGTCTACAGCTTAGATGGTGGTGGTGGCCAGGCAGGCAGCTGCAAGAGTCATTTTGGTGTCTCCTCTAAGTGGGCACCTGGGACTGATGTCCTGGTTACCCACTTCTAGTTATGCTATTGCAAGGTGCCAAGTAATTCTCCAAGTCTCTTTAAACCCAAATCAGGGCCTACACTGTTTTGCTCCTAAAGAAGGCAGGAGCAAAACAGCAACTCTCAAGATAGCCTCAACTGTACAGGTCATCAAAACTTGAAGTTAGACCCAGAACTAGGAGGTTTCAAAAGTGTCCTTAAAGCCCTCTTATACAGCTTCCCTATGCATTCAAAGTTGAAGACCCTGGCCAAATGTCTGAGGGCTGAAACCATTATATAAAGGTTACCATTAATTACTCAACAGTCATGTTTGTGGCATCGGAAGTTCATTGACTGCATCTAAACCAAGAGGAGTATATAAATGCATATTCCATTCTATGGCAACAGTTGTAAAAGATTTATTTGTAATCTGACTGTATACATATATACAGCCCCTTGCTCATGCTTATGTTCTCTCTCTCTCTCTCTCTCTCTCTCTCTCTCTCTCTCTCTCTCTCTCTCTCACACACACACACACACACACACACACACACACACACACACACACAC
>JAGPOW010003316.1:24831550-24904895 GCA_030014935.1 Caiman crocodilus | reverse complement strand
CTCTCTCTCTCTCTCTCTCTCTCTCTCTCTCTCTCTCTCTCTCTCACACACACACACACACACACACACACACACACACACACACACACACACACACAATGCAGTTAAAGGATAGGAAGGTAAGGGAAAACTAAAAAACTCAGCATATGTTAAACTACAGCTAGGGAAGACAGATGAAAATACATGTTAACATTAAACTTTACGCTTTTTGCTATTACAGATTTCACATATAAATGTTTTATTATAAAAAGTTCTAATTGCTTTCCCAACCTCAGCCATTTTAAAACTCTAAAGAACTGCAGTTTTCACATTAACTGTAAAACACAATCATTTAAAGTTAAGAGATTCAGCATTGTCTGGAAGCTTATGGAGCCCTGGGACCATGCAGTGTTCAAAATTACTGGGGCATTTCCACTCTGTTGGAAAGTTCATTTTCTTAACTGAAGCATTGCTTTAAAAAAGAAAGAAAGAAAAAAAAAGAAACTTCTTACAAATTTAAAACTGTCCTACCTACCAAAACATACACATAACAATAAACCCTTTCAGTTCTAACTGACACATCTGTCCTTGTCTATTCTCAGCAATTTTACCTTTTTGGAGAACATCATTTTAAATGTTGGTATTAATTTGCTTATAAATCATTTTAAAGTTTAACTCAAATCATATTCTACTTGGTACTACTGAAGGCACTGCTATATCTTAAAATGTTGCATATTTATGAAATATATTTTAGTATAATATTAAGGTAACAAGAAATAAAAATAACACTTCAAAAAATCAAAAACCCAGAATAACAACATACCAACGGTATATTAAGAATAAAGGATAAATGGCTGCAGACACCAAGATTACTAAAATACAGTTTCATTATTTGTCCAATCCTGCATACACTAAAACCAATGGAAATGGGCACCATTCCTGAAACTGTTTATAAAAATATATACAAATATTGCTTGAACTATTGTATGTTTCCATGTATTTGTATTTATCCAGGTATTTTGTTTTTTTCTCTTTAATGTTCTACAATTCAGCTTGATACACATAACAGTGCCTTTCATTTAAGATAATCTAACTCATTCTTCCCCCTTCATACTAATCCTTTTATTCTGATACCCCCCCAATAAATGATTCTTCACAGCAGATTTCCATCACCTAACATATTTTCTTTAATTATAAAAGAAACATTTTTTTCAGGTTACTTGTGGAACAGATTGTTAGTTCTTGTATTTTCCCTGACCTGGAAAATATTTACTTGGCATTAAAAAAAAAAAATCAGTCATTTGGAAAACAAGAATAACTAACTACACTGCATCAAAACCAGTTCTTTTGGCAGGTACAAACACTGTAATGTAGAATCCTGTACTATAAGCCAATACAGCTGTTGAAAAATACAGTGAACTTCAATCTAAGAGGCATTTTTTTAAGTGGCAAAAGACTAGAATACTTTTAAAAATACCTGTTGACTAAGACTCCAATAAATATTTCAATATGAAAGGCTAAAACATACATTCAATGATGTTGCATGATATTAAGGTATTCTTTTAAAAACTACTTCATACTCCTGGACAGATAACTTATAAATTATTTAAGGGAAATCAAAGTTATGCTAGACACTGCCATTGTAATTGTCACATTTCTATAAAGCAATTACCACAGGCAAACAAAACAAATTAAAAAAGTGACACACTGCCACTTAGAATATTTATAGAGAAGGAGAACATACAGATGGATCTTGAATTTAATATTAAAATTAATATTAATATTAAGGCCATTAAGTAGCATCAAATGAAAAAAAAGCAATAATGTTGTTACTAATTACTGACAATTAGCCTAAATACAACAATTAATATTAGGGAATATAATCTCTATAAAATGAAGAGAACAAAACTATTCTAATCAACATCTTTTATACTTTCTCCATGAATTGAATTACTCAAAGAATTATCAAAAGTTTTTGAAGCCATTTAAGTACTTATAGGAAAATGGAAACACTTCAGGTAAATGGAAAAACATATGGTTATGATTTCCTATTCCTAATACCCTATTTCTTCATATTGGAAAAAAGAAGTGCTAAATGGGTCAATAAAAGTGTGAGCCTTCAGTTAAGGACCATGATCAGAAAGTTTAGTTTTTTATGCTTCAATAACCTTGTGAGTTTTTTCATTAAATAAAGTCCTACTGGAAAAGCCAGGAGTATTAGTGATGTTTCTCATATCATTGTACAGGGATTATCAACTGTATGTTATACTATAATATTATGTCACGTCCCAACTTTTCATTTACTCTTCTCCACCTCTTTTCTCCACCCCTCCACTCAAAAAAGCAAAACGTTTATCTGGTTCTTTCTAACTCTCCTCTCAGCCAGAGTTTTCTTGACACTGATGAAATGCAGCATCACCTACTGTCATTGGTGGAAAGCAATGTCAGTATAAATGTCTCCAGAGTAGCCTTGCCTCATGCATTCTCTCTCTGCCACAGCTTTGTGTGTTGCTGGCTTCGTAGCATAAGGTCAACCAAGCGTACAAAATGTTTTAATTGGTACAGCTACTCAGGAATAACCTTCATGAGTGCTGGAAAGTGCAAGTGTCTGACATCAGTGACAGTTTACTCAACATTATAACCATAAAGAATCATATGATCCAATACTAAACTTTTATGAAACTCCATGTAAAGCTGGAAACATATTTGCTAATACATGTAATCTCTAATTTACTGTTTTCCCCACGCTTGCCTGCATTTGTGCATTATTACAATTCAACCATTGATTAGAAAAGCTGAAGAAAGAGTTGATGTTTTGCAAGTGCCTGATGCCTTTTAAAAGCAACTAAATAATATTAATAAATGCATTTAAGAACTAAAATATTTGCAGAACACCAAAAAAAAAGCCAACTGAGGAAGGTTATGGACTTGTATCATCATCTATATCAATTTATAAACTTTGGGTGCTTGAAGCACAAATAAACATTCTGAAGGGTTTTAGCCACAAGGAGATAAGATCTCTCTCTGGGGAGACTGCTAGAAACTGCTCCATTGCCTTTGTGCAGACTACTGGAATGTGCTTGCTTTTCATTTCTTTCTTTGTGTCTGGCACTCTGGCCTCACAGGCAGTGTCTTAAGCCATGCAGGGTCAGGGCAAACAGAGAACTGCATTCATGGACAGATCAAGTTTATGTGAGAATCTGCTCCTCCTGTGCCCTCAATTTCCATTTGAATTGTTAATAAAATCTCAGCCTGAAAGCACATGATCCCATCAGTGGGGAAGTCATGCAGAGAATCCTCCAGCTCAGAAAAACAAAATTTTCTTTATCTTTTTCATCCTCCTCCTGCATTCGTGGGAATTATGCCATGTAACCCCTCCTAAACCAACCCCCTACCCCCACCACAACACCTGATTGCCAGTGAGCAGCTTACATGAAAAAAAAAGAGAAAAGACACAAAATAAACATTTGTATAGCCACAGCAAAAAAGACAACCACAATCATTTCACCTTCCTGCCAGTTTTCAGGTTGGACACCTTTGGGTGAAAAAAACACAGGCATTTAATTTTTTTAAGTTAATTTCAAACAGCTAATAACACTAGGTGGAAGACTTTCCCACAGCTTTGTAACACTGCATGAACTACAGGGCCACAGAGATAATAAAAGGTCATAAATAAAGCAAAGAACAGAGGCATACCCCAATTAATTTGGACTCCCCATGCAAAAAATGTACAGGAATAAGACCGATATTGCTGCAGACATCAGGCATGCATCTCCTAACCTTGCCATGGTCTAACTGGGCCTCTTGTTTCTTCTGCCTTTGCTCCTTGCAAACTGTTTTAATATTGAACGCTTTTCAGAGGAATGGGCTGATGAACGAAAACATGAATTTCCTGCTTGCCCTTTAAGGTGGGTTAAAAGGGTGCTACCAATCAATTACTGAACAAAATGAGAACGAGACTAAAGATTTCACAGACTAAATGACTTACACTTTACACCTTTTTTTTTAATTGAAGTACCCTCCCTTTTCCCCCTAAACAGTACTATCTGCTTAGAAAGAAAGTATAAAATGTTTTTTTTAAGTAACTCAGAGATAAAATACAACCATCCAGTTGGTCTTCAGCTTTGAGTACAACAATGACTGTGCTAAATATGTAACTGGCTTATATACCCGGGTTCAGTTACTCCCACAACCTTCCCGCTGCCACACTCCCATTTCGATGGCAAGGTGCTTCTGCCTCTAGTTGTCATTACCATGATTTTAAAAATGTTGTGGATGCTCTGACTTCTGGCCTGATTTTGCCACTGTTTATATTCACTGAGGACTTCTTCTTTACTGAATTTTTCCCTTGGCTTACAAAAGAGTTACACCAGTGAGTAGGGATGTAGCTTTTAGATTATAAACTCCTTGAGGCAAAGACTGCACTGGCATGGTTCTAAGTTGAATATCTGCACCTTATAAAAATTATTATCCTTTATTTTAATGTTTGTCTCTCTCTAAAAATTAGCACAAATATTTTAGGTGGTGTGAAATATATGTGATACATTGACAGAAAATCAACAGGGAATATAGTCTAGCAGTTGCTTAGCTATGACCACTTTCTGTAAATTGCAGAACAGCTTCCAGTATGAGCCTGATTTTTCACACCTTAACTAGAGCAGGCTGAATTAGTCCCTCTCTGAGTAAGGTAGCCCATGAATTTATCTTGAAAATAGGTTGTGGAATTTTTTTTATTATTAATTAGTTCATTAGTCACAATTCTTTGAACAATGTGTGCAAACATATTTGACCCGCTGACATGCTTTTAAGCTTTTTGATATGAACAATTATTATTCATTATTCATGCCATATGACTGGCCACTTAATTCGCAATACATCATTCTTTCTCCTAAACTGGATGACCTAAGCTGTATAGACAGACAGCTGTTTTACTGGTTGCCAATTCTGCGCAGACATTTATAACTGTCTGAGGAACGTACCATAAGATTGATGTCATAAGCCTGCTAAAATGGCACCTCCAATGCAAATGATCATGTGATCATTGGTTAGAATTCACTTTTGCACATCTTTTACTGGTTTCAGAAAAGTATAAGTATTTACAAAACTCCACAAAGAGCATCAAAAGTAAAATGTTTCCTTAAATCAACAGGTATGCATTGAAAGCGCACACTGTTCATTTTATAGAACTTCAAGCTTTGCACTACCATCTAAGAGTAAGGGAAGATGCTTACAAGGTTTCCTACCAAAGTCTACTCATCCTTTGAACCTTCTTTAATGAGGCCTTGAAGTTTAGAGCAGTCTGTTTTCTCATGTCAGAACACCCTATATTCCCATAGTTCTCAACCAGAGCATTACAAAACCCTTTCAGGAATGCCATAGTATGGGCCTCGCGATTGCAACCAGGTGAAACTTGCTCATGGGCCTTGTGCATGAAGGCATGCTCTGGTCTCCATAAGGGTTATTTGACCTGAAGGAAACAAAAAGAGGATTAGGTAGGAGCACCTGGCCCTGCCACAGCCCTTTCCTATCCAATCCAGCATGGTATCTCCCAGAAACAGATACGCAGGGGAGGTGGAACTGTCCTCTGCTTTTGGGAGGAGTATGGGGGCCCAACTGGGAAGGGTTGCAGTAAAAACTAGTGCCTCTGTCTGCTTTAGGCTTGTCAAATAACTCTAATGTAGCCAGGAGGACATACCTTGCACTTCAGTCCTTCTCAGTCCAGCTGAGCAGAAGGTACACAGCACCTCAGTTGAGAACCACTGAAGTAAGTTGAGGGAGTGCAACAATGTTGGGTTGCTGTCAAATTCAAACAAGTTATGGATGGGTGCTGTGAATCTAAAAAAGGTTTAAGACTGATACTTTATTAATTTAAATACCTCCTCAAACCTATTTATTCTGTGCATCTTATCAGTGATAGCTCATATTCCAACGAGACACTGAAGGGAACAGCTGAAAATAAAAATAAGGGACAGGGTTATGATCTTCTCACAGAGTTGGAGCAGAACAAGATAGCATACGTTGATTCTTTGGAGTGGTTTCTTATAAGTGCCTTTGGTATGTCATGCACAGGTCTAATTTATCTAGTTATTTTAGCACATCTACAAATTCACCTTTCTTCTTGTTCCCTGTTTGGAGCATACCCTATCTCTCATGTGACACAGCCGGTTGTCTTTTTCAGCATTCTGTGTGTGTGTGCGTGTGCGTGTGTGTGTGTGTGTGTGTGTGTGTGTGTGTAAAAATAAAAGATATAAGCTAAACCTCTTACTGTAGTAGCCTTTTTTTATTTATTATTTATATATATTTTTATTTAGCCTTTATTTTCATTGCTAAGTAAAATATAGACCTCTGGAAGTGGGAAGACACAGTCAAAATCTACCACATAAACCAGGGGTACTCAATCCCTGCCACTACACCCTTGCCACCAAATTTCCAAGCCCCACAGGGCTGGCTCAGCTCTGTGCAAAGAAGGATTAGGGCACATTCCTATGTGGCCAGATCCAGCTGGGGCTTGAAGCAGCCACAGGGGTCCTGGCTGAGGCCAATGTAACTGCACAGGTTTGGGCCTCAGACAGTACCCATGTGGCTATATTAAGCCTTGGTTAGTTCTGGATGGGCTATTTCCACATGGATGCAGCCACTCCAGCTTCACCAGCACTGCACACTAGATCAGGGTCATGGACAGGATGCAGCCCACAAACAGATCTGGGACCTCTCATCCAGCCCATAAGCTAAAAAGGACAGGCAACAGTGAAACCATTATGTTCATGGTCCTTCACAAGGCAGACAAATCAGATAGCAGGCTTGAAGTTTTGGACTTCAAAAATACAAACTTCAGCAAGCTCAGATCACTAGTAGGGAATGTGCTGAGTAGACAGAGACTGAAGGCAAAAGGAGAGCATGAAGAGTGGTTGTTCCTAGAGGTCACGATCCTTGAAGCAAAAACAAAGTCCATTCCCATGTGGTGAAAATGTAGCAAAAGGGCTGGGAAGCCCTCTTGGCTAAACTTGAAACCATGGTCCTCTTAAGAAAGAAGTGTGCACTCAATGGAAGTTAGGAACAGCCTCCAAGGAGGACTATTTAACTATCACTCATACTTGTAGGGATCAGATTAGAAATGCTAAGGCAGTGAATGAACTAAAATTAGCAATGGAAATCAAGAAGTCCTTCTCTAGGTATGTAGGGAACAGGAGGAAAATAAATGGAATTGTGGGGCCATTGCTCAACAACTCAGGACAGCTAGACACCGGCACTCAGGAGAAAACTGAACTCCTAATTGACTATTTTGCCTCGGTCTTCCACCAAGCCAGGGGGTAAATTCACCAGTTAGGGTACAGACTGGACAGGGTTCAAATGATCGCCTTCCTACTATTGCTGTAGAAGTGGTATGTGATCCATTAAAGAAACTGGATGTATATAAATCAGCAGGTCCAAATGAACTTCATCCAAGAGTGCTAAAAGAGCTGGCTGAAGTCATCATTGAACTCCTGGCAAAGCTCTTCCAAAACTTGTGGCACTCTGTGGAGGTCCCCCTGGACTAGAAGAGGGCCAATGTTATGCCTATCTACAAGAAGGGAGAAGGGAGGACCTGGGTACTATAGGTCAATTAGCTTAACTTCTATCCCATGGAAAATCCAGGGAATATTCATTAAGGAGTCTACGTGTGTTAGGTTTGCAGAAGGTAGGATTCTGAATGACAGCCAACATAGTTTCATCGTGGGCAGGTTTCATCTTACCAACCTCATCTTCTTTTGACTTGCCACCCTGGATAAGAGAAAGGAGGTTGACATTATATACCTTGACTTCCAAAAAGTTTTTGATCAATTATCCCACAATGTTCTCACAAGAATTTTGGAAGACTGTAGGCTTAATTGTGAGACAATCAGATAAAGAGGAAACTGGCTGTGGGGCAGAAGGCAGAGAGTTCTAATGAATGTATCTGTGTCATCTTGGCAGGAAGTGACTAGTGGTGTCCCACTGGGCTTGGTGCTTAGTCCAGTGCTATTCAATATCTTCATCAATAATTCAGATGTGGGGGTGAAGAGCTCACTAGCCCAGTCTGTGGATGACACCAAATTATGGGAAAGCATGGTCACACTTGAAGATAGGCTGTAGATACAGGTGGACCTGCACAGGCTTGCAAATTGGGTGGACCAGAACCAGATGAAGTTCAACACTGAGAAATGTAAAGCGCTCCACCTGGGGACAAAAAAATCCCGTGCATGCCTACAGGCTTGGCAAGCCAACCTGACCTGAACTATGAATGAAAGGGATCTGGGGGTAATAATTGATCATAGTAAGAACATGAGGTGGCAGTGCAACACTGTAACCAGCAGGAACAACAATACCCTGGCATACATCAATCAATGCACCTCCAGCAAAACCAAAGAAGTCATTTTTTCACTCTACTCAGCATTGGTGAGAGTGCATGGAGTACTGCATTCAGTTATGGGCACCGCACTTTAACAAAGATGTGGTAGAGCTTGAGAGAGTTCAGAGAAAAGTCACCCATAGGTTCAGACACTTTTGCAGCAAGCCATATGAGGAAAGGCTGAGGGATCGGGGACTCTTTGGCTTGAAAAACAGAAGGCTGAGAGGGGACTTGGTAGCAGCTTACCACTACATCAGGGGCATACATAAAAGGCTTGGTGAGCAACTGTTCACCAGGGCATGCTTGGGGAAAAACAGGAGTAACGGTCACAAACTCCTGAAAGACCATTTCAGGCTCAACATTAGGAAAAAGTACTTCACAACTAGAGTGCCCGGATTGCGGAATAAGCTCACTCCAGAGGTGGTACAATCACCTACCCTGGAAATGTCCAAGAGGAGATTGGACCTTGATGGGATCACCTGACCCCAGTTGTCTTTCCTGCTTAGTGCAGGGAGCTAGACCTGATGATCTTCTGAGGTCCCTTCCAGCTTTACAATCTATGAATCTATGAAAAAAACAAAACACTGCTGTGCTGAAGGAGTCATTCATGCTTTTTAACAGTTTTTTTCCTTTAAATATTATAGAAAATGAAGAGGTTTCAAATAGGTAGTCCTTATAAAATTTTAATTCCCATTGCCCTTAATGGGAGTTTAGCCAAAAAGACTTTTCTTTTTGTTTTTTGGTTTTTTTCCCTCCTCTCTCCATTTTGGAAAGGCAGAATAAATCAGGAAAAATGTCAATACATAATAAGAGTCAAGAAAAATATTAAGAGTAGAAGTTTCACCAATGCCTACAACCCTAGGCAAAAGGGTGAGTTCTCAACTAGAACTAGTTAACTTGAATTAACTAAGTCAAAGTAAAACCTTAGTGAAGGCAAGGTAGGTTGATGGTCTCACACAAGTTAGCAGGTCCAGGTAAACTCGATGTTCTTCCACATCAGACTAACCTTACATGAAAACTACACATTACCTTATACAATCTGACATCCCCACCCTTTATCACAGTCTCAACAAAGAGCATGAGGCAAATTTCTGTTCAGTAAGACACCAGATATTGTTGTAGTTATTATTTGTATTTTGATAATGCCTAGGAAAAAAGAGTTTAAGTCAGAGCCCTATTGGGCTAGGCATTGTACAAACCATGAAACAGTCCCAACTACAAAGGGTTTACAATTTAAGAGTAAAAGCTAGAAAGCTCAACTGATTCCAGTAAAGCCAGGTTTCACTAAGAGTAATGAAGGGGCATATTGAATAAAGGAACTCCAAGCTGAATTTGTTACCCTTCAGATTGCAGTCTCTCCAGCACAAGATAGTGCTATACAGAGATCTCTGACCAAATTGTGCACAAGCTAGCTCCAGAGCCGAAAGCAGCAAAATATGGTATGGAAGTAGCATGGAAGCAGAACAGGAAAACTGAAAAACCTCAGTCCAGACAAGCGGGGATATGCACTTGCAGTTGCGGGGCACATTGTTCTAGTGTGGGCAAACTACCCATGCCCACCTTCTTCTGTTTCCTAGCAAGGCTCCATGTGCTGCAGGGGCAAGGGAGGGAAAGGGGGGTGACTGGAGTATAGGGTGCCTCAATGTGGTCCTAGCTAGCAGGCAGCCCACATGCTGAGACATGCTACACCCCAGCCAGTCAGGGAGTGGCACATGGAGACAGAGGAATAGGCAGTCCTGGGCCTCAGGATGTGGAGATGGGGGAACAGGCAGCCCTGGGCTTCCTACTCCCCCATCTCCATGTTTGTCCTGACTCACGCTATTTTTCCATGCTTTTAAGTGGTGGTTTGGTAATGCTAACAACCGACTCTATGAACCTGGCTTCAAATACATATTGTTAACCTTATTGTTAACCAGGTTCAAATTTGGATAGGAAATTAAATGAAAGTTATGGTATTATTTAAGAAGTGGTTTCTGTATTACTCTGAAGTCAGGCAAGCTAGAACAGGGTGTCACCTTAGAAACTAAGGGCATCTATATATATATGCTCTGGGTTGGAGGAGGGGGGCACTTTAACTAGAGCAAATGGTGTTGGAGGTGCTTTAGCTAAAGCTTGTTCAATGGGCTTTAGTTAAAGCACCCCCACCACCATTTTGGAATGCAGAGATGCTGAATACACATGACAGAGGCTGCTGAAGCGTGCTTATTAACATGCTCCAACAGACTTGCAGCAGACCCGATTAATCAAGTCTGTTCTGATGCATGCTAATTAGCACATGTCAAAGCAGAGGTCCACCCTGTATATAGGTGCCCATCAGTGGTTCAGAAAGGAGGGTACTCTTGTAGGGAGCAACCTACTTCATCATATGCTTCAATGAAGGATCTTTTACAGCTAGGGATCTACTGAACTCAAGGAGAGGCCCAGCCAATTTCACAGGCAGATTCTGGGGCCAAACACCATTTTCTCAGGCTGAGTGCAGCTGCTCCCCTCTCCCCAAACCTTAAATTGGCTGAAGGGCCCTGGCAGTCCCACCATTCCCTACAGTATGCCACATGGCCTGAAACAGCATCTTAATTACTCGGATTAAGCCTGGGGAAGTCATTAATACACATGCTATTAGACATGGATTAATGGCTTCCCCAGGTTTAATCAGGGTAATTGCAGGTAATTCCCCAGGCTTAATCAGCTGGAGTTTTGGGTTCTCTGATTTTGGCATGTATCCTGCCAAAAAAAACCCAAAAACTTATTGGCAAGAAGTGAAAAGAGCAAGAAGCCCTGTAGTCTTGGAGAATGGTGGAAAGGTGGGGGAGGCAGAGGGGGAAGAAGGAGGGTGGAAGGGAGGAGGGTGGGGCAGCTTGCAGCAGGAAGCATGGAGGCTGCAGATAAGGACTGTCTGAAGCCTCTGCACCTCTCGTTGCAAGCAACCTCCCCTTGCCCTGCTCTCTGTGAGCCCTCCCCCTCCGCCCCTTCTCAATGCTCCAAGACTTTCCGCCCCTTTCTCTGCTTGCCAGTAAGTTTTGTTTTTTCTTTTTGCGTTTTTTTTTCAGTGAGCCCACCAAAATCATAGAGACTACTGTTTTTCAAAGCCTATCATTTTTTGTGGAACCTGCCCAAATTTGCCTTTTCTGCAAAAATTGCACAATCATGAATTCGATAGGTCACTATTTATCGCATCTGACCAAGTAAGCTGTTGCCTATGGAAGTTCGTGCCTCTAAACCACTTAGTCTCTAAGTTGCCAACCATATCCTTTCTTCAGCATTACTTAACCTATACTTTCATCTTCACCCTGGATAAAGCACACCTTACAACATAGGGGACTGGTGGGGGAACACCAGGGGGAGGGCATGTGCCCCCCTCCGACAGGGCCTTCCCTGCTGCTGTCTTTGCTGATGGCTTCCATATGTGCTTCCCAGCCCTATCCCCACCACCAGAGGCGTCTGTGGGTGCTCCCCCAGACTCAAGAGGCACCAGTCACTCATGCCTCAGAACATTACCATATGCTGTAAAAATATTAGTATACCTGATGATTACTTTTTCATTAACCCATACAAAAATCTCTTGCTAGCTGAAATGTAAGCCTGCCCTTCTTTGGGGTGACAGGCACCAATCTTTCTCAAACAGTTTTCTAAAAGGTTAATTGTGAAAACTATCCCCAACATAAATCTATTTTAAAATAAATATCCCAAGATGTATTTCACAGATATTAAAGTTAGATTTTAATTTTCGGTACTCAACATGGTTTTGTTGAATTTCTGTTTCCATCACAACAGAAGAATAGTTAATTTTTAAGGCAGGTTCCCACACCCTAGCACTGGGATACAAAGGCATTTAGTTTCTTTTACTGAATGTAACTCTTCAGTACTTGTGACTACTTTGCAGCCTAGTGCTAGGGTGTAGGAACCTGCCATAGCAAACAATGAAAAGGAACAATTCAATATTAATAAATACATATATAAATAAAACAGTTTAAAATCCACACTCTCTCTTTTTCATTATTAAAACTTTTACAAAGCCCAAAAAGTAGTTGGGGGCCAACTCATCAGCTGTTACCAGAAGAGAGAAAGAGGCCAGATGATGTCTTCTGTTCCACTAATTCTCCCACTTCCAAGTCATGCTAGAAATAAAGATCACCAAAGGAAGAAGATCATCTATGCCAGGAGGTGTCCAGCTGATCCACTTCATTGGGCAAAACATAAGTTGCCTGTTGTCTGATCTGTTGATCTTGCATGTGATAGGCCTCCAACAATCTGGGCTTCCAGGCACATGTCTCTGGAACCTGGGAAAGTTGAGACATGCTGGTGGGGATCCAATGATTGGTGGTCTTAGCTCCAGGACCAGAGCACAGTGATTTTGATACTCTGGTGTTGTCCCAGGTCCAGGGCTGCCAGTCTGGGCAATTGGATCAACTGAGTGTCTGTCCCAGCTCCGGCACCACAGAGCATTCTGGCTTTCCCCATGCACAAATACACTCCCTCAGGATCTCCATGGGGCATCTCTGGAAATAGGGAGTGTTGGGGGAAAGTGTTATCCCCTGGCAATCTGCAAGGGAAGTCTCTGGAAGTGGGGAATGCTGACTTTCTCTGCTTCCAGAGAAGCTCCCTGGAGAATGCCAGGGGCCCATCTCTGGAATTTGGGAAAGCCAGGCAGGTGCTCCCATGGCTTGAGGGGCCCACCCTCTGCAGAAATTCCAGACATGCTTGGAACCACACACCTCAAGTCCTAGTAGTGTTTGCCCAGGACAGCAGAAGAGTGAGGTGAGCTCCAGCTGCCCATACTCTTCTGTCATAAAGTAAGTAGATGTCCACTGCAATAAAATGGCACCATTTGTTATTGTCTTATTTAATGGCCATGTTGTGGCACAACAAAATGTATGGATGTCTATTTGGTATCATTTGGTAGCAACATAAAAAAAATTAGGAGCCATAAAGGTGAGAAAAAGTTACCACCTGTTTCCACTTTCATATACCTGCACCAGGTGTCAGCTCCAGTCATAGTCTCTGAATTCTCCTGAGCTCAGGCACTGCTCTTCCCAGATATTGCAAGTGATCCCAGCAGGAAAAAGGGGTTACAAATAAGGAAGCTACAGCCCTACTACATCTTGCTTTCTATGTCTGCTAGAAGGACTGTCCAGCTTTGGAGAGCACCAGCAAGCATGATCTTTAGGAGGTGTGAATCTTCAACATATCTGGTAATTAGGTTAGGTGCCTAACTTAAGGCACCCATATTTGATGAATTTGATCTACATCTGACCTACTTATGAAAGCATACTACTCCCACCCTTGAAAATATAGAAGGCAATTTTGTCTAATAGAGCTTCCCTCACTTATACCTTCAGGATAAATACAGCTAATTACACTGAGGTCTTTAATTTTCTCTTTACTTTTCTATCACCCGGTTTTACCAGAGCTGCTGCTGCCTCTCTCTGAAGCAGTTGCTGTTCGTACCTTCAGCACCTGAATAGTTATATGTAAGTCCATCTTTTCAACAAACTGAAAGCATGATTGTAGCAGGTGCTACTATATCTGTATCAACCTGGCAACTCTCCAGATTTCCTGAGCTTATAATCTACTTACTGGCAAATAAAAAAATAATACAATACAAAGGTAGGGGAGTATGGTAAAGTTAGTTAAGGAGAGGAATTCCATACAGGTGGCCCTATTATCTTAGAAGTTCAAATATATAGCAGAAATGGTCCACCTAAATGACTACATCCAACATAGAAAGAAGTCAAACAAGGACATATATCTGAGAGGGTAAAGCAAATAAATGAGAATAAAAGTACATAACACTGTTAAATTAAATCAGAAAATCATGTATTTAATTCTAAAGGGAACAGTGTGTCAGAATATTGAGTTATATGTTGCTTTATTGAAGAGTAGGTCAAGATCTTATCAGCTCTTATATACAGAATGTCAATAAAGAACTACACAATGATGAAATGTTTAATTAAAAAATGAACATTGTGGAACGTATTAAGTCTGTATTATTCTGAAAGATTAGTCAAATATGTTATGTTTTCTGAGTTAAAAATTGCACTGAATCATTCTCTCTCAATCAAGCACTTTTATCACTGTGAAATCTTGTATGAAAATGCATGCATTTATATCAGCTCTTTTGCAAATTAGTTTAAGATGATCTACCTCAGGGGAACTTAAGTTATTTTGAAAATCTGGGACAATTATGATGGGATGAATAGTAGGGCCTTGTTTTTAGCTTGCTTTCAGCTGAATAAGTGGCACACTTTGGTAAGTTAATGAATAAAGCAAAGGGTTAATATTGAGATTGAAAGTGTTGATCCAAAAGAAAAGAAACCCACAATAAAATATTTTATTATTCTTTGTATAGTCATGCTTGCTTACAATTTATCTGCCCTAAGGACCTCAAACATCTAAGGAACAAACTGAGGAGCAGAATGGGATGCAATGCATAAAAAATCTGCAGCATGTTCACAACTGGTTTCCTCTAAAGTGAAAGGATTTTTAATTAATGTTTTTATACCATGAACAAATTGAAAGGAGAGGTTGAGGACAGGAGTAGTCAGAAGCAGCGGCAAGTGCTAAAGAGAGCTTTAAGTAGGAGAGAATTGTTTCTTGCATTATACCAGAAAGTGTAATACCAGAAAGAGAAAGAGAACATCTCTTTGGCTTTGGTTCTAGTTACAGAAGCAACAACTTGACACTACCACAGCCCTATGTGCCAGAGGACAGGTAACAGTCCAAAGCAACGATCAACTATATATGCATCCTAAATGATGCTTCAACCTAAACACCTCCCACAGATGCTATTCAGGATTCCCCTTTGCTTCAAACACAAGCTATTCAAGATTGTGTAGCAGAGACGCAAACTGAAATAAAAGCTATCTTCCAGTAGGTTTGTCTTAATTAGTCCTTAATTGAAAACCAGAATTTCATAAAACAAAACAAGGAATGGGTCTTCCAACCAGGTGAGTTCAACCAGATGCTGAAATCACATAAACAAAAGAATGGCAGTTCAGAGCAATTGCAGATTTCATAGTTTGACCTTGACTCTAGAATCAAAATCAAAACTTATGACTAAAAATCATCCTGTAGACAGGAACTGTACAGGACAGTACAGTTGTAGCATTAATGCTTTTAACTGCTGAGTTCTTTAGGCTAAGCCAGAACCTCAGCTTATGGGAAAGAAATGATGTAGTAAAAAAAGATATTGATTCCCTTTTATGGGATGTTTTATAGGACCTAAATGTTATTTTGGCAGGATCTATCATGGTGAGAGAGTTCAACAGCCATTATTTAAAACTGGGATAATTACTGAGAATATATATATATAAGCACATCCAAACCTAGAATATAATGTTTTTAGAATCAAAGACAAATGAAGAAAAAGTACTATCAGACAAAAGTTCTGAATCTCAGAAACTGAAGATACTTATTAAATTATCTAATATTTTCTCTGGGAGTTCAAGCTTGTTCCGTTCAGTACACTTCTGGTCCTCAGCTACCAGAGTACTTTTAAACTTATCACTGAGCAATGGGATTACCATCATTTCTTGTGGGAAACAATTCCACTGACTTTTCTCTCTTTCCATGAGGAACCATTACCTTATATCCAGCCCATGATTTCCTCTAACAGTACTGCCACATTTAATGTTAAAAACATATTTTGATATGCATATTTTTCTAACTGAGCAGATATCCCCAGAGAGTGTTACATACAAACTTTAGTACGAGAAAATGACTACGCAGAAAGCAGACTATAGTGGCAATATTTGCATCATGATCTTAGAGGAGATGTGGTAAGCTAAAGAAACAATTCCATTAACAGAAGATAACAGAAAGTGCTAACATGAATTCTTGGCTTCATTGAAGCTGATGTCAAATTTCCCTGTGATTTCAGTGAGACAAGAATCTCACTCCTATAGTTTATTCAGATTACATTACTAAACAGAAAAATTTGAAACTAAGCATCATTAAAATCAGATCTACAATTCCTTATGTTCTCTCCCTCCCTGAAAGCCAAGACCTCTCCTTGAACTTCAACAGAGGCAGCTAAATAAAATCCATATGTCAGAAACCACCGGTAATAATTTTTAATTGCAATTTCATAGAATGAAGTGTTCTTACATGGTTTTATAAAAGCAAGAAACTATTTAGAAATTTCTTTACATGGAGGAATAGATGGCAGAAACAGAACAGGTGTCATAAAAGTGTTAGTTACATGGAAGTAGGTGGGTGTAACTACCATATTTATTCAAATGCAAGATGAATTTTCTTCCCAAATCAGTGTGGGATAGAAACACTCCTTGTCTTACATTTGCATAAAGAAACCTCATTAAACACATTGTCTAGTATTAAATTGCTGCCAAAAGTAGTATGCACTCAGTAATGGAAACCAACTATGAAGCTAATTAAATGCAATCAGCAATACTATGGAAAAAAAATGGCCCACAATAGGTACACCTCATGGATAGATTAGTGCAGTCCATCTGAATAAAATATATGGTAGTGTCCCTTGTGCACATTCCCCCTCATGGCTGACTTTCTTTCAAATCATCGTGAGCCACACTGAATACATGGAATATATTTTGACTTCTTCACTCCCACAGCTGAGCTGAGTCTTTATTTACCATTTCCAATAATTCCTGTTTCTTCACTAGTCTTAAATACCTGGAAAACATCATTAAACAAAGCCCAAAATAGTTTACCAGGAATCTGTCTGTTACTCCCTCTCTCAGCATATCTCATATGGTTAGACTAGCCCCACCCTCATGAACACTGTGTGCCCCCAGAGGCTGGGGGGGCACAGCAAGCTCCCACAAGAAGTGGTGGCACTGTTGGTGGTGGGAGTGTGGTGTCAGCAAGCAGGGAGCTCCAACAGGTGGCTACAGTGCTATCAGCAGTGTGGGGGAGCTGGTGAGCACCAACCAGTGGTCGGCTACCACCTGCAGATGCTGCCAGCAGTGGAAATGCCCAGTGGGAATCGCGGACCACTGACAGATGCTGCTGGCAGTGTTGGTGGCAATGTGGGGGGTAACAAGCAGTGACTACCTGCAGGCACCACTGGCAGTGTCAGCAGCACTTTTGCAGGGGGTCTAGTGATATGCTCAGGGGGTACACGTGCACCTGTGTGCACCCCAAACACATTGCCAATGCCCACCCTCTATGAGGTGAAACCAGAATGGTCCTTAGAGGAGGTCTGTGCCTCATCTGCATATACATTTCTGGAGGATCCCAGAACTCGTAACAAGAACACCCGATCCAATCATGAGTGAGAGGCTAATTAACATATGGCTCCTTTCTAAGGTATATCTGAAGTGTATACATATATACTGAGCAGTGCTGAGCTGTGGGGTTGCCATGGCTTGAAACACTTTACTCTGCTAGGGCCCAGCACAACGAACTGTAAGGTATATCATGAGCCTTTTGGCTTTGGACCAATAGCATGCATAGTTTATACTATATAAATGGACATGCCTATTAATGCTAATTGCTGCCAGGCACACATCTGCATGGGAGCCCAGGATTGCAGCACATTGAGCCATGGCAGAGTAGCACTAGCTGGTAGGGGGCCTTGGATGTCAGCCTGCCAGCCCAGAGCTGCTCCCCCTGGCTCAACATGCTGAGGAGGGGCTAGATGGGTATGAGGGTGCTTTAGCACAGGGATAGCTGGCAGGCAGCCCCTGCACTAAAACACCCTCATGCCTACCAGCCCCATGTCTACACATGTGCTGCTGTAGAATTTTTTACTCTGAAGCAGGAAGGTATTTGTAATTACTAGTATTGGTGTAGCGTATATTAGTTTACTTCAGCCTAAAAGGGGTGCAATGTGTAGACACTGAGACATTTACTGTGCAGCTAATTAGTCAACTGCACAGTAAACATCTGAAGTAGACACGCTTAGTATATATAAAAGTAAGGCTTAAACATGTGTTTATGGAGTACCCATGCTAAAATTTGCAGCAGTTTCAAAAAAAGTGAATGACTTCTATTCCATGGGTACCTATACTAATTTATTTATATTCCATTTATAACAAATATGTTTATTTTAAGGTCAGTGGTTTTAAATTTGCTCATCACTTTCATGTGCTCAGGGAGAGCAGGATCTGGCAGTTAGGGTGGGGGAAGAAGTTGGGAGGGGCAGAGGGCAAGAGGGCTACTTGACCGCCCCAGATTTATTTTCTCTGCTGTAGTTCTGAGAGTGGGGAAAATTCAAGGCAAACCTCCAATAATTAGATTGTATGCCTGGACAATTATAATATATATTTTTTAATTCCATACGTAGAATCTAATTATTGGGGAGTTCATCATATATTTGAGCAAATACAGTAATATAAAAGGACAACAGAATGAGAAAAAGTAATCAACAACAAAATAACTTAATCTAATTTAACTTGGGTCTTATATCTTTCAGTTGGTTGCTTATTTTGTCTTAATTGAACTTTTCTGTTCTCTGCACTTCTTCAGTTGCACCCACTTAACAAGGTATATAAATTTAACTAATATTTAATGATCACATCTGAACTTGGCCCTAGCTTCTGAAGTTTGCATTCTTCCAGAATTCCAACTTCAGGTCCACATGCAAGTCATTGTAATTCAACCAGAAATGAAAAACTGTGAGTATTGTCTTTATGCAGCATCTCTATTCAGTACTCTGCCTCAATATTATTACCATAGCACCAAACAAAAAAAATGCAGTACAACTGGTGCCTAAAACCAGATCCATTAAGTCTATTCTCTGAAGAAATCACACTAGCTGTGAAATTACAGATGAATAAAGATTTATACTATTTTAAATACACGCACAAATGGATCAAAAAAGCAATAACATTCACAGCAGCCCAGTTATATGTTAAGATAGCTGTGACTGGATGTTTAATTAAAACATATCAAAGACTCAAGCACAGTATAAAATCAAAAGCTTCTATGATTCACCAGAGGAAACAATTTTAATCAATGAAGGATCAGGATGAAACCAAGATTAAATCTACTGAAATGTGAGGATTCTATTAAAAAAAGAAACCTCACATATTCACCCAACAGTGGTCTCTTGCACAGCCATAAACTCCTGCCATAGTCACATAAGTAAGCATATAGTTCTCTTTCTACCAGACATTTTCTCATCATGGGATCATCCCTCATCCCAGATCTCCTACATAGTTTCCCCAACTCTCATTTTTCATCTTTATCTTTCTCTCCTTCTTTTCTTCAGCTTCCTAGAGCTCCTTAATTTTAGAAGCTCCAACTCAAACTAGATGTTACCCAAATACATAGAAGACATAGTTCTTGTCCAGAAGGCTTGCAAATTCACTAAGAGTAAGGCATGACACATGAGCAACAATAGAATAAAAGTGAAGAAGAGAAATGAGGATATCAGGAGTACATTAACACTCAGTCATTACAAATCATTAAAATTAGAGAACGATATTTACACTGTGAACTCTGATGGGTGCTTTATGGAAGTAACTCTTCCTTGAGAAATCTTTAAATTCACAAACCAAAAGCATGTCTTTAAGTTAGATAAATCGTGGTTGAAAGCCCCCTTTTTTCCTCTCCAAAGTAGCTCTCTCTTTGATCCCAAGACTCCACCCTATTATTTTGTGAAATAGCAACAGTGTAAAGTTGATGTGAAAGTGAGTCCATGTAATCTCAAGAGTACCAGTTTGTCTATAGCTATAACATTCAGATCTTAATTTGTACAAAACAGAGTGTAAAGAATATTACCAATCCATGGAAATGGAAAATAAATTAGGAAAAAATAGATCAGATCTTACCTCCAAAGACTGGTTCCATTCTGTAATGCTAGTCAGAGCAGCATGTGACATCACAAGCAGAGTGGGGTGTCTCAGATGGACCAGAATGACCACAATCCTGGAATAGAAGAATAAACAAAACAATTTCAGTAAGAATACTGACCTTGGAAAATGCTCCCCAAACAAGTTCCAAGGTTATTGGCTTTCAACAATTTCAAATCTGCTCAGCTTTTCAAGTAAAACAGTATTTTCCAATTCCTAGACCTGCAAAATCACCCTGGGATCTAAACATGATGCTGAGTTTTTTGGCATATGTATTCCCTCCAATAATCCTAATTCAATTTAGAAACATTATACGATGTCTGCCATTAAAATTCAACAATTGCCATTTACAGGTAAAATTAACTTTACCTTGGCATTTGCAGATTTCCTGCATTTAAGATGTACTCGGGTATGTAGTAGACAGTTAAATACCATGGTAACAGTTTCCAATTACAGCAGTATTTTCAAAGGTCTGAATGGTGATCATGATATATGTAGGGCTGGGCTGAAGGGCTTTATCTATATCAAGCTGAAGATTATGTTATCAAATAATGTTTTTATACATACATAAATATATAACATAATTTGATAACATACACATATATATTAATATATACATATATACATGTGTATGTCTATATACACATATATACATGAATACATTTGGCTTTTACATTATGCCTTCAGAATATATAAGAAATATTACACACACACACAATATATATACTTAAAATATATACATCTCTCAATCATGTAAATTATGTATTAATAATGAGTACAGATGCATCTCAAGGGTTATTAATGTAAATTTTATATATATATATATATATATATATCAGCTAAATGTGTACACAGTATCACATTATTTCATTTCTTTTTCTGCAGCATACGCTATACAGTTTCATCAAGGTGAAAGAGAGAGCATCTTATCAGCTACACATAATATATATGATAGTGAAAAAGGACAATCATACATATTGAATACCACCATAACTAGAATGTGCTGTATGATACAATTCCTACTTATTTTTATTGTGACTGCCAAGGACAGTAATAGAAATGAGGATACCTTGTATTACTGTTCTAAAAATTCAAACCAATGTACTTTCAAGGGCCAATGATTTATGGCGAAAGTTTTTAGGGATATTCAGGTCTGGCTTAAAGTATGTTGACACAGGAAATCACTGAAATACTCTTACATATAACTGAATCTACTCCAGACATTTGTTACATTACAGAGGAGGGAAACATAATGCAGTGTTGTTGGTATTTCAACTGATTGCCTGGGTAGTCCTGGGAAACCTGTTGATATTTATTAGCCCAACAGATGGCAAACAAAAACTGGCTACCCAAAATGCTAGGGACCCTACAAGTTGGGAAAGGTGCCATGAAACTTAGTGCACCCACTGTATGTGCTCTTTCAGAGCCTGGAAACCTATGGAAGCCTGCCAGTAGACATGTCAAGTCTCTCCTCAAGTCTCTTGTTTTAGTGATTCACTCCTCAAAAAAGCCCGACCAAAACATTTAACTATGACATTTACTACAAAGCAAATCTTTAATTATATGCATTTTTTTTCCTTGATAAATGTTTCAAAAGCCATGAATATGTTAAATCGGGGGATAAAATACTGGTCAGTATTATGACCAAGTACCCTTTCATCTCCCCGTTGTAATTTATAGGCATTATTTATTACAAATGTCAGGACACCACTTCTCACAACCCAAACCTAGAGTAACTAGTTAAGAGAAAGGAAAGAAGACTGGTTAGGAAAATAGCAGCAGGATTTTCTATACACAGTAAGAGAATGCTTTTAATGTCATTTATGGGTCAGTTTCAGAACTTCAACATATTGCTTTGCTGTTAATACCAGCTTCACTATGGTCTGACAGTGTCGTGCCATGTTATGTTAGACATTTGGTATCATGATAGCTGATTTTGTCCTGAAACTGAACTCATAGCTCTCTCTCAGGTATAGGCAAGCCCTGGCACACATGTCAATGGATATATTTTCCATTGTACTACAGGAGGTGTGCAGAGGCAAATGTTTGGGTTTTTTTAATGTTTTAAAGTTACTGCTCTGGGCTTTCCAGAACAGACACATGTCCCAATGCCACGGCAGACACTGGGGCAAGGGCCAAATGAACACAGGCAGAGATACCGCCTGTGTTTTGCTGACCCCACCTCTGGTGTCTGTGGTGGTGCATAGGGGAACCTGGGAAATCAAAGGAGCCATCGCATATCCCACTCCTGCCAAATTTGCAGGTTCCCCCGCACTCCCAGACACCATCGACAAGCAGGTGAGGCAGATCATGCTGAGGAGAAGCAGCCAGGGGCTTGTTTAGTATCTGGAGCACATAAGACTCCCCCTACCTCTTTGGAACTAAGTGGCACCTCCCCTTTCCAACCAGTCCTGATCTCCAGCAGGGTTTGCCCAAAGCAAAAAACCCAAGTAATTATGCCTCTGTTTTCCATTTTATTGGGTACCCACTGGCTAAATATGAATTACTGGGTACTTTGATATCCACTGCTATCTCTTGAGTGATTAAAATGAAATCTTACAGCATTTCCTTCAGAATGTAGTGCTTTCACAGCTTCTACCAAGCCATCAGGTAAGACAATATACTGTAATATATAGTCTGGTACAGCAAGTTGCTGCTCTTGCTATGTGTGATCTTTTCCTTCCCTCCTCTTCCTATCTCACCTATGGTCTAACTTTATTTTCCACCCTGAATGAGTTTATGTCTGATTTTGACATAGGGCGTTTGAATGAGACTGGGAAGGAAAGGGATCTTCCACCTCAAACAGATCATGCCATCCCCTTGTTTTGCTTAAAGGAGACATTGAGACACACTAGAACAGGATTTTTGCAAATCCACCTTCCCCTGGCTGGATAGTCCTTTAATATGCCTCTCTCAAACACTACACATGGTGTCCTGGAGGCAGCCCTCAGAGACTTGGGCTTTACGGTGTACAGCCAGAGAAAATGGTACCGCCAACACACTTACAGGCTAGGGGATGACCTCAGCAGCAGAACAGCGGAAAGGGGTCTTGGAGTTGTAGTTGACTCTAAGATGAACATGAGTCGTCAGTGTGATGAAGTGATCAATAAGGCTAACCACACTTTATCATGCATTAGCAGGCCACAGTTGGAGTACTGCATCCAGTTTTGGGTGCCATAGTTCAAGAGGAATACGGAGAATCTTGAGCGGGTTCAGCGGCCTACAGGCAAGGCTCTACAAGGAGAGATGGAGGGACCTAGATCTCTTCAGCCTTCACAAGAGAAGGCTGAGAAGTGATCTTGTGGCTGCCTATAAATTCATCAGGGGAGGGCAGCAGGTAATAGGAGATGTTCTATTTACTAGGGCAACCCTAGAGTAACTAAGAACAGTCACCACATAGTGAGGGAGAGCAGATTTAGGTTGATTATTAGAAAGAACTCCTTCACAGTAAGGGTTGCCAGAATCTGGAATGGGTTTCCAAGGGAGGTGGTACTCTCCCCTACCTTGGGAGTCTTTAAGAAAAGACTGGACAAGCACCTAGCTGGGGTCATCTGACCCCAGTGCTCTTTCCTGCCCGAGGCAGGGAGTCGGACATGATGACCTACTGAGGTCCCTTCTGACCCTAACATCTATGAATCTATGAAAATCTTGTGGCTAAAGACTGCATAGTGATTCCTTTATGCATACTATCTGTTCATGTATTAATTTCCTTCATGCTTTTTGTGGCATAGAGAAGTACCAGAAATCCAGTGCTTTAGGTATTATTCCCTCTTTAATCATTGCCAGTTACCCATTCTATCCTTCTTCCCATAAACCTCTGCTCTCCTTTTAGGCTTCAAAGATTATACAATCTTTAAAATTACTTTGCTAATATCATTTAGCTAGTCAAGTGTTTAAAGACCATTCAGAGATGGCAACTGGTGAGAGAAGGTATGATTGCCTGAATTGTAATTTAACTGAGGATGAGAGCAAATCACTAGAGTCTCCTGAGCTCGCACCAGCAAATTCTATCTAAGAAACAAGCTGTCAGGACAAGACTGATAATAAAAATATCCATCACTTAATGTTACTTTCAACATAATATCTTATTATTGTCCATAATAAAAAAATATATATTTGTAGAAGGTCAGATACTATAAGGTACCTAAAAAGGTTGTGGAATCTTCAGCATTTGAGGTTTCTAAGTTCAGGTTAGAGATAGGTTTATCTGAGATATTTTAGACAGAAATATCCTGCATTGAGCAGCGAGAAGTCAGAGTAGATGACTTCCTAAGGCTGCTTCTGGACAGTCTTTCTCTGACTACAAAAAGTATACCATGGCATGTTACAGAGCAGTCTTGGGCATTGTGCCTTTTAGTTGACCGTGCTGGAGTGGGTGAAATGTTGATTTTAGGAATCTCTTCAGTTAATAACTGCCTGCAATTACAGGGAACTGGACCTGATGTCCCAGGAGGCAGGTTCTAGTCTTATGTTCTTATACAAATGACTAGATGCAATATTTTAAAGTATAATTTTGGTACAACAAAAAAAATTATAGCCTTTAAAAAGAATCGTAATCTGTATAGTATCCAAGTGCAGACTCTGAAAGTGTTAAGTGATTCTAGTTTCATATACATGAAAATAAATCTCCTTAGTAAATGTTATAGCAGTGGCTACTGTAGAATAGTTATGACTATTTCTCATATGCTAGGTTTAGACAGATTTTGTTTGTGTGCATAGGAAAAGGAAAACTCCATAAAGCTCTGTTCTGTGGAGAAAATATTTTCATTGATGAATTTTTTTTTTAATCTATTTTAAAATGTTAAAATATATACAATAAAGTTTATTTTAATATGACGGAAGTATAACTAAAGGTTTGTAAATTTGATCTGTGACGTAGGGTGAGAAATTCATAACTTTATTCTGGAAAGTTTAAACTGTAAATCCTATAAAACTTTTAATTAAAATTTTTTATTAGTGAATTTGAAACTCCAAAAAAGAAATGTTGATGGATGAGAGAAATGTATGCTGAATGTCACAGCGGGGTCCTTCAGGAGGGCCGTGGTCTCCCTGAGGTCCCTCTCGCCGCGTCAAGGCTGGCCCAAGGCACCCTCAAATTCTTGCCCACCACGTCTTGTTCTTAAATATAGTTGGGAGGCTGCCTTATACCTCCTTGGGCACGGCTGCTTGGGACCTCCTGTCCCCATGGTTTCCCGGACTGTCTGATGGGTGCTCCCCCAAGCACCCTAGCCTTATGGGCTACGCGTGGCTCCAACCAATCCCTAATACCACGGCCCAAGCCTCGCAGATGAGATAGACGTTATTTGGTCAAAATGCTCACTCCCCTTCTAGGGTCTTCCTCTGTACCGTCGCCCCCTGTCAGACGCCCCCTTCTTGAAACTACTCTATACTACCAGCCCTCCTGGGGCTCTCTGTGCCCCATCCGGGACTCTCTATAATGTAGCCCCTCTCGGGGTCCTGCCATGCTGTCTGGGACTTCTTGTCGAGCTACCTGACTTCCAGGCCCACCACACTGCTACCCTCTGCTCTCCCGGCCCAACCATGCTACAATCCCCTTCTCCCAGGGACAACCACAGCACCTCAGCCTTCCCAGAGGACTACGGCAGCACTAGCCTATACCCAGAGCTCACCACGCCCGTCCTGGCCTTCTCAATACTTTCCCCTGCTCAGGGACTTCCTATGCCCATGCTGGACTCTCTAATAATGCCGCCCCCTCTCCAGGGCTTGCTATGCCCGCTCTGGGCTTCCTGATCCTTGCCCTCTCTGAGGGCTTGTCATGCCCCCACTGGGACCCCTCAAGTATTGCCCCTCTCTGGGCTTCTATAATGTTTCCCCTCTCTAGGACTCATCGTGCCTGTGCCAGGGCTCCTTCAATATTGCCCCTCTTGAGCATCTTACAATACTGCCTTCTGCCTGGGGCTCGCCATACCCACGCCTGGGGCTCTTTCACATGCCCCTCACTGGGGTCCACGCACCCCGAGTTGCTGCGCCTTTTCTGGCGCTCCGCTGCACCTTCCCTGGCACTAGGGCCCTACACCCTGCTGGTCCCTATGAGAACACTGCGCCCTGACTGGCGCTGGGGTACCCCTGAGGCCTTCTCCAACCCCTACAGCCTCACCCAAACCACCAGTGTCTGAACACTAACAAAACACAACACGAGCCTCCTGGTTATAACTGAATCATAAGGCACCTAGGCATAACAACATGAGCCTCCCGGCTATACCTCAGCAACATTGCTCCAGAGGCTGGAGCTCTCATGAGCTGCACTCACATTCTCTGCTGTGCCCCCCTCTGACTGCTGGCAGGGAACTACCAGACTGGCCTTGGCTCTAGGCTTTATAGGAGCCAGGCCCTGCCCCTTAGGGTTAGCTGACTCTCATTATTTGCCCTGGCAACTTGCAGCTGGGCTCCTTCTCCCCAGCAGCTTTTCCTCTCTCTAGGAGCTGGGCAGCGAGGTGCCCCATGACACTGAGAATAAAGGAGTCTGACAAGAGTCATGTACTTTCAGGTGCTTGTTATCTTCCCAAGCTATGTGTCTTTTTTTTTCCTACAGAAAGCACTGACAAGAAAGCATCATGCAATAGGCATGTTACATTAAAATTTACGCCCACTACCGTCACTGGCTTTTATAGCATGCATTAGAGAAACCCCTTGTATCTAAATCAGGGGTGGGCAATTATTTTGGGAAGAAGGCCACTTATTTTGTTTTGGCAACCCATCGAGGGTCACATGACAGGCAGCCAGGAGAAGATAAATATTCATTTTCTAAATTTTTTAGGGGCCTCACGGGCTAGACAGAATGGTCTGCCAGGCTACATCTGGCCTACGGGCCATATTTGCCCACCCCTGATCTATATACTGCATATCTTTATTTTTCCCCACTCTAATTTTGCTCTTACCTTCACTCCACGTTTGAGGATAGAGCGAATGTTATGTCTTAATGACCTAATCTCTAGTATCTGCTTAAGTATTTACAGTATACTTATCACTCACTGTAGCTAAGTCCTTCAATTACTAATACCCTTTTCCAATTATTTGCTTACTTCTACCTACCTCCTTTGCCAAGGATCCTTTCATTTAATTTTCCCTTGTTGCTAGTCTCAATGTCTTTCTCCATCCAAGTAAACCTACATTTATTTCTTCAAAATTCAATGCTTCTGTGGCTAAAATCCTTCTTCTAATCTTCTAGGCCTCAATGCTAGAGATTCAGAAGTCAGTTTCAGAAAAGAACACCAGAGCCCCAAACTGCTGACCAGTTCAAAAATATTTCTGGCATTTTAAAACTGTTTGGTGTTCTTTTCTGGGCTTTTCAAAAACCTGTAATTCTCTCTCATCATTTCCAAACAGGAGCAAATGTGCTGGGAATCTTTCCCAAAAACCTGTTTAACAACATTAAAACATTTAATTTATAGTGGAGAAAGGCTGAAACACAGTACTTCTGGATGGTTACCCAAGTCTAAACCTTCTTTTCCCATCATTACAGCATTCTAAAACTACAAAGAACTGAGGTTTTCTAACTCCCAGTCCTGTAACCTAAGAAGACCCTTCTTTCTTTATCAAGACTCCTAAAATTAATAACTCAAATACATGTCTTAGCCTCAAGTATCTTTGAATTTTCCATAATTTGGTACTTTAAAATAGCTCAGTTGTAGAATCACACTAGCTATAAACATTAGATGCCGAACTGCCTTTTGTGCCCTTGAAATGCCACCAGTTTTCATCTGCTGACTCTACTTGGTTTAGTATTAGTGGATAATGAAGTAAACAGCGCTTCACCACTTTACATCAGCTGTGGACTCACCCTAGTATTTGTCATTTGAACAAACATACTAGATATAAATAATCATAGGCTACTGGCACATGCTACACTTAAGATGTGATTAACCATTTATATCACATCTCATCTTAGGTAGTTACTCAGCCACATATTACTGCATAAATGACATGATAAACAAGGAATAATCCACAAAGTTATTGTACAAAATATGTTTAATAATTTTGTTGCCACTTCCTATCATGATGTTAATTGAATGTATGGCCACGTTGATTGGGGTTTGCAGCCTCCAGAGCACATGGGAACTCCCAAGACTGAGTATACCAATCAACTAATTACCACACCCAGCCTTAGGCCCCCATTGCTGGGAGCTTGAATCAGCTGATGCACCCCAGCAGCTAGATGCCCTATCAGCAGATTTGGGATCCCAGCCACAGGAGCTTGCTGCTTGCAAGTGTGAGGGGAGCCAAGAATCAGGTTCCCGGGCTGCCCCTGTACCGCCAATATGGCATAAAGGGATATGATGCTCAATCTGCAATGCACAGGTGGCATTTCAGGGAGGAAAAGTGCAATTGTGGGGGATTAAACATCAGATCTCATCATACCTTTAACTGTCTGCTAAGGGACATAGTGTATAAGGCTTCCTCACCAGCTTCAAACCAGAGCATTTCATATAGAATTATCAGAGTTACTATACTTTTACTGAACTTTGAGGCATTTGCATGGATTAATTCTAATGTACTATTCCTTAGATACATTAGACAGGTTACTTAAGCAGATTTCACAGTAGCTGGCTGTGACCCAATTGGTATCTCAAACAAAGTTCTCAGTACTCATCATTTGCAAAAACCATAACTTTCTTCTCAGCTGAAGGTGCTTTCCTGTGACATAACAGCAAAAAGAACAGCAGTGCAGGAATTAAAACATAATTTTGTCTAGTAATTGGATACTATTAACGCAGCATTAGCAATATTCCTCATCCTGTATTTAGTAAACACCCAGCATATTCTATACAACTATTATCTAGTTAGCAAAAGAAAACACATTTTCAAAAATCAATGATAGCATCAGGTAATCACCAGTCAGATGAGGAACTGCCAACTCCTGGCTTTTTAACGGCTAACAAAATTGGTAGGCCTCACCAAAATACCTCATTAGGAACTGTGAAGCTCATCACCAGAATACCCTATAACTTAGACTCATAGAAAGTTATGGTTGGAAGAGACCTCAGGAGGTCATCTAGTCCAACCCCTTGCTTAAAGCAGAACCTTCTCCAACTAGATCATTGCATCAAAGCTTTGTCTAGCTGGGTTTTGAAAACTGCCAAGGATACAGATTTCATCACCTCTCTGGGTAACCTGTTCCAGTGTTTTACTACCATCTTAGTGAGAAAATTATTCCTAATATTTAACCTAAGCTTGCCTTGCTGCAGCTGGAGACCATTGCTCCTTGTTCTGTCATCTGCCACCACTGAGAACAGTCTAACTCCATCCTCTTTTGAACCACCCTTCAGGTAGCTGAAGGCTGCTATTAGGTTTCCTCTCAGTTTCCTCTTCTTGAGACTAAATAAACCCAGTTCCCCCAGTATTTCCTCATAGGTCATGTCCCCCAGCATTCTCACCATTTTGTCACCCTCTGCTGGACTCTTTCTAATTTGTCCACATGCTTTCTGTAGTAGGGAGGGCCCAAAACTGAACACAGTACTCCAAATGTGGCCTCACCACATAGAATGTTCACCAAAAAGCTAACCAATAATCCCTTCTACCTTTGAGGATTGAAACCCATACCTGCTATTTCCAGGAGACTACCCTAACTGCCCAGCTCCGGGATAGAAGCATTGTTAGAATTCAAGATTGAGCGACAAATACAACACACAACCAAGAATGAGTTTACCACTCAGTGGCCAGAGCACCCACCAAGGGGACAGAAGGGAAGAGAGAGAGAGAGAGAGTTCTGAATCTGAGCCCTGATCTAAGGACAGTTTCTGGATTTTAATTTTTGATTACTGTGCAATAATGTAAAGTAATACCTTAAAGCATGATACTGTTGGTAGTAAATAATTAGAAAGCCTTTAAATGAGAGAGATTTTATGCACATTTTCTTGTATCAGGAATTATACAAAATAATTAAATAATCTTATCCTTTTCCTACCATCCTCCTGGACCCACCTCTAGATGAATCATTGTTTTTTTAGGCACAGTTTGCTATTTTTCCATGGGAATAACTCCAGTTGTAATAAAAAAGGTTATGGGCAGGGACTAAAGGTAAGGTTAAGTCAGAAGTTGGAGTAGGTTTTACAACAAAAATTTCAAATAGCATTATAGTAAATTGCCAGAAAATAAAGAGGCAAAGATACTTCAGAATAGCTTATACATAACATTTTTTTCCAGCTCAAGTTGCTTAACAATGAGTTATGAGTTGCAGAACTGTGAAAAATAAGGTGGAATAAATTACTGCATTTTATCACATATCACAAACACCTTTTCCCCCCAAATTGGGCTGCATGTTTTAAATGGGGAACATGACGTCTTTGCAGTGAAAGAAGCACTTATGGAGACATTGTTGCAGCTGCCAAGGGGTGGAGTCTTGTGTAAGCCCTCTTACAGCCTTATTTCTTGGCTCAGCATTGCAGCTTATGCCCAAAGAAGAAAGGGGGATACTAGTAGTGTCTCAATGAGGTTTGTGATGTACAAACAACATTTTTTTTTACAGGCATTTATATAAAAAAACAAAACAAAACCTTACAGTAAGAGTAACAATACTTAAAATAACAGTCTTGCTACTTCCTTTTGCAAGGGTCTGGGGTCTAAACTTGTATACTGTGAAGTAATCCCTCCTTGGAACATAAAGTGTCCAGGTAGTGTGGTATCACAGGAGATAGTCTGCTACAGAAGAAGGGTCAGGTTGCCAAACTGCCTGGGTACTCCAGGTTTCTAGTAGGACTTATTCCATGTCATCGAGTCAACCATGAATGAAAAAAATCTTTTTTTCTGCATCCTGCCTTGTATAATCAAGGTGAATGTTTTATTTGGGGGCATGTTGTATGTGAGAAAATACAGTATTGTCTTCTTATGATTATTTTAAAGCTCTTGATCCTAGAAGCTTAGAGACAACTTAAATATAATGGAAATCTGTTTAAAGGGAAAATAGGCATTTTAAAAGGTGAAATAGTCTTTTCTCCTTGAAAGTGGTACCACTGGTGAAATGACTGAATCTTGAATTATGCATACACAAATACTGGCAAGCTCTCAGCCTTGCTTTTCATCCACACACCAAACAGATAAACGGCAGTGAGAAAACAAGCTTCTTCATGTATGCCTAAAAGGGTATGCTTGCCAAAGCTTGATTCTTTGGCAGACATCTCACTACAACTCTAATTAACTTCTAATGAACAGAAATTTACAAGATTGTAATTTTAAACTACTTTAGCAGACTTGTGGAAAAATAATTATTAACTTTTACTAATCAGTTATTCATGGCCCTGGGGCTTTCAAAGAGTATTTGAAGATCATGCATATAGATATAAAACCTAAAATGTGTTTGTGTAAATGAGGCTGCTTCCATAATTCAAGCACTTTCCAAGACAGACCAGCATTCCTCTTTGTAATTAAGTCACACTGTACACACAAATCGGAAAAGCTTATGAAAACTTTGAAGATATCCTGTGCATATGTGACAGAGTAATACAGACCTTAAAGGTGAACTGCAAAGCAAAAATGAAACCTGATTTTAGCTCACTCTCAAAAACTCCCTTAAGAAATCCACTTGCTTCCTGCAGGTTCACTGAAGATATTGCAGCCATCAGCTCTGCAATAAGACTGCATGCAGAGGTACCCCAACTTTGAATGAATACAGGTTTTGAATGCATCATTCTGTGACTTCTAAAGTAGTGAACTTGTTTTATATTGACAGCCTACGTAGATTGCTACGTTCAAAGAAGCCAAAAGGAACAAGATGCCTATGTTTTATTTATAAATACAAAGAGCTGACCCTTCAATTCTCTTAGCCACTACTACTACCTATATATCACGGAAGTCAAAGAAATTAAAATGTTAAACACCTGTTCTGTACTAGTAAATGGCTGATAAAACCCTTCAAAGTTGGTTAATAGACACAGGTGCCCATACACGTATGGGACACCTGCTCCAGCATGTTCTAATTCAAATGCATTCCAGTAGACTCCATTAATGTCTTGAGAACACTCCATCACATGTATTCAGCATCCCAGTGTTTCAAAATGGTGGTGGGGGTGCTTTAACTGAAGCTCTTTGAATGAGCTTTAGTTAAAGCACAGGATACTCAATACATGAGATGTTGCAGGTGTTTTAATTACAGCAGCTCTCAGGAGCCACTCTAACTCAACTGCCCTCTCCCATACCCCCGGAGCATGTCTATAGATGCAAATTAGCAAATTGATCACCACATTCAGTCTAGCCTTGAAGTTCAGTTGTACTCATCATGATAAGACTTCACAAATTGTTCTTGAGGAACAACCATTTTGAATCCCCTAATACTATGAAGGTTAAACCCCACTCTTGTTCAGCGCCAAAACAAAGACCACAGAACAACATAAAATAATCAATGTGACATAATTAATCAAATCAAAATAAAAATGACAACAAGATAGCCTCAATTTTACATGGACAACTGAGGTACAGACAGGTCAATATTTTAAAAGATTCAGCAGTCATAAATAAGGAGAGTATTTTACCATAAGCAACATAGAAAGGCTAAACAGTGGCATTCCAGAGGTTTTTTAAAATAATTCTCCAAATGTAAGTGATATCTGCTTATCTAACTATATTTTGATATGTAAAATTCCTTGGTTACAATAAGAAAAGAATATATTTTTGAAAGAATCAACAGGAATATAGTGCTGCTGGTAAAAATAAAGACTTCTTGTAACAAAACCTTTCATTTAATCAGGACAGTTTCTCAGATCCAGGGTGGACTTTCTAGGCAGAACAAGAAAGAAAGAGGTGCACCCATACAGCCAATATCTGGTGATTAGTGAGCTCACTTGGCATGTAAAAAATCCAGATATAAATCTTTCCTTTAAATCTGTAAGAGAAGAAGGGAAATTCTTGGCTCTTTTGGTGTGACCCCCTCCATCCCTTTCATTTTTCCCCCCACAAGGAAAGTCTCATTTTCATTCTAATGTGGAACAAAACACAATTTAAAACCTTAAAATGGTGAATGAAATGGAATTCTGGGCTTCCAGCCAGCTCCAGAAACAAGACAAGATCTGATGACACATGAAGTAACTGAAGTCTAACTTTAACTGCGAGAACCCACTTTTCCCCAACCCAAATCTTTAATTCTCAAATGAATCCATTAGGCCAAACTGAACACTGGCATAAGTGACTACATATACTAATGACCTTAAATTAGGCGCTACAATGTCTGTAACACTATACAAGTAAATGAAGATGAAACAACAAAAGCAATAACACAAAATGACTGAGGACTGTAGTAGTAGCTCTATGTAGCAGTAGCTTCCTCAAAGGGACATCAAAATGAATTCTGACAGTTTGTAAAATTAGTATTCAGTGCTTTAGTAAACAAATCCTCATTAGCCAAAGAAACATTTCTCTAGTTAATAACACAAATAATTAAGGCAGTGTTCTGATATCAGACTGCCTTTTGGCATGCTTGTGCCTGTGTGTACATGCTCATGTACATTAGTGGATTTTGATGTATGACAATTCCTGAAAAGTTCTGTGCACCTCCTCAAGCACACTTTTACAAATGTAAGCATCTAACTGGGCATTTTTCTCCACTGTTTAACTCATGAGTCCAACAAAAGATTGCCAGCATCTCTATGCAAAGACACAAACCTTCATTCATATACACATCAGATAAAGGCTATTCTTTTTTTTTTTTTTTTTTAACACATGGGCAAACTAAGGCCCAAGGAATTAACAAGACTTTCCAAAGGGAAACCATGAGCAGTACAAGTTAAAATTAGGACTCCCACTTGCAATCCAGTTCCTTTCCTATAAGATCTTCATTCCCTTTTGTACTTATTTCCTGTCAATCACAGTATCTTCTCTTATCTTTCTCTTCATTTATGCATCCCCTTTTACAGCTGACCTGATCACTCTGTCTTAATTTCTAATTGATCGGTACTTTCTCCCTCACAAAATGGCTTTTTCTTGTGGAAATGTGATATGCCAATCATGGGCGAGTGATACCTCCTGAATCTTGGGGGGCACCAGATCACCAACCGGGGGGTCCCCCAGCAGCCAATCGCCAATTTGGGGGGGGGTCCCCCAGCAGCTGATCAGCAAAACAGGAGGTGTATTCCCAGTTGGCATTTCCAGTGGGTGTCCGGCCAATCTCAGGGGGTGCACCCACATGCACTCCCTATGCGTCACCAATGATGCTGATGATCAAGATCTGGAAGCAATAGTATTGCTCTACATTTCTTCCTTCCTGTGCCATGCCAAAACGCACAATGGGAAGAAAAGGGAAGAAACCTTGGTTGTCTACTCAGAAACCCCGGAAAGGAAATCTCTCACTCCCTGAGGTTTTCTTCACTAGCTGGCACAGTTAAGAACAGGAGAAGGGAAAAGTGGGAAAGCCAATGCAGATTAGAGGTATGACAATTATGAGCATAAGCCTACAGAACTGTACCTGGCTCTCTCAAGGAAAAAGCATGCACTGTATTTTGTCACATACCACATCCACCTACTCCCAAAAAGTAAGCCCCCCAAAACTGGGGTGTGTGTATTCAATGACAAAGCTGATTTTTTGCCTGGATTTGGAAGCACCTCGACTTATTCCTGCTCAACAATGAAGCAGCTGTTCAGGCAACAAAGGTATTCCTGTTCAGGCAACAAAGGAAGTTAGCTGACTAAATGGCTCATTCTTCTTCACTCCACAGATGTTAATGATTCTTTTGTCCCTTTTTAATGATTTTAATGGTCCACTAGTCAAGCTAACCTTCATTAGGGACATTTCGCTGTTTCTGCTAGCTGTTCCTGGTCTCTTTCTTACACTGCTTCTTTAGCTCCTTAGGTCAGGCTGTTTTGCTCTCATTAGCACAAATTCTTCATCTGTTTTCAAAATCCTAGATTCACCCATGGAAACCAGTCTTCAGCAGCAGTTAGAGATTCAGATTTAGTTATGCAGGAAAAAAGCGTGAGTTAGCTGAAGATCAGTCTGCTTTCTGTCTCCGCTCTATGCAGCCATAACTCTGGAAAAAAAACATTTTTTCTTCATTTTGCCTTTCAAAGCATGATGTGTATTGTATTTGGGGATGTGTTATGTATAAGAAAATACAATCTTCGTATTTTAATGGTCTAAAAAGTCACATGTTTCAAAAATACCTCAGTTCTGACAAGAGTATAACTGAAGTCAACCAAAATACCAGCAAAGATGCACAACTTTTGATTCATATAGAAAACAGTGATGCAGTCACAGGGTCATACAAGTGAAACAGTGAACAGTGATAGGGTCATGCAAGTGAAAAAGTTAAGAGTAGTATGTTACACAAGAATCCTAGCATGAGGGTTCTGAGTTCCTAATACAACTCAAACATGTTACAATATTTGTAGAGAATCATGACTCACTTTGCAAAAATCAATGCCATGCAAACATTATGATTAAGTATTTCTAAAACAAAACAAATGCTGTTAATTTGAACATAATGCCAAAACTGTTCTACAGTGATAGTCAGCACTAAGTCCTCTGGGCTAAGTGCAGGCAGTCAAAAAGCTGGAGGCTAAATCAATTCAATCTTTGCAGTTTAGTCTAAGCCATGCACATTAAAATTATAAGAAAGTAAATACACTTTCACTTTTGATTGCAGAAATACAACCATGTGCCTGCAGTGGCCCAGGCCAGAAGCCAAGGGGGTGCTAGAGTATGCTTCACTACTTGGCTGGAGGAGATGGATTGGACCAAGGCTAGGCTGCTCACCTTGTGGGCAAGGAGGTGCAAAACATCCTAGGATTCTGGGGGACTATGAATTAACTTGAATTTCGAGGGGATCTGGGACAGAAGTTCAATAAACCATTTTAACCTAAATCAGTGAAGTCTGACACTACATCCATCTAGGTTTATTTTAAACCAGTTCCAGCCATTTTGAAAATGGTTTATGTGCACTAAACTCCTGGGCTAGAGACAGAAGTTTCACATAAACTGATTTACGTGATCAGAAACTGGTTCAAACTTGTAACAGAACAGAATTTCAATGCACATAAACCAGTTCAAAATGGCTGAAATTGGTTTAAGATAAACCTGGTTGAATGTAGTATCAGACTTACCTGAATTGGGTCAACCCAGTTTATCAAACTTCTGCCCCAAACCCCTTCCTGGTTAAAGTTAAATCACAGTCCCCCAGCATCCCAGCATGCTTTCTAGCCCTGGGCTGTGTTGTGTGCTCCAGAGAACAGGGCTGGCTCCACCTATCTGCTCCCTAGTTGGGACAGTGAGGGTTGGCTGACAAGAGTGGGGAGGGTAGGCCTGGCTGGAGATGCATCCCAGCCTACGCTGGGGGTGTGGAGGGGGAGAGACTGCCCCCTCCAGAGAAACCTCATTTGTGGTCTGGGGCCAGGGAAGGGGGTTAAGCACCCCTTTCCTCCACTCAAACTTACTGCTGGCTGCATCTATGGACTACAAATCCTAAAGGCACCTGGAAACAGGAAGAGGAAGTAATGAACAACTCTGCAAAGTCCTGCTGCTATCATTCTGGACTGCAAATCCCAGAAAACTCAGGGGCAGCAGGAAGAGAAGGTGAACACCCAGGCAGAGAGCCATGCTCTAATGCCCCCTGGCTTCTAGCCTGAGCCACTACAGGCATGTGGCTGCATTTCCTGAATCAAAGATAAATGTCTGTTTGTTTCAGTTTAATCTGTGCAGTTAAGATTAACCTAAAAAGACTGAATTGATTTAGCCTCAAGCTTTTTGACTGTTTGTACCTAGCTTTGTTACAGATTTCAAATAGTTTCAGATCAATTATAGTGGTTTATGTGTAATTTCTGTCCTAGATTACAGTACAATCTTCAATTGTACTGCAATAGTTCCTACACACTCCCATCAGAATCAGAGCCCCTGCCTTGATTAACATATTGTTTTTGTTCCATAAACATGGCTGTGGAGCTGCCACAGCCCAGGTTCAGGGAGCAAACTCTGAATAAGTTCTCTCTAAAATGTTATGGTCTCTATTACCCTACTGGGCCCTATAATGAGCATGAACACCCAATAACATATTTTATTGTGTTGTATTCACTTATTTCTAAGGAAAAATCAGTTCTTTGCTCTGCCCATGCCAAACAGAATGAAAATTTCCCCTCTTTTTTCAGTACTTCAAAACTAAATAATTTGTAAAACAATGTTTTTTGTTGTTTATAAATCTGCATATGCATAGATACTTATGCCCATGCATATATTCTTTGTGTTTTGATAGCTATATACACTACTAAAATAATCACAACTGTGACTTTTAAAAAAAACTAAGTCTATGACCTGTTCCATCTTTGTTTTAGTCTGACAAAGAGCCTACCTTAGCAATGGCATCATAGTGTGGGTATTCCTCTGTCCCCTTAATATAGTATATAAACATGAAAAGGCACTTATTTTCATGTAATAAGTGAAAAGTCAAAATATTTTGGAGATCAGAATACTACTGACCTGGTTATCTAACAGCACTCTCCCTAGACATGCACACAAATACAATTACATTAAAAAGTAAAATATGCTAGACCAGCACCAAACATCAGTCTTTCAAGGTAGACACTACTCCTCCTGATATCCAAGAAAAATAATGTCACAGTAGGAAATGTAAGGAGGAAATAAATGTATAATAGTTGGTAACATCCTTCAAAAGGTTATATTAACTGTCAATATCCTTAATTCAGTTTTGAATTTAACCAGCTGGTTTTACATATCATTTTTGGAGACAATCGTAAAAAGCACAAGAAACAACATCAAAATTGCATCAGTTGACATGAAGCTTTATTTTTTAATTATTAGTCTTGGCTGCTAAAAATGTTTGCATTTACTTTATCTGGGGCACTATTGTTTTTAAAAAACAGCAGTCAGATGTTTAATGTAGCTGTATTAACTAAACATTCTATCTAGTGTCTCATATTTTATCAGGGCATAATACATGATTAACTAAATAGTAAGTAAATAATGTATTTTATGGTCTTATGTAAACATACGTGTTTATATAACACAAGAGTATCTATTGACTATACCTGTTTACAAGAGCAGGATGAATAAGTCTAATAATTTTGTACAACACACATGATAAAATACTGCAAATATTAAAAAAGACAAATAACTTTTTCATATGCTAAGTTTTAACATGCTACACAAAACTGTATTCCCCTAGATATTGTTCTAGATATCAGATATTAACTCCCAAAACCAATGACTTTACACTCTTATCCTTTCAGTAATTATGATCTGAGCCTGAATATTAACACAAAGCAATATTAAGTTTCCTGTTTTGCATTTCACTACTTGTAAACCTATTTTATAACCTTATCTTAACACTCTCAATATTCTATTAATTACATCCTACCATTTCTAACACTTACATAAGGATTGCATAAATTTAAAAAAAATATTCAGTATTTTAAAACATATGAAACAATTTATCCCCTCTACTCTTTCTTTTATAATTATACTTAGATTTGGTCCTACAAAAATAAACTATTACTTAATTACAGGAGTGTTACAGTGTATTCAAATAAACAAGGAATAACAGCATTTGAACACACTTGAAAAAAATCTTTGTCCATAATTATAATTTTAGATTAAAAAAAATTCAGTTCTTTGTATTTTTTATAGGTCTTCAGAAAATGGTTGAAAAGGCAAGTTTGTTTCCTTATCTAAACATAAAACATCTTCTGTTTAATCATTAGAAAAAATAATAGCAAAAAATAGGTAGCCAAGTAACTATACAATTCTTATTTCAGGAGCTATTTGGTTATCTAGAAAAAAAACAGTCTGTTGTACAATTCATGCCTTTAAGCAAAACCCCAGAGAATGACAAAAACACAGACTTTTTCAACCAAGCTATATACTTTAATAGAAAAAGGTAACTTTGCTATAAACTTCTCTGGAAAGACTTAAAAAAAACTATGGAAAAGAGAACTCTCATATATTGCAAAAGTTTTAGAACAATCTCTGGTATCTTCCTCAAGAACATTTTTTATTTCATCCTAATTACACTCTCATGAAACTGTCCAATAGACGTAAAGTTAAAAGACAGAAGTCATAAAAGACATTAATAAAGTTATCTTTTGCATTTAAGAAGTTATGTTATTGTAATTTGACATGAAAACTCAAGAAAAGTTTAAAAAATTGACTTAAATTTAAGGTTTGTCAACTACAAATATCCAGGTACTAAAAGAAGGACAGTATTTATGGCATTAAATAAATACAACATATACATTGTTGGTTTAGTGACTTTTAAGGTGACAAATAAAAAAATATTTTTACAGGGCCCTCGTCTTACAACAGAAGACACCACTGAGTCTTACTTCTGTTAACGCTTGTTGGCATTCATCTTATCAGATAGTAAGCAAAATGTTTTACAAAACTGAAAAATGAAAGTGGATTGCAGAAAATGTTAGGGACATTATTTTTTTTTAAAATGGTTTTATGATATGCACATGCTCCTCAGTTTTTGTCGGAAGCCGTTAAAATCTGATTGGAGGCTGTCCTGGTCCATCTCTAACCCCTTCTCTCAAAAAAAAAAGCCTGAAGAGTGAACTGGGCTATATTATACAAGACTTAAGAATGTTCTAGCTTTTAAAAGAAAAACAAAAGAGCAATCCTGCTTAGATCTGAGGTAAAGTAGTTACAATGTAAAGGAAATGTTTAATGTGTATTTCAAATAAGAACATAATTAGGGATTAATCACCCCTTATGGGCAACATCTGGCCAAATCCACAAAGATACTTAGGTGTCAAACTCCTATGGTTTTCAGTAGCTATTAAGCATTTAAATCAGCCTTAGGTAGCTGTCTGGATATGGGCCCCAGTAACTTACATAATCATGAGTTCAGTGTGCAAAGAGTCTATAAAATCATGCCATAGTTGGATTTTACATTTTTTTAAAAAAAGCTAAAAAGACTGCCACTTTAAATATTCTGAAACAAGCAAAAATATTTTTACATATTTACAATCCTATAGAGGTATAAAAACCACTGGCATTTTAAATACTTTCTCTCTCACATTAAATTTAATCTTTAAAATGTGCTATTGTAATACTGTACTAACATGCTAGGGACTCTTTGTCAGCCTATCAAATAGCCAGCCCTACCAATGCAAGCAACAGTGCATTAACAGTCAACTCAATTTACTTGCCAAAGTTGGTGTGAGTTCAGTTCAACAGAAGCATATTTCTCCTTAGTTGTCAGTTCTTGGCCACATCATTTATTATATTATGGACTGCTTTATACGTACAAGATAAAGCAAACAAGAAAGCATACCGCCTATGTTTGGAAGTAAGTTACCTAAAAAATGAGCTTTTATTATCAACTTGGCTCTAATATTTAACAATTTTCTTCTACCTTTTTGTAGTAGTTTTAATTCACCATAATTTTTTAAGACATGAGATAAAGAAACTTGAAATAGAACAAATGTTTGTTGGAAAATAAAACTGTAGTACATACTTTCTAACCAGTTAACTATATTCATACTTTAAAAAACGAAAACTTCTCTCAGGAGGCAACAACAATCCAAAAGTATTCACAAGAATTTTAATAAAACATGCTCTAACCCTCTGAAGAATAGATCTCTCTCTACTGGAGTGACTGTTGCATTGCTGTTTCCTGTCACAGGGTCTCTGTAGAAGATTATGGTTTAAACCAAGATAGCATGGATAAGCATTTTATTCAATTAGAAGTGAAAAGGACACATAGTTTAACTAGCATGGCATTATGTACAATCTATTTAAAAATAGCTTATTAGCTTTTAATAATACAGTCTAAGATAATATTGCAGGAAATACACAAAGTGTTGACAGAATAAAAGTTTGCATATGCTATCAGGTAATCATTTTTATCTACATCAGAATAAAAAGAAAATGACTAAAGAAAGACATAAAGAAGAGTCAATATTATAATTATTTTATAAATGAAAAGAAGCATCACAAACTCCTTTGATTTGCAGTTTCTGCACAATTTATTTTAAAGGAAAGACATTATGTATTTCTGGAAAAATGTCAGAATATACTGAATGCAACACATTCAAATAAAAATATAATGGAAACATGATATCCATTAAAGAAACAGTTCTCCCAGAAGGAAAATTACATAATAGTTGCTGCTAAAAGGTATCACATTAATTTAAATTTGACTAAAAATTCTTCTTTGTTATTAACCTGATTACTTTTACAAGGATGCTTTGCCTTAAATAATGTAAAAATATAAAAAAATAATTTTTGTACATTTTTAAATTATTCAAATGGAGATAGTACAAAATGGTTTATAGAAACTGAGAAATTCAAAGAAAAGCATTAACTTGTGAATTAAAAAAAAAGAAAAAAACCCTCATCCATATGAACTTCGAGCTTGCTATGGCATTGTTACCTTAAAATGCAGCAGTGGAAATTAAGTACACAGGTCCTGATCTACATTTTCTCACTCCCATACCATGTTTTAACTAACTTTAATGAGCAGGATAACTTGTGTGAGTAACAGAATCAGACCCCTGAATATTTGCAAAATATATTAAAACAGAAAACATGCTGTAACATTGTGGTTATATTACAGCATGTTTATTTTACTACAATTGTACTAAGAGCCGACTTTTAAAGCTTTACAGTAACTTTCCATGGAAAAATATTTTACAGCATGCCTCAACTCACATGTTCAACAAACTCAAATACTGGAATGTATTTCTATATAATATGCTGTTTAATGACAGAAAGCTATATTATGCATGTGTATATAATGCACGCACACACACATATATTCCACTAAACTAAAAATCTTCCAGCTTAACAAAATCTATAACAACTTTACACTCCATAAAATGAAGCACTGTCAAGTTAGCTTTTTCAGTATGTACAAGCTTGTATTTTGTTTTTTCAAATAATTTTTGAGTAACTGATGGCCTACTTCTCTGGAACGGGATCCTCCCAAAATAAGGATTTGTAATTTACAAATGCCAACTAACACAATTTAATATTAATCATAAAAACCATGTATGTTAATATACCTGAGTAACCTTTGCTATAGTACATATGAAAAATGATATTTCTGCATGTAAAAACAGGAACAGTCAAACAAAAGCATCATATAGGATATATAAATCCTACTGTTCTCTCTTCTGCTACAGCATAAACCAGCAGATTTATTATATTTGGAGCATAAAACATTGCATTTAGAATGCAGTTTCCAAGCAGAATATTAATAAAATTTAATAACTGATTCACTTGATAGCACATACCATTCTATGACAAAGGAATACATTTATTTGTGGCATTCCTTTAACAGAGTCAAGCAGCTGAATCAGAAGTAACATAAAAGCAGCACAGCCAGCAGGATCATGTCTTTCGTAACATCAGAAAAAGAAAAAAGAAAACAACCAAGGACTATTTTAATGTGAAATAGAAAAAACCTTCTACAAAAACAAAATCAACACACAGACAGGCAGGTGTAAGCATTCTATATAAGTTAACTCGTGGATTTCACTGTGTGTTTCATGGGAAGAAAAACAGTTTCATCTGTAGACCTTAAAGGGAAACAAAGAATTTCAACAAGAAGTCCTGATAAACATCTTACATTGTTAAACATCTTCACCAGGAGAGAGAGAAAAATCTAGCCAGTTGTAAACCCTGGACATCTTTTGTTCCTTGATAAATATTTGTCTTTGTCTTTTGTGATAAGGTCTGCTGCTTGCATTTCACACAAAAGGGGCCTGGTTGTTTCTGTATAGAAAACATTTAATTAAGATCATTTCCGATTTTGTAGCCCCCTGTGTGCTGATGAAAAAGGCAAGCAATAAGGTAGAGAAAACAGCACCCGCTGGTTGTAAACAGGGTAGAACAAATGTCCTGCAGCTCCAAAACAAGGAAACATGGGCCCCCCTGCTGGTTAGTAATGGGGAGGAAGTTATCTCCCACAGGCTGGAAACTGCTATAAGGGTACTGGAAGAGAAGAGGAAAATAAACTGGCGAATCATGGCTATGGAGTAAAAATGGAAAGAAACGATGCTGTGCAATTGTGTTTTCCTTTGGAAGTGCATATGTATGTATGTATGTATGTATGTATGTATGTATGTATGTATGTATGGTGGAGGGAGGAGATTCAGCAAGGCACAGACCATGTGTTTTCTGGAATATATTATGAAAATTACAAACCTGAAGCACTTTATTTTTCACAAGCAAAATAATCTGAGTTCCCTAAGTGTCTTCCATGATATTAGATACTTAAAAACTGTTTAAATGTTGGCCTATGAAGAGTTAAAAAAATAGGAGAAGATACAGAGAAGATATTTCACTCTGACCTAACTAGAGGAAAACCCAGAAATTGAAGAATATCACACTCTCACAAATGCAACACATTAATTTGTTGTTAATGTAATCAATGATAATTTTTGTTTGTTTTTAAGTGCCCCGATATAAAGTTCTCCATACAGAAAACAAATGTGAAATGCTTAATTATATTTAAAACAGTGTTTCCAAAGACAGTACTTGATTCTGCTGATCCTTACTAACGTGAGTAGTTATTAGCTTGTGGAGGAATTTGCTTACATGAGGAAGCATTATTTGAACAAATGAAAGTTTAAAGAAAAAATTTAAATAAGTGAAAAGAAAACCTATGAGGTAAAATCAGATAAACTAATTTTTGGTACAGTTAATACAAAAGAATACAGCTAACAATGTTATTTATTTATATATCTTTATCTACCCTACCCTTATCTACATATATATATATATGTATACATATAATATATATGTTTTCCTTTTAAGGAATTGCTAGCAAACTTTATTGTGCTCACATGAGGACCCAATCCTGCATTTTCTTTTCTACATGCAGAGGTGCCACTAGCAACAATGTTAAATGAAGAACCATTTTAGATCCAAGTCAATCAATATCGTACACATCCTCCTACTGATATCAATTTCATATCATGTTTATAAAAAGCTTGTAAAAGAGAATCTCAGCATCATTTCTGGACTGCACTCCAATTTATGACAAAAACAACTCTCAGAATTTTATAGGACATTTTCTTAAGGAACAAGTTCAGAAAACACTAACTCAGTGCTGAAATGTTGTTATGGCAAAATGTATGTTACAGTAAGAAACACAAGTCAAGCAAGCAGAAATATATTGAGAACTTTAGAAGGAATACCATTTCCACAATCTAAATGCAAAACACAGAATTTGAATTTAAATTGTGGACATGAAATGGCCTTCAATATAGGTTCTAGGTGCTTTTCCTGTTGGTTAAATATTCAGAAAACACAAACTCCATTTTTTGTTAAACCTCAACAAAAAATACTATTGAGATTTCAAAGTTGGATCAGCTTTTAAATGCACAATGCATTTTTTTTTCCTTCCAGAGTCTTTATTTAATAAATAAATGCCAGTTATTTTCCTGGAAACAATGAACTAACTTTTATACTGTGAAACGTTTAATATGTGCACTTTGAATACAAAAAAAGGCAATTAGTGTAAACTAATCAAATCCCCGACATCTCATTGAATTTAGAAGCAACAGCACTAAAACCAACAATACTTTTAAGACCACATTATCTTACCTACATTTTAAATAAAAATGTAACAAAAGACAATATGCAGGAAAAACTGCAAGGTGCTGAATTCTGGAGTAGACATCTCAACAGACTCAGTGAAAGTGAATCAGGTCTACTACCTTATAAATAAATAAATAAAAGAGAGCCCATTCCCCTACCTATCAACACATCAAAAATAAGATCATAACTGAACTTGAAATTACAGTACCTGCAGCTCCATGCTGTTCCCAAGTTTGCTTACCAAAGCATTCTGTCTGCAAGAAGTATTTTTTATGATCCCATATATTTTATGTTAATTATTTTTGAACTATAAGAGGACATGCACTCTATTTTAGGGTAGTATGCATGTTCCCAACCTTATGTTTAGCTGTTCATGCTGAGTTGAATACCCAGACATATTTTAACTTCGTCAGTGGCTAAAGGTTTTGAGTTCAATTCTATATAAAGTTCTAATCCTCCAGACACTTACATATGAACCTAACTTAATTTCTATGAGTATTCCCATTGATTTCAAGAAATTAACTGTCAGTATTAAGGAGAAGTATATGTAGGTATATTTGCAGGATCCTAAATGAGAATATGAAACTGCCAAAAACAAGGCTTAAATTCTTGAGATTTCTCTATTTTATGCTGTGAGACTATATGTGGAATAATAAATATAGGTAGATTTTTGCAAAGGGGGGGATGCCATGTTAAAGGGCAACAGTGATACCCCTGTCTTTTTAACAGTTTACATCCACTGGACAACAGAGGCAGCAATAAACAGGGCAACTAAAGAGGGTAATGGGATTAATCCAAGATTATCTCAATGGATTCTGCCCATAAGTGCAGTGAAACCACATTCACTTAAGAACATTTGAGAGGATAATGATTAAGTAGGAATTACCCAATTTTAACATCAACATAGGGCTGATAACATAGAATGACCACGCTGAATGTCAGAGAGAAATTAAATGATAGTAAGGGTTTTAAAATCTTGGCAATTAGAGGCCTGCCTATGAGTTAACTCCACTGTTGGTATACCTGCACCCACATCAATAGTTGTAAGGCTGGGGCTGATATACCTTGAAAATAGATTTCTTAGCATATCTCTATACCCTGTGAATTAAAATAAATGTGTTCTGAGTTGCTTTTTGATTTGTGACAGAATAGACCTTTTTGGTAGGGGGGGTGGTCTTATATCAAGACAACAAAAACCTGCGTGACAAAAAAACAAGTACAATAATTTCTGAATTTATTTTCAGTGTAAATATTTCTGTTGATACATTTCTACATATATGTACAGAACAAGAATAAAATCTAGCCACTCTAAAATGCAAAATAATTTGAGATCATTGATCATTAATAGTTAAAAACCGAGGAAAATCACATGGAACAAAGCCTGCCAACTTGAACTGTACCCCTCATCAGTACAGAAGAGGATAACACTAGTATGAATATGATCTGAAATATATGTTATCAATAACTAGTGGATTATGAAGCTTTCATAAAACACAGGTAACGATTCATAATTTTTTTAACAAAAAGTCTTCATTTTACGTTCATTTGTTTTTTTTCTAAAGTGATGACAAATCTTTACAAATTATGTTCTTCTCTTCTGCCCTCATAAACTCCCTCTGCCTTTTATTATTTTACAGTTTAAACGAGGCCATTTGTGCACTTTCAGTATTATGATGAACTATGCTAATACAAGCTCAGCCTAGCTCTGTGTAATGTTGTACGGGGGTGAGTGTAGATAGCCAGTACTCTGATAAATCAGAACCATAATCACCATCTTCCTGAAACAATCCAGGATAAAGAAATACCAAGAATGAAGAAGAGGTGGGAATACATAATATATATGAGTAGACAATGCATATAATACATACAGTTTCAGATTGCATTTGCAGAAAAACAAATTAGAGTGCATTTGTAAGTTGACTAAAGGATAAAAACAAGGCAGAGACAGAAACAAATGCAAGTCTCTGATCCAACTCATCACCATTGTAGAAAAAGTAGAAGCATAACTCCCAGGCTGCCTCTCATGTTCCTTTTACATATAACCTTTAAGTATATTCCTTTAAGAGTAAAGGTTATACAAGTAGAATATAGGCTATATAGCATATCTCAATCAGACAGGGCAGCCTCCTGTGGACCTATCAGCTCCTCTCCATTCTACCAGCCTCTTCTCAATCCCATCAGACAGCCCCCAATTTACCTCCAGCTGCCCATGCAAACTTCTGCACACTGCAGATCCTGACTCAGGTTTAGGCGGCTCAATGCAAGCCACCTAACCTGAGTCAGGTCATTTGAACGCTTGTTTTTGCCTTTAGGAATTTAATCTACTGTAGAAAACATCATTTGGATAATTTGTAAAAACCAATATGCTAATCTCCCTGTCTTCAAATCAGTCTTTGATTACCAATTTGACAGCAGTGCTGATCAGAAAGCAGCTGGTCAATGAAGGCTGGATTGAAAAATGAAATAACTGATACTTTATTTACATTTCTTGTATGAAATATTCAACAAGTTGCGCATACTTAATTTCACAGTCTTTGTAAGTCATTTGTCACCTAGACTAATTTATTAGCTCCTTTGGACAGAGTCCGTGTCTCTGTACAGTCTGGCACTGAGGTCAACAGAATAAATCTCCAGTCTTGTTTGGAACCTCTGGGAACTTCTGAAATATATATATTCCATAATATCATCTGGATTTTTAGTTACACAATGGACAACCTTAGCATCTCCCAAAACGAAGAGTCTGCTGAGGAGAAAGTCTTCTCAATGTACTTAGCAGATCTGGAAAACTTTGTGGAAAGGAATGCACAGAACAAGCATTGCTCTACTGACTGACAGTAGAGGAACCCCAATTGCTTGCCTAGGATTGCTTGCCAGAGCACTGAATATCATTAATCTATATGTATCTGGAAAACATATGACTCTATATCTTGCTACCATTTTTTTCTCCTCTTGATCTCTTTGGGAGTTTCTATACTGCATAGTATGGTATCATACAGTTCACAAAATTGTACTTCACAAGCTAGACCAAGTACTAGCAAACAGTAAAATTGTGTTCACATGGTTTCCCCAGGGCTAACATACCCTGTTTTTCAGCTGAGCTACTTAGTCCAGATGAAGCAATGAGCAGCTATATGGCTTTTGGTACTCCAAGTTACCATATTTCAGAATGGCTTGGATAACTGCAAGCTCCACATTGTACAATGTAGACATGTCCTTTGAGCCCTCCAGAGCTCTGAGGGTCCTTGTACATAGGATGGGAGTTTAATCCCCAAGGTTTTATTCTTTGTCCCCTACATTGAAGTGGTGGGGCATAAAATAAAACCTTGAAGACTAAACTATTTCAATATTTCCATCATGTTACTGTAAGGGGCGCAATCCTTTTTTTTTTTGTCAGAGTCAGAGCCAGTGGCCTGCCTATAGCTTGGGGGTGAGCTGCCAGTGAGCCGACCGACCCCTGAGTTACAGGGGGCCCCAGTCTTTCCTTATGTAGTGGCGATACTGCCTGCAGCTCAGGGGCTGCTTGGCTCACTGGCAGCTCATCCTCTGGCCACAGGAAAGGTGACCAGGCTCTGCTGGAAAAAAAAAAAGGATCAGGCCCCTCACCACTTCTGCCTTCAGAAGGCACCTGCTGAAGCTAAAAGTAGCAAAGGATCTGATCTTTTTTTTCTGTAGAGCCTGCCCACCTCTCCCATGGTCAGGGGGTGAGCTGACAGCTCACTTGCTGCAATTTGCAAAGTTGAAAACTAAACTACATCTGAATGTAGTTTAGTTTGCAATGATGCAGAGGCATTTAACGCCCCCCCCCCCCAAGTCTTGCACGTGTACACTGTGATGCCATTAGGCCACACAAAGTGACATTTTCCTCACATACACATGTTAATGGCATCTCATGTATAAGCACCCTGAGTCTCAGGCCTCAAACTGTTACATTTCTTTCAGGGCAAAATCAACATTATTCTCCCACTGTCATACTGGGCCTTGGACGTCAGTTCACGATCTTAATCATGGAAGAGCTCAGGTTTAGACTCAGGCCCCGTAGTGCCACCCACTCTGAGAGCAATGACACAAATAATCAGTGAATCAAACAGCATTCTCAAAGCAATATTTTATTTATTTCGATCAAAATAGAAGAGTGTATATGCTCTGCAGCCTTTCCCTAAAGTTCTCTATTGCATGAAAGCTGGAAGGAAGCCCAATTTCTTAATACTTTAAATTTTCTCTCAAAGCCTCCCTCTGTGTCAGCTTGTCCTCAGGACAGCAGCTGACAACTGATGTTTCCCCCTCCCTTCTTTCTCCTGAGAAAAGATTTTTTTTAACTGTTTGCTTTTCTTTTCATCTCTATTTGCTAGCCAGACCAAAGAGCTATGTCACTTTGGACTAGATCTTGGATATTATCTGAAGCCATTATGTAGCCTTTTTGCTCAGCTCCCAATTGATTCAAGTATTATGGGATACAGCAAATATCCTGCCACGCCCACATAATATGGATGTTGAGAGAGAGAGAGAGAGAGAGAGAAAGAGTGTGTGTGTGTGTGTGTGTGTGTGTGTGTGTGTGTGTGTGTGTGTGCGTACACTGCTTCACCAAGGACAATGGTGTTTGCATGCTGGTTCCTTCTTTTAGTGCCTGCTCCATGCCTGCCCTCTGCCCTTCCAGTTTCTCCCACTGGCTGGGGGCAGGCATTGGAAAGAAGAACCGGCATGCCACCACCACTGTCCTTGGCTAAGCCTGGCTCCTCACAAACGCACTGCCCACAACTGGACAGGGGCAGAAGTAGTGCTAGAACTCCTTCTGTGCCTAAGTGGCTTCTTGGCCTGTGCTAGGCAGTCCTGCACTTTCAAAAAGGCAGACATAAAGGTAAAGGAAGCTTTTTACTCCCCTCTTTGTCTCTAACTGAGCTTGCCCTTAATACCCAGACAGCCCTGCCTCTCAGTCAGTATTGTAACATATAACCTCTAACTTTATGTCTTTACTGGAGAAGAGGAACAGAAGCTGTTCAATCTTTAATAGGGCAGCCATGCCCTAAAAGGACCAGCTTAAACTCTAACAAAATCCAAACGAAATACCAGATCAAAGACCTCATATGCAACTACAGAACACTCAAGAATACTAAAAAAAAAGTCAGAATTTTACTCTTAAACATTTAAAAATATTACGTATAAGCATTTTATAACATTTCAAGGGAATATCTGGTTAGGCATAAGCATGATAAAATAAGTTTTAGGGGTTAAGAGGAATGACAAAGTAAACAGTTATGCTTTTGCAAGAAAAAAATCACATTTCCTCTGGATTATGTTAACTCAGCTGTTGTACATACAATAATGGGTGGAATTATCCAATTACACAGCATTAGAGTTACTATGTCCAGTTTTGATCCTCACTCTTTAAGAAGCAAGTACACAAACTGCACAGAGTCTAGGAGGAAGCAACAAAGATTTATGAGTGCCAGTATCACAGGTAAAGAAACCTCCCAATGCTTACAGCACCTGAATCCAGTCTCATCTCCACTGTGGGAGACATTTCTAATACCATCACTGCAAGTAGAACTGAGATGTGTGGTTTAAGATGCAGAAGAAAATATTTTGCAGAAACAGCTATTATGAATGATTATTCTATTTCATTTTAAATTAGTTTTTAAATAGTTTGTACATACATACCCCCTAATTTCCTACATTAAAATAACATTGTTACCTTAGTGAAGTCAAGCTTTGAAAAGAATTGGATACTATTTTCTTTATGTGAGAAGAATATATACCTTATATAACTCATTCAGTATGTAGTGCTCTCTGACTAAACAAACTTTCAGTACTGTGTTGTCACCTAAATGTTCAATGTGTGGTCTCAGACCTTATTTACTGTACATTGGGGCTCTCAAACTGTGGGTCATGACACCCTGGGAGGTTGTGAGCAACTTAAAAAGGGATTGCAAACTTCTTGAGGGGTACGTGCAGTGGTGTGGGGAAGTATTATGCAGCAATAGCATGGAGTGGTGGATGGTGGTGGTGGCTGCCATGTGCTACCTCCCCATCCCCCGCAGCCACCATCTAGCACTTGGGTTCACAGTATCACAAAGTTTGAGAACCCCTGCTGTATATGATTCATACCCTGCTTTGAAATATGATTATTAATTTCCTTGTGGCCTTCCCTTGAGCGCTAAGTGTTCTCTGAATGCTTTACTTCAAAATACTTCTGCTAGCTGAAGGACATTATCCCAATTTTGCTGATGGAGAGCTGAGGCCCAGAGGGTACGTCTATGCAGTAGAGCCCTGATAAGTGTGCTGCTTCAGATAGTCAACCAACTTTCCAGAGTTTATCAGTAATGTTATTTTAATATAGGGAACAACAAGGATCCATGTGCGTGTGGGAGTGTCTTTTTATTGGAAAAAATCAAGCTATTTTAAAAAAAGAAATATCATCATGATTTGGGAGGAAATGACAATTGTGGAGATCATCAAGGCTAGAGACAGATGTTCAAAAAGCCTGAGCCTGAATTGATTCAATCTTTGCAGGTAAGTCTAATCTACAGAGGTTGAACTGATTTGCAAGTGCACAGACATCCACATTTCATTCTAGAAATGGAGGCCCATGTCTGCAGTGGCTTAGGCCAGAAGCCTGGGGGCGTGGACATGGACAGACCCCCATGGTGAGGGATGAGGAGGAGGGGGAGATCTCTGCCTGCAACAGCAACTCCCTGACAGACAGGAGAAATCTAGGCACACATCTCTGCTGCCCAGCTCCAGAGGGGGAGTCTTCCCTACCCTATTCCTCCCTCTCCCCTGCTTCCACGGGGCAGGGAGAGGGGCTACATGCAATGCTGGAGGAGGACTCTTCCCCTTCCTCCTCCTCTCCTCCCCACCACAGGGTGTGGAGGGGGACTCCATGCCATGCTGCCTGGCCCTGGATGGGGACTCTTCACCCTCCTCCTCCTCCCTCTCCCACAGGGGAGAGCTGCCCAGCTCCAGAAAGCTGTGGGCACATAAGCCCCCATGGTGCCTCCAAGCTGGCCTGGGTAACCTGTTGCCCAGCCAGCTGCTGCCCATGCATGCTGGGCCAGGCTGCACTCACTGACAGCGTCCCTGTCTGAGCTGCAACTGCTGGGGAGGGCCCTGCCCCTGCGGCCCAGCCCCAGCACATATGGCTGCCCTAGCTGGGGCTGAGTGGGGTCGGGCTGGCTGCAGGGGTGGGGCCCTCCCCACTGGTTGCAGCTTAGTGCATGCAGGCTGGGCTGGGCTGGGCAATGCCACATTGAGTCCCTCTCCTTATCCTGCAGTGGTGGGGAGAAAGGGAGGAGAGGAAAAATTCCTCCTCTAGATCCAGGCAGCACTGCACAGAGCCCCCCTCCCTGGTGGAGGGAGGGAGAAGGAAGAAGAGTGCCCCTTCAGCACTACACAGAGCCCCCTCCCCACCCCCAGAGGACAGGGATTGATTCGCTCCAACTGCAGTCCCCTGCTTGGGAGGAAGGGGAATTATACACCTCTCTGTCCCCTTAGCCTTAACCAGGCCATGCCAGGATGGCTTCAGTCCCTGCCACTGGGACAGGGAAGTGGGGGAAATCCCCCCTTTGCCTCTCCTCATTGCTCCAATGGTGGGATCATGACCAGATGCCATCCCATCATGGCCCCATTAAGGCAAAGGGGGCAGGGAGGGGGTTAATTCATCCCTCTGTCCCTTCTGCCACCAGGGGTCTACCAGCCCCAGACCCTACCACTTACCCACAGACAGGCAGACTCAGCTGGGGTGGGGCGGGGGGAGAACCAGCCTCCTTCCCTCTCCAATTTGCCTTAATAGGGTTGTGCTGAGATGTGTCTGGCCATGCCCCCACCCCTGTTTGGGCTACAGAGGAGGGGAGAAAGGCCATCCCTGCTCTCTGGAGCAGAGAACACATCCCAGCATGCTGAGATGCTGGAGGATTCTGATTTAACTTAACCCAGGAAGGGGTTTGGAACAGAAGTTGCATAAACTGGTTTGACCTAAATCAGTTAAGTCTGATACTACTACATTCAACCAGGTTTATCTTAAACTAGTTTCAGCCATTTTGAAACTGGTTTATGTGCACTGAACTTATGTTCTGTTACAGAGTTAAATCAGTTTCTGGTCACTTAAACTGGTTTATGTGTAACTTCTCCCCCTAGTCATGAAGGGATGAAAATTTTAGATCCAGTAAGCAGACCTATATGTATAGTACAGACCTCTACCACTTCACCTGAGTAACAGATTACAGTAGAAAGTTGTAGTTTTCTATGAAGATGAGCAGTAGAAGGGATAGGATAGTTTGAGTGTTTTTGTGTGTTTTCAGACATATGTGCTGACATCAAAGGACTAGTGAGTCTCAGGAGTCTCAGGTTCCATTCGAGACATTATAGCAGTGCTTCTCAACTGCAAGAATGTGGTTGGGGCACTGTGATGCATTGCCACCACCACTACCACTGTGGGGTAAAACTGCCCCACACATCTCTGTTTTCAGGAGGCATGTTGGGGCTGAACTGAGAAGTGGCTGCAGCAGAAAGGCACATCTGCCTACATTACACCATGCAGGCTGGCGTACCACTTCTGTTGCAGCTTTTCTGGGTTTAGTGCTGACATGTATCCTGAAAACAGGAGTGTAGGGCAATTCTACCAGATGGCAGCAGCATCCATTTCCAGGCTCCCACCACACCATGGTGAAATTGCCTTATCTGCCTTGTAGCCAATCTGGGAAGAGCTGCACAAGGAGGGTTCCTGCTTGCACTTCTCTTTCTAGGAAAAGTTTTAGATGGATGTTATCAGTCTAAAAAAGGTTGAAAACCACTCCATTAGGGTTCTGTAGTGGGCAGTTATTTTTTGTATTACTATAACATTGAGGAACCTTTCAAATGAACCAGGACCCCACTGTTGTAGGCACTGTACAACTTAAAACCAAAAACACAGTCTGCTCTATCTCCTTCAATCTATCCCTGTTCCAATGCTATCCCTTTCTCACCCCAGGTCCTATTCCCAGTTCCACACTATTTAGCTATGTCCAAAACTGTCTCCAACGTTCCTCACTCACTTCCTCAGTCTCACTTCTTACCCCACTTCCTCCACTTTCCCCATGCTTGGTCCTTTTCCTTTGCTCCCAGTCACTTTACCCAGCTGATCCAACTCTCTTTGTCTCTCTCTTTTCCCACTAGAGTCCCAGCCTCTCCCACACCCAGGCTCCTTTGTCCCAATCTCATCTGCCTTATCCATTCTCCTGTCCACAGGTCCTGTGCCAACTAAATCTGCATTTGAATAAGGCCTACCTGCAGGAGCCTTGAGAGCAGCCTTCCTACTTTCCATTTGGCTTGAACTCAGACCCAGAGCATAACAGCCCAAAACTAGATGTGCAGGGAACCAAAGGCTGCTTATTTCCATGAAATCTTTGATCATTTTAGTTGAGAAGCTGTTGCAAGACTCTGTTGGGCGTGCACAAACTGCACTGTTTCAAAAGCTTCAAATAGGCCAAACTGGAATGGATTTTCAGTGTTGGCAAAAAAGCACATCCCAGCCTACAAATGCTCCAAAGCATAAAGGAGAAGCTAGAGTTTCTTGAGAAAGGTGACCAAATAGAAATATTGTAGTCAAAACTACATATTCTCAAACTGCTTTTTCAGACACGTTTGAATTATTTCAGCTTAAATTTTCCACCAGAAATAAAACAAACTTGAAGGAGACAATTGTCATAGGGAAAAAGGTCAGCACAGATAGTTAACATTTAGTAAACTTACAGGTAACTGCAAACAAGGTCTTATAATGGTAAATGTTAGATAACTTTAGTAGTAGGCACTACTACTTCTAGCCCTGCTTAGAACAACATGCACCTGTATATTACACAGTGAAATAGTGAACAACCTCCTATTCAGCTTCTTACAATCATAAATACACCTAAACTCTGAATAAGTGAAGGGGAATAGCCCGGAGGTGAATTCCTGCAAGGCTTAAATGTGAGCTGAAGGTTCTCTATACTTTTCAGGATCAGCTAATGCTAGGCAATAAGTGCTGATCTAAAACTACTTTAGGACTCAACAAAAATTGTTCAAAAACCCAAGCAAAAGGTTAAAATTCAATTAGTCCTACCCAAATCATCAGTGTTATACTAATCGAGCAATAACACAGTAATGCAACTACTTCTTACCTTTGGTGTAATAAGTTTAGTGTTTAAATGGTGAATTGTTTTGCAATTCAAAATCCCTGAAGACCTAGAAAATGAAGGCAATAAACGGTTAGAAGAGCATATGCTTTTTAAAGTTTGATTCAGGATCTGCTAATTTTATACAATTTGTGTTTTGAGATCCATTTCAAGACTTCAATTAAAGACTAATTGTAAAAATTTTAGCGACTAAGGCCTTTAAAATTCTCAAGAATATTTGTGCCTCTAAAGGCTTACATACTTACAGGCATGAAACATTAGCCCCTTTATTAAGTCACATGTGAAGTCTGGCATTCACAGCTACTCTCAAGCCCCCGTGCCCTCAATCCCCCAATGCCCTCAATTTCAACCTTGAACTGATCACACTACTGTTTAGAAATAACTCATGTTCTTTCCTCATCCTAACCCACGCTTTTGCTTTTCCTTTTGAGTAAAAACTAACAGCAGTAAAACATTCTGATTTTTACTGAATTTTGTGCTTCTTATTCTACTTCTAATGCTAAGGCCAGGGGTTTTGAGCAGTAAATATATCTCATATCTAAGTCTATTTAATCTTTCCAGCTTATCAACACACTCATTTTCTAAATTACTTTTCATAAGAGCACATCAAATTAGGTAAGATATTAATCAATATGAAAATGGTGAAACTATCATTTCATTCTAAAGGGAACGGTAATTGTATTCAATATCATGATGTGGGATCATTACAAGTAAGCTTGTCCCATCCAATTGTGAAGTCTGTTTAATCACGATGTGAACAAACTTCCCTTGAATTCTTTTGTAAAGAGATGTAATATAACACAATATCTTCTTATTAAACCTTTAAACCAAATAATCTAAAAAAAGGCATTAAAATTCATATGGTACAGAAATCAGAATTTAAAATAGGAGATGTGATATGACCATTTTTTCCCTAAGGTAGCTTTGAAAACAGAATGCTTTGTCTATTTGTCTTGGTTCATACTCAACAGGAAAGCTGGCAGCGAGGACATACGAAAAGCCAAAGAAGAAGAAAAAAAAAAAAAGTGAGAAAAAATGTTTATACTCTTGATGGAAAATTTTATTCAGAATCTATGTCTCTGTCTCCAGTTCACAAGTAAAGCATTTTTGTGAGTAATCCATGAGGGATTTTAACAGCAAGCTTTGTTGTTTTGTTTTGGCTCTTTTTTTAAGGTTGCATTATATTGTTTTAAAATTGTTAGAAATCTAAAATATAATTAAAACATTAATTTAAATATATTTTATTTTACATAAATTGCTTTCTTCTTTAAATCTGCCTTTTATTAATGTGCTGTTTAACATTTACTTGTTCCCTGGTCCCCTCCCACCTATCCTTAGCCAGAAATCTGGGGCCTCTAATAGATAAACATATGAAGTTGAAGAAACAGAGGTAAATTAATATGATACTACATAAAACAAGCAGTATAATTTCAAGCAGAAACATTCTTATACATTGTGGCTCATTGCCCTCATAAAGAAGTCAGTACATTGTTTAAGAAATGACTATAGCTTGATCTCTACTTATTGGGCAGTCTCTCACTGGTTCTCCATAAATAAGGGAAACTATGCCCTGGAATTATCAGCACAGATCATTCATTGTAAATCTCTTGCAGGTACTAAAAATAACAGATAATTAAAATGGTTCATCTAAGGAAAGGGCAAGTCCATAAACATACTAGACAAGACAAGACAAGTAATTAAAGTAGCTAATTCACATAACAAAAAAGCAAGTCCATAAAGTTGTTTCCAATTCAAAACTATTCTTAAGGACTGTCATCTCCTTCAAAAGAAACATGAAGAGACAGCAGGGGTCATCAACACAGCATTAGATAGTGCATGACACGTGCATGAATCAACTAAAGGGAAGCAACCTAAAACTTCTGGGAAGGATATGAGAAGTACTTTCACCTTCTCAGGGGCCTGTACCAGTTCCTGTTTTCCAACATGCTTAAACCCAAACATGACTACTAAGGAGGGATTAATGCTCCAAAGCTGGAAGCCATATTAATACCCACAAAATAAACCTGTCTATTTCTCACCATTGCTTCTCTTCCCCTTGCATCCTAAAATGTGTTTACTTAATGAAAGAGAAGCTTAAAAACATGCTTTCAAATACATACAAATACCAGGGATGAAAAAGTAATTTCCCAATGTTTGTTTTGTGGGGGTTTTTTAATGATTGAGCAATGCCAATTTTTCATCAGTTTGATACACAAACACCCTCACTGAAAATGTCAATTCTCTCCACCTAGCCCATTCATTTCAATTTCACATTGGTCCCAGGAACAAGTGGCTAGCCAAATGCTTCTGTCCTGGCATAGCCGCCATTCCAGCTTTTGCCTCTATTTGAAGATGGGTGTTTGGCATCCTTAATTAAATGAGAACTACCACTGTAACTATTCTACCAAGCCTAGAGGCTGGAACAGTTTCAAGGAACGTAGAGGTAGTATTAGGGGATGCCACATAGAAGAGACAAAAGCTTTTTCTCTTTCAGATTTCTGAGCTAGAAAAACCTGTGCCAGAAGCATGAACCACCTTAAGTTCCACACAGTAGAGAAAGATACAGGTGTGGGGACTGTGTGCTTTCTTATAAGTGCATTTTACATTTTGAACTTGGGTGCTACAGGGAAAAATGATTAAAAAAAAAAGAGAGAGACTTGCTGCATTCACACATTTTGACTTTATTCTGTTTTCAGAATATAGCTAGGTACAAATTCTTCACAGTCATCCTCAGTTCGTGGGAAAATGGCTTCCAAATGAACAGCTGCATAAGGTTTCTACAGCTGCTCCACAGCCAACAGCTAAGCCAACAGCAGATTCTGTACAATACATTTATGAGGACAAGAGAAAAGAAGAAAAATGGAGAAAGGAAAAATGACACCCTTGTGCTCTGAGTGGAAAGTTTCATTTCAGTCCTGGGCATCTGTGTTTTGCAAATGCCAACATGTCTTGCGTAAGTGGTCAGTGCAGCCAGCCAGTTAGTCCCCCCTTCTCTATCTGCTTCAGCTGCACAGAGCAAAAACGGATCTTCTTGTCTGTACCTTTGAGTGTGAAGTGAATACTTGCAGTGTTCTTTCCTTCTCTCTTTCTAACAGAAAGATAACATATCAAAGAGAAACTGAATGAAATGGGTGTGTTTGTAGATATTTTCTGGATGAAACAAGAAAAATATTAACAAAAGTTACATAACATTATTTTTGAAGTCACTGCTAAAATACCTACCAGGGACATTTAATAAATTTACCTTCTCCACAACAGTAATTAGATTAAGTAACTTAAATAAAATTATTTTAAAAACCCTAAATAGGATTTTTTTTAAGTAAGCTTGAGCAACAGAGCCTGTTCAAGGGACCTAGTAAATCCAAAACAGTATTAAAAATAGGAGTAGGCCCAAATTTTAAACCATCATTTTACTGATAGTAGAAAGATAGAAAAATACAAAACCCAATCTGATCCCAGGAGGGGAAGAAAGATCAATAACATATTTCCATATAGACAACCTCTAGCACCAGAGCCAAAAAGCCTCCTGTTCCGGGTCACATCTACTTCCAAAGTGACCAAAGTAGAGATGAATAGAAACATGTTTCCTAATTAATAGAACACAAGTTCCTAATCAAGCAAGGCAGCTTTCAAATTGATCCAACTAATCTACCCCTGTGGAAAAGTTTAGTTTCAGTAACCTTGCACCCAGGAAAAGATCACTGAAAGTCATAATGGGAGTCTTCTCCAGAAACCATGCAAAATCCTATACATTATGTTTCTAATCCATCTTGGCTTTGCCTAGGACACTTACATTTGTTCTACAGCAGTGATCTAAGCAATTAACAAAAGATAGACTAGAATATCAAGGCATGGCTGCTGCCAAAACATAAAAATGCAAGAGGATGGGGAAGGAGGGTAAGAAGGAGAGGATTGCTTGATATGATATGAATAATTCATTCAAATCCTTTTGGAAATACTTGCAATTAGATGTCAAGTTAATGGGCCAAATTGTAATAAAAATTTTATTGAATTTGAAAAGATATTGTAAGATTTAAGATTTCAATAAGTTTTTGGCATAATACAGTTGTTCAGATGAATATGCAATGAATCTCTGGTGTAACGTACCAGTTTGATTTCAGAAACAGGGACAGGCTTCAGATATACGACTCAAAGCTTACTCAAAGCTCACTGTCTGCACCACCAAACAGACACATCTAGCTGTAGCTCTTAGTGTGTGTCACTACCAGATCTCTGGAAGAAACAACCACAGACATCAGCTACAGGTGCATACATGTGGATTAGTTAAGCTTGAGACTTTCAGCTATCTTCTTCCAACGCTAGAGGCTTACAGCTTCTGGTACTAAGGTTCTTAGGTTCAATCACCAATGACAATCAGGTGACCATACCTGCAGCAGTGGCTTGATACAACTAATTTCTGAAATCAAATGGTCCGTTTCTTTCATTCAGTCTCAAACATGGACTCACATGAGTCACCACCTTTAGATACAGGATTTCAGGCAGGAAAATAACTACAGAACACCTAAAATGGCAACTGTGTCCCCTCGGAGGACATTTGGTTGATATGAAGAGTACTGAGCTGTCCTTTTTTAAAAAGGCCACAGAGTGAATGAAAACGTATACTGCTCTAAGCTTGCCACATAATAATTTTACCAAATCTTTATGCTATGTCCAATTGCCAAGTTTACTTCCTTGCCAAGGTTCAAGGTCACAGACCTAGAGTCTCAGTCATTAGGAGGCCAATACATGCCACAGCTACTTCAACCAAGGTGTCCTCTTTGGTTCAGATAAGAACCTTTTTGAGACACTGGCAAGCTGTTTTTTTAGGCCATCTTAACTTCATTCATCCCCTGGGAAAACTTGGCCCACCAAGGCCAATTGAGTCCATCAACTCCTGGCCCCTGTATTCTTGGAAAGGTTATTCCATGACCATTAATGGAAGAGACAGGAAGAGACCATGCTCATTTTTCAGCAAGAAAGCTACCTAGATACTAACAACTTGTAGGTGGTGAGCACTGAAGACCCTCAGTAGGAGTTATTTAGTGCTTAAGAATGAGCACTACAAAACAAATAGGAATTTTGAGAGAGAACACCCAGTCAACTCCATGTTTGCATAACAGAATGGTTAAGAAGTTAGCCATTTTGATCTGAAGCTAGGCAAAGGGATGGCATTATAGACTAACTTGTTCAGAGTGATAATGCATAAAATGCCAACCTGCCCTGCTTTCTGCCCAACAGAATGGATGGTAGCAACACAGAACTTCAAGCAGACAATAAAGAAAAGTTATGATAGGGATATGTTCAAAAGAGAAGAAAATATCCATTGAAAGAGTTAGATCCCTATGAAGTTAAAACTGATCTAGTGATTTCAGTAGTCCATGGTCTCAATAGCTCAATCAGCCACTTCCCCTCCATTTTTTACAACTGTCAGTACTTGTAGGTTTTCCTTCTTTTGCAGAACTAGTGGGACAGTAAGACATTTTACTGTTTTAAAAGTAACAATTTCATGATGTCTTCAGATCACTCAGTATTTCCTTGAGCAAGGCAGATGGCTCAACAAATTGCAGTGGAAGAAAGTTATGGCTACACAGCCCTAAATTCAGAAGTTTAGAAATTAAGGTGGCTGTTCTTCATGATACCCTCTTAGATTTTGACCCGTCAAGTCACTTTATGCAATTCTATACAAATACCTGTGCAGACCATCTTCCAAGGGATGGTCCTTAGCTGATACAAAGGACAGTGTTTCTTACATGACCACTTTTTTCCCCACTATAGCACATTTTTTTTCCCTTTTTTCTTTTTCTTTTTTTTTTTTTTTTTTTAATTAGAAGCCTCACCTCAAGTTCTGGTGTAATTTACAAGGTCTCCAGGAGCCTTTTCTTCTGCCCCAGGTGTCCTTACTAATTAACAGCAACTTCTCAGACCTGGATTTTCTCAAGAGGCAGATAACTTCCGCAAGCACTCTCAGCAAATTCTTTGGTTGAGCCCTTTGTATGTTCCACGTTAGTCTGCTGTATGTACTCAGTAGCTAAAAACTCACAAAAATCAAATCAAATCTCCTCTGTATTTTTACAATGTTTCTAGTCAAATTTCACTTAAAACCTCCAGATGTTTAGGCTGTAGAAGTACCCAAGAACAGGTTGAGAGGGTTATTATATAAGCCGGAGGGTGGGGGGAGAGATAGAGTCTTTTCACTCTCTTCACAGTCTAAACTGCTGAACCATTTTCTTCTTCCCCACCAAAAACAACTCCAAACACAGACCAGACTTGGAAAGTTTCAGCTTGAAAAGCAAGAATCAGAAAAACTAAGAACAGACGAACACAAGGTTTCAAAATGAATATTTAAATCACTTGAAAGGGTGACAGAAATTGCTGTTCATCCCAAAAGCAATGACCAACACTGGTTAAGGCTTGTTATAGCCACAGCTGAAAATCTTGGTTTTTTTTTAAAAATTCTGCAGACATGGCTTCTCAACCAATAAGCACACTTGAAATACAATCTGCAAAGACATGCCATTGTAGGCAAATTCTTTACCAATTCAATTTTAAATCAGAGATTTTACAGGAAAGTAGTCAAATGTTCTGTATTTGTCAGGACAATTCTTTATTTCCATTGGTAATCTCATTTAGTGGCTGACTTGTCTTGTCACTGCATTTCTAGTTATAGCATGATAGATCCACTTTAAGACACTTACCTCATTGCTAGTTAGCAAGTTGGGAGATTCCTCCTCCCCCTCTATCTTCTTAGTGTTTCTTAGTACAGGACACAAAAGCAGTGAGAGAGGCTGCCACCAACACAGCAGGCCTTGACAGCACCCTAACCTGTGGTAGGATCCATTTGCACTTGACTCTGATCTATAGCTAAGGATGGACACTACAGCAGGCTGAAAGGGGTCCAGGGATGGATGTCACATTTCTCCCTCTCCTTATCTCTCAAAAAAGGGGAGGGGGAAAAGGGGGAGAAAAAGGAAATTAGAATAGCAAAAAAAGGAAACATGGACAGAGAAAAGGGAAAGAAGGATATAAACAGTGAGGGGTAAAAAATGGCATAGAAATGGAAAGACAATGCAGGGGGCAACAGACAGAATAGGGATAAAATAAAATGAGGGGGGAAAAAATCTCTGTGACATTACAGCTTGCTCCCTACAATGTGGCTTGCCTTCTTTGCAGGCTGACACAAGATGGTCTAGTCTCTTGAAGAAATAGAGAGAAGAAGAACATAACACTCTCATCCATGCAGGGATTGTAACACAGATTTACATAGCTCCTGCAAGGAACAATCTTCTTATGCATGACCCAGACCTAAGCATTTGAGTGCTCAGATTTTTAGTGGAGGTTCCTTAACTAAACTTTTTGCCTTTAATGATAAATAAGTAAATCATGCATTCAAAACAAAAAATCCAAGCAAATATTTCTTGTACGTCTAGACAACTGTTGCAAAAATGGAATTCCTTTGTTCTCTAGTCACCTATTGCAAAGGCACTAATAATTTATAAAAGGGTTCTGCTCTTTTTAAAATTCGATACATGAAAGTGTGATATAGTGTGGGTACAAGTCAATAAAGCTGTCGGCATATTGTTAAACACTTACTGAAAATTACAGATAGATTACATGCTATCAATTTGACCTTCAAAAACACACATTTTACAAGGAAAGATGATGCTTTGTAAGTTGCCTTTTATTACTTTTAAAAATGAATTTTAAAAAACCCAAACAAACATTAACAAAAACAACTCCTTGATGTAAACCATGTAACATTAAATGTCTTTGCTAGTATCAGGTTACTTGAAGCTCGAGTCTCTGATAATTTTGGCATGCTTTCAAAGTGCCTAAAACTTTAGTACTTTACTTGCTTTATCACTTAGATTGGTCTATTTGAAAACAGTTGTCTTTAATTTAAAAGTGATCAATCACATAAAGACAAGCTGATCTTTTTATTTACCCAAGCTAGACAAAGATTGCTTTTTCAATTGTATATGGTCTTAATACTTTATGGGTAAAACACCTAAATGAAATACAGAATAATTGAGGTTGTCTTTTACTTAGCCTGATATCTAAATGAGACAAGTGTAAGTAAGCAGTTTAAAAGACTTTCCTACCAATGATCAGAAAACTCAATCTCATATTGAGAAGGCAAGGAAGTTTGTATCAGTATTAGTCCCTCAGTTACATACTTGTGCCTTACGGAAAAATGGAATGATCTATTTCTGTAGCTATTCCTAATGCATCCATCACAGCAGTATTTAATTGCCAATCATTTATAATACAAAAATACTTAAAGAGACATCATACTTTATTTGGGCTGGAACAAAGAAAGTAACTGTTCACTAGAGTTAACCCACAATTTCTACAACTTAGACATGGTATCACAAAACAGCACATACCGGTTAAACAATTGACCAAACCAGCTGCGGAAAGAGAGAGGTAGTTATAGTCGCTATGTTTGTCTGAAGTCAGTCAGAAGGCATGACAGAGATGCACCTTACAGGCTAATTAATCCAGTGTCGTATAAGCTTTTGTAAACAGCAGCTTACTTTGTTAGATGCTATCAAGGGAAAATGATGGCTTTGCATTACCAAAAAGAAAACAAACTAGTTCCAACTAGAAGGATGCACAATTGTTCAGGAACTAACAAAGCTGCATAGCATCCACACAGTGCAACTTTTTACAAGGTCTGGACTTCTTTTTTACAGGGAATCTGGTATTCTAAAATGCTGAAGTTCTTTCAAATCACTAGTAACTCTAATAAGCAGTTCTACTGGGGGGGTTGGGGGGGCAGCTAAAGGAACCAGACTGCTCCAAAAAAAATTGTCATCCTTCTTCAAGACCAGGAATGATCTCCCACCCACTGAGAAAGGAAAACTGATAGTTTCTGCCCCAATCACTAAGTGCAGAAGAGATTCACTACCAACAATTTACTTTCAACTGAGTCGGTAATGTTGGCTCCGACATATTAAATTCAAGCAGTTCTTGTAAACGCATGTAATTCCAGGAAAAAGAAAAGGGATTGGGCTGCACTGGAAATTACTATTAGAATTATATCAGCTTTTCAGAGGTGTCAAGGGAAAAGTATTCCCCAGGGATAGGTGGCTGGCAGCAACACATTTAACCCATTATTTAGAAACTGAGAGAAAATGTTTTATAGGTATTTAATATATTATTCTTCCATTTGCTGAAAATTCCAGGAAATGATTAAGCCTATAGAGAAGAATTTTTATACAATGTAGCTACAATGGTTTGTAGTTTGCAAGTACTGCTTTGTTCATTATAAACTGTGAACTATATCAAGTAATGGGAACCATAATTGCCACCTTAACATTGTTGCCATCTGAACACCTAAGCCCATCAAAACAAGACACACTGGAAAAGTCTTGTTGATATATCAAGACCCCAAAAAGAGGAATCTTATCAATGGGAAGTCTATTTTAACAGAACATGAGTATATAATGGTGAGAAGCAGGGAACTGGGATTAAAGTTTCCTGCATTCTTTAACAAGCTCTGCCACTGTTCGAAGGCAATTCACTTCTCTTCCCTAAGCATCAATTTCAGCCTCTATAAATTTAACATGGTAGTAGGCCATACTTACAGGAGTATGACTCTATCCTTGGAAGCAGTTTTTGAAACAGTTTGGGAGCAATGGCAGATAATCCCATGAACATGAGCTCCCAATCAAAGACTCTAGCCAAAAGGGCTAATGCAATCCTTGGGTGCATTAATACCTTGTGTAAGAGTAGGGAGGTTATATAATCTTAGTATTTGGTACTACTGTGGCCACAGCTGGAACACTGTGCCCATTTCTGGTGTCCGCAATGCAAAAGGAATGTTGATAATTTGAACGTGGTTAAGTGAATGGCCAGAAAAAAAGTGAGAGGATTAGAAAACTTACAGTATAGGACAGAGGCAGGAAAAATACATTGGGGAAATGGCTGCAACAGGCAGAGGGAAGGGGAAGCGAGCAGGTGTGTGGAGCACAGCAACAGCTGGGAGGGAGCGTGGGTGCTCTGGGGCCTACGCCAGTGGGGCCCAGAGCAGGGTGGCAAGAGTGCGGGACTGGGCTGCCAGGGGCTTTATAGAGCTGGGCTGGCTCCCTCCTCTCCCTGCTTGTGCAGTGCAGCTCAACTCCATAGCGCCCCTGGCAGCCCAGACCATGCTTTCCTGCTGCCCCACTCTGGGCTTTGCCCACGTTGGCCCCAGTGGACAGGCCCCATGCACCTGCCTGGTGTGCCTGCTCACTACCCCTTCCTTGGCCTGCCACAGCTATTTTCCCCCTCCCCCATCCCAGTCCACCACGCTCCAGCACCAGGACTGCAGGAGCAGCTGGGATGTGGTGCCAGAGAAGCGGGGGGAGGGGTGGAAAGTGGCAGGAGAAGGGCAGCAGTGGCAGATGGGAAACAAATGGCAGTGAGCAGGAGCATGGAACCTGTGCCACTGCCCCAGATCCAGGAGCAGCAGGAGCACAGAGCCCAGGCTTGCAGAAGAGCTGGTGGGGGCTCTACCTGCAGGGGTGGGGGCAGGCTGTGGGCAAACCCCTCTCCATGCAAGGCATAACTCTCCCCAGCCACCTTCCCCCCAGCCACTCATAGCCCCCCCAAAAAACCCATACCCACCCATACCCACCTGGTCCCAAGATGGTGACCAGGGGTTGTAGCACCTTTCAACAGGAAGAGCTACCCATGCAACCCTCATTGGCTTGCTAAAACTTGATAAGCACCTCCCCCCACTCCCAAATAATTGCTTACCCTTGTATAGGGCATGATTACACCAGTGTGGCAGTGAGCCACATGTGGCATATGCCCAAGTAAGCCCAGTTGCATAAGTACACTCCAAACCAAGATTATACACAGCTGAAAATGCTCCAGGGATATCCCTAACATACTCTGATGCACACCAGAGGCAGAGGTCTCCACTGGCATATTTCTAGACTTACAGCACACTAGTAGGAGTGGCAGGGCATGCTTGGGAACTTCTTGCCTTGTGGCTGTAGGAGTCAGTAGCTAGAAGTAAAGGGTAATACCTTCTGAATATAAATAAGGCAATCAGGACTCATAGTAGAGATGATATCTTTTATTAGACCAACAAGATTTTTGCAAAAAAATTTCTTTCTGGAATTTTTTTTAATACAGATCTTTAAAGAATATTTTTTGCAAAAATCTTGTTGGTCTAATAAAAGATATCATCTCTACTATGAGTCCTGATTGCCTTTTCCTCTAGACCAATACAGCTACAACCTGGATACCTGAATAGAAATAAAGCATTTTGATTATGACAGTTAAACACTGAAACAATTGATCAAGGCCTATGGTAGAATCTCTATGATGGAGAATTTTTTTTAATGCCGATTGGATAGCCGTTTGAAAAAAGAATGCTACAAAATGTGAGACATCAAAGAGGAATTAATTCAAGAAGTCCTCCAGCCTCTTCATGAATAATGTTAGAATAGATTATAAAGATCCTTTCAGCTAGGCTGTATACATGAATGTTAGGGGTGTACAAAATGGTCCATATATGATTCGGATTTGGCCCAAATCAGAGACAGTGATTCAATTCATTGATTTGGATCACTGTCCCCAATTTGATTCAACTGAATCCGAATCTGAAGATTCAATGCTGATGTGGAGAATCAGCGGTTCGGCCACAGACACAGCTTTAAATGTTTTTTCTACATACCTCAAGGTACCAGGTGCTGCCTGTGAACACTGTGATGCTGGAGCAGATGGCTCATCCCACAGGAGCACAGGGTGTCCCCCCACATCTTTGGCAGTGAACCTGGAAGTGGACCGGAAGTACTTCTGGTCCACTTCTGGGTTCGCCAGGAAGTGCGCTGGGGGTCCCCCTGCCATGGCCCCTCAGCTCAACAATCAGCCATGGGGGGCTACAAGGTGCCCCAGACCCAGAAGGCACCAGTTGTTGAGCCAGGAGGGCATGCGGGGGGGACCCCAGTGCACTCCCCAACAGACCCAGAAGTGGATTGGAAGTGCTTCTGGTCCATTTCTGGTTCTGCTGCCGAGAGTGCTGGGGACCACCCCACACTCCTGTGGGATGCTTTATCCACAACACCATCTCAGCATTCTCAGCTGCCTGGGACCTTGATGTATGTAGAAAAAAAACATTTAAAGCTGCATCTGTGTCCAAATTGTCGAATCTTTCTGAATCTCTCCGAATTGATTTGGAGGGTTCCAATTCAATTCAGAAAAATTAAAGGGTCTCCTGATTCAATTCAGATTTGGCCACCAAATTGAGCCGAATCGAATCAGTGACCAAAGCTTCTCACAGCTCTAATGGACATCCACCTAATGCACAGGTAACTTTGACTTACAGACAAGGGACAGATATTACAAATAAACCGGTTAAAATCTATAATACAACAGAAAAGTTTAGTGCACATAAGCCACTTACAAAATGGCAAAAAACAGTTTAAGATAAACCTGAATGGCTGAAGTTTCAAACTTAACTGATTTCAGTTAAATTGGTTTATTGAACTTCTGGTTCCCCTGCAGATTCAAGCTAAATTGTACTCTTCCCACATCCCACAATGCTTTGTACCTCCCCTGAAATCTCCCCCTCACAGGGTAGGCAGGTTAGCCATGACCCAACCTTTCTGCTCTAGCTGAGCAGGGAGATGTGCTCTAGTATCCCCCATGTTCTGGCCTGGGCCACTGCAGGCATGTGTCTGTATTTCTAGAATCAAAAATGAATGCCTGTTCACTTGCTTATTCATTCAATCTATGCACCTTAGACTAACCTGCGAAGATTGAATTGATTCAGCCTCAGGCTTTTTGACTATCTGTACTTAGCCACAGTAGGTGCCCCTACACAAGATGTTTACTGTGCAGTTGACTAATTAAATGCACTGTAAACATCTCAGTGTCTACACATGTGGCCCTATTAGGACACAAGAAACTAATGAATTCCACAGCAGGATTGTAAACAGAAGTACTACCTTGATGCAGTTTTTTGTTTTGTTTTGTTTTTTTAATGCGGAGTAGCACACATGTAGACTGAGTCAGTTGGCTGGGGCGCAAAGGTGCTTCAGTCTGGGGGCTGCCTGCCAGCTAAACCCACAATGAAGCACCATCATGCCCCAGTCACAACACATTGAGTCCAGTAGGAGGAGCCTTAGACTGGCAGGCTGAGCTGCTCGGGCTCCCTGTCATCCAGGTCTGCTGCAATCCAGCTCAGTGTACACATGTGCCTGGACCACACCAAACTGCACACCCATGATCTTTCCAGGAGCAATAAACTACAGAAAAACAAGCCCTGCAGTTTATTGCTGTGCTTTAATGGCACATGTAGATGGGCCCTGCAAGTAATTCATTAGTGGCTGCAAAACACTGGGATCTTCTGATGAGAAGTATTAGAAATTTCAAAATATTGTGGTTGCCAAGAATATTAACACCTCAAAATGATATGGTTTTAATGTCCCACATACCTGGATATATATTTACCATTACTATTATCTTTTTCTCCCGTGTTACCTGTAAATTAATAATAAATATATGAAAAACAACTATGCATTTAGATTGGTAAATGCAAATGTGGGGTAAAATCACTTTAATATCTCAACAACAAGTTTACGTTTTTGCTTAACAGATTTTGAGGGAAATCAATGTGCAGCCAAAAGAGCCAACAAAAAAGAGTAAACCATTTATAGTTATGATCCCCTTCACTTCCAAAAAATGATGATCATCTGAAGAATTTTTGTAGGTGTAGTGGACAAAAGCTATTTTCCTAGGACAAGCATATTTCAAGTGTGACCCTTGCAACTGGATAGGCCACATAGAAAATATGTTTCCTTGGACTAAATCCTTCCCATGTGCCAGCTGCTGCTTCTTTTCTCAGCCAAACTTTGGTTTCAGCTCTCTGATGCTTCCCTGCTTCTAGATGCTGTTTACCTTCCTTGCCAAATCCAGCCTTTGGATATGTCCTCATTCCCAATCACCTTTTTCTCCTTGGATTGGCAATAGTTTGTCACCAGTGTCTACCTGCTCCAGTCCCAAGTAATGCAAGTGGATATTACAAGCTAAATAAACTCTGACAAATTAGTCAACTCTAAACAAATTATATTATACCTAATTTAAGTGTATTCAAATTAGAAAACATGTTGTTTTTAAATTCCAGGCACTCATTTTATGCTATTTACCTCAAATTCATTAAAAAAAAAAAAAAAGAATGGATGGGGTGGGGCGTCAGAGACAATAGGTGAAAATTACAAATGTATTGACCACATCTACACAAGATGCTATGTTGCCTTTGTTCATCTCTATGATGATGTGGCGTCAACAGGCATAAACTGTGACACTACTGCACAGCAGTGTCAGAAATGACCCATGTGGTGCTGGGACTACACGGTACTGGTGGTTACTGCACAGTCATTTAGTACTTACTTTAGCAAGTACTTTAGCTAAAGCAAGTACTAAATAACTGCGTAGTAATACCTGCACAGTTGGATGCACGTGTAGACGTGCCTATTCTGACTGCTTCACACTATTGTGGTGACACAAAGTGGCAATTAATTGACCAGTTAAGGCAGGTTTATGGCTGCTTGCATAGCCAGGGGAGTACAAAGTTACAGAAGCATGCCACCAAATGTAGCTGAGTGGTTTCAGGCACTAGGGCTATGTGAAATTTCACCGACTGTTATTTTGACTCTATTTTGACTCATTTCAAGATCAAAACAACAAAATCAAAATGAAATGAAAAGCTACAAAACAGCCTCAAAACAAAACAAGGCTAGTCAAAATGTTTCAAAAATTTCGAAATGTTTTGAGTTTCAAAGCAGCCAGTGGCCAGGTGGTAGGAGACTGGACAACCAGGGCTGTGCTCCCAACAGCTCTGCAGCCCCATGTGGCTCAGCATAACCCTGACTTTCCCTGCCTCCTGAGGCTGGATGCAGGAAGCTGATTGCAGCGCAGACTGCATGCCGGTTCCCTCTGAGCATAACCTCACCTGCTTCCCCTTCCTGGACATGTACCAGGATAATTCTTTTGAAAACCTTCCCCAGGACTGAGGTAAGAGTCACAGGCCTATAGTTTCCTGGGTCCTCCTTCCTCCCTTTTTTGAAGATGGGGACCACATTGGGCCTTTTCCAGTCCTATGGCATGAGTGTAGTAATGGGCTCTGGCTGCTGTGGCTTGGGGACAGGCACCCTCAACAGTACTTTCAGCAGCTACACATCCCCACAGTGCAGGTTCCCTGGGGATCCCCAGCCTGGTGTCCAGAACTCTCACCCTGCTTCCCCAGCCTGATCGCAGCACAGGGGAAGGGAACTGAGCCCAATCACTCAGTTCCCCTTTCCAGCCCTATAATCATGCTGGGGAGGAGAATGCAGCTACCTCTTGATCCATCAACCTAAAGACTGGCAAAAATGAAATGATAGGAGTGGTGGGAGGAAAACTCTATATGTAAGTCAAGCAAAATAAGACTACTATACTACTGCCAACCCCAGTGCTTATAAAAAAAATCATGGGTTTTGCAGGATTTTTTTTTTTGTTTTGGACCTTTATTTTATATCAGGCCCATATGCCCCTCCCACCTACTTCTGCACATGGATCTTGAAAATTTATACACTCAGGGCAGAGCATTTGCACACTCAGGGCATGGAGAGAATTATTATGCTGACCACTACAGAGCAGCATTACCTGTCATCTCTGCATGTAGTTGTTGCTGCTGTAGTGAGGCTGCAGGTGCGGGCTCTGGCTGAAGGATGGGCTGTAGCATATCTGGTTGAGTGGGGGAGGGGGAGAATTGATCAGGGTGAGAGTTCTGGACACTAGGCTGGTGATCCCCAGGGAACCTGCACCGTGGGGATGTGTAGCTGCTGAAAGTACTGTTGAGGGTGCCTGTCCCCAAGCCACAGCATCCAGAGCCCATTACCACACCCATGCCATAGCAGCAGCAGTTGGAGCGTGGGAAGCCCAAGCCCTTGCAGGTAACAATGTATAATATTCTCATCACTACCTCACTTTGCTTTGTCCTGGGTGTGCTACACTTCTACTCTTACCTCTACTACCACAACAGGTCTGGGCAGTCATTCTTCCCACACCCCAATGAGAATCCAGGTCCCTCCCAGCTCCCACACCTATGGCAGGGTGGGGAGTGTGACCCTACGAATCTACCACCCACTGGATATGTCCTGCAAAGGAATGCACAAGTTGGACAGAGGCACACAGATAAGCAAGAGAAGATATAAAGACAATATATTTCCTCCTTTTAAGGTTAGGATGAGAAGTACTTCTGCAAATGATCCTCAGAGTTGGCATAGGGTATTCCAAGGGGACATCTACTTTCTATGGTATTGCTGTCCCACAGAACCCAATGTAGGGGTGGGGTAGGTTTGAGGGGGAGGCAGGACAGTTAAAGATACTGTACTGTTAAATCAGGTAAGGATTATCCTACTCATTCTTCTGGTTCTATTCCAACTTCCTCAGTAGGCACTGAAGACAATTCCCAGCACTTTATACAATTAAGCATTACAAAAGAATCACCTCAAAATGCACCTACTGAATTACATAAATTTTACAGGCAGGTAAATTGAAATACACACACGGAAAGACAGTTTGATGATATACAGAGAACCTGATGCAGGTGAGTCTTACCTTATAGTTCCCTACTTAAACAATAGACAGCACACAGTCCTACAGTAAATGCATATTTACTATTTCATATTTAATTACAGAATCAAATTATTAATAATGATTAATAACGGGGTCCGACTCACTGCATGGCAGTCGGGTGCAGAGCAGGGGGCCAACGAAGACCCCTGATAGGGTTCAGGTGTGGTCTTGGCCACATGTGAGCCCTCTCAGCGAAGGAGGAGGAGCAGCAGCAGCAGCGGCGGCGAAGCGGTGAGTGCAGCAACGGCAGTGGCAGCGGCAGCAGCAGTGGCAGAGAAGCAGTGAGTGGCCTTAGTGCCGGCAGCTGCAGCTGATCCGGAGGGGAGCCTCCTGGATCACTCATAGCTGAGCCGGCAGGGAGCCGTGTTCCTGAGCTGCGTGCAAACAAAGTGTGCAAACACGGAAGCGGCAAGGGGACGGGGTGGGTTAGGAGCATCCCCAGAGGCTGCTCCGGGGAGTGATACCAGCCCACCAAGGTGGGCAGCTGTCACGGGACCTGCACCCCCACTGCAACCTGGGAGCTTCAGAGGCCGAGGCTGCCGGCAGGCACTTCCAGGGAACCGGGAATCCTGATTGGCAGCCAAAAAACCGTGGGAATACCGTGGGAGATTCAATTTAAACTGTGAAACTGTGATACTTACAAGAGGGGTCTGACTGACTGCTCGGCAGTCGGGTGCGGAGCAGGGGGCCAACAAAGACCCTTGATAGGGTTCAGGTGTGGTCTTGGCCACACATGAACCCTCTCAGCGGCGGAGAAGCAGCGGAGAAGCGGTGAGTGCAGCAGCAACAGCAGCAGTGGCAGCGGCAGCAGCAGCGGAGAAGCGGTGAGTGCAGCAGCAGTGGTGGTGGTGGCGGCGAAGCGGCAGAGAAGCAGTGAGTGGGGTAGTGCTGGCAGCTGCAGCTGATCCGGAGAGGAGCCTCCCGGATCGCTCATAGCTGAGCCGGCAGGGAGCCACGCTCCTGAGCCACGTGCGAACAGAGCGCGTAAACAGGCGTGCTCTGTAAGGGCGTGCCGGCGTTTGCGCCAGCGTTCACACAGGAAGAGCACAAGGAGGAACTGAAGAGGGACTCGCCAGCGGGAAGATCTCTTTTTCTAGGAACATGGTGAGTAGTCGTAGTGCCACTGCCAGGGGCCTGAACCCTCCCCCTCCCTCTTCAACAGTACTGCCCCACCCCGTGTTCCTCTGAGGCCGCCACCCAGACCGAGCCCCTGGGGGGTTCGCTGTCCACCTGCCCCACCCTGGCTGGGGGTGGTGGCTGGGTGGGGCCCCCGGGGGTTGGGGAGATGCCTGGGGCATCCCCTGGCTGCCCGTCTTGTTACCGTCTTCAGGCCCTGGAGGGGCGGCTGCAGGAGTTCCAGGCTAAGGTGAGCAGGCTGCGGGGGATCCAGGCGGCAGAGGATGAAATTGATAAGTACTTCTGTTCTCTGCAGGGCCAGAAACCTATTGAGGAGCCCCCAGACCCAGAAGAGTGAACTCGTTGGTGGCAGCAAGTTCCCCATGGATCCAGGGCAGCCCATGCTGCTGCAGAACCTGTACCTGAGGTGCCGCTTGGGAACAGGTATGCGGCCCTGGCCACCCTGAAGGAGACTACTGAGGAGCACCCCCCTCGCGGTGCTGATCGTGCACCTTCATCGCAAGCAGACAGGAAGAAGCGGTCCCATAGGAGGAGCAAGTGTCGAGTCCTGGTCATCAGGGACTCCATCCTTAGGGGCACGGAGGGTCCCATTTGCCGTCCTGACCCCTTGGGCAGAGAGGTTTGCTGCCTGCCTGGAGTGCGGATTCAGGACATCACGGAGTGCATCCAGAAGATTGTTAGGCCCACAGATTACCATCCGTTAGTGGTAGTCCACGTGGGGACCAATGACGCTTCTAGAAGCCAGCCGGAGGACATCATTGAAGACTTCAAGGCTCTTGGAAGACAGCTCAAGGCGTTTGGATCGCAGGTGGTGTTTTCTTCCATTCTGCCG
>JAGPOW010003316.1:24780827-24831450 GCA_030014935.1 Caiman crocodilus | reverse complement strand
GGCTCTTTTTTCCCGGGCACCACCAGGGGTAACTAGGACCAATGGTCACAAGTTACTGTAAAGCAGGTTTAGGTTGGACATTAGGAAACACTACTTCACTGTTAGGGTGGCTAGGATGTCCACAACCAGCTTCCTAGGGAAGTTGTTCTTGCTCCTACCTTGGGTACCTTCAAGAATAGATTGGATAGGTACTTGGCTGGGTTTCTGTGACCCTGGCACTCGTTCCTGCCATTGGCGGGGGGTCAGACTAGATGGCCTGCTTTATGCCCCTTCTGACCCTAGATACTATGATAATTAGCATTTATATGGAAATTTTCTCATAAGCCTTCTGTGGATTTTAACCTTAAGCTTGAACCTTTATGACAAGTTTCTTCATTGCTGTGATTCTTACTGCAAAAGTTAAATGAGCTGCTTAAGGTTAAAGTGGGGGGGGAAAGTTAGCACATGGATGACACCTAGGGAGTTTGAGATTTCAAGTTCCAACTCAAACCTCTAGAGTATATCTTAATGCAGTTGTAAATTCAAGGTAAAAGACCTCTCTGATGCAGAGAAAATAGACTGAGATTTTCACTATACTATTATCCATTTGTTTTCTTTAACATTTATGTCTTTTCTACTGATTTACATTTTCAAATAACATTTACATCCATAGGTCCTGATGATCTCCACCCTAGAGTGCTGAAGGAAATAGCAGGGGTCATTGCAGGACCCCTGGCACACCTCTACGAGCACTCGTGGTGCTCGGGTGATGTGCCAGAGGACTGGGAAAGGCCCAATGTGGTCCCCATCTTCAAAAAAGGGAGTAAGGAGGATGGAGGAAACCATAGGCCCGTGAGTCTTACCTTGGTCCTGGGGAAGGTTTTCAAAAGAATTATCCTGGCACATGTCCAGGAAGGGCAAGCAGGTGAGGTTATGCTCAGGGGCAACCAACATGGGTTCATTGTGGGCAGGTCTTTTTAAACCAACCTGGTGGCCTTCTACAACCAGGTCACCACATCCTTGGATGCCGTCGCAGTGGATATAGTCTCTTTGGACTTCAGGAAGGCCTTTGACATGGTCTCTCACCTCATTCTCACTAAGAAACTAGGAGACAGTTGTGTTGATTCCCACACAGTGAGATGGGTCACTAACTGGCTGGAGGGCTGCACCCAGAGGCTGGTGGTGTACAGGTCTTATTTGACCTGGAGGGATGTGGGCAGTGGGGTTCCCCAGGGCTTGGTTCTCGGGCCCACACTATTCAACATCTTCATCAGTGACTTGGGCAAGGGGTAGAAAGCACCTTGTCCAATTTGCAGATGACACTAAGATGTGGGGGGAAGTGGGTATGCTACTAGGAAGGAACAGGCTGCAAACAGATGTACACAGGTTATAGAGGTGGGCTGAAGAGAGCAGGATGGGGTTCAACACTGACAAGTGCAGGGTAATGCACCTAGGGAGGAGGAACCAGTGGCACACCTACAGGCTGGGGAACTCCCTTCTCACCAGTGGTGAGACAGAAAAGGATCTTGGAGTCATCATTGATGCCACAATGAACATGGGCCAATAGTGTGGGGACACAGTCAGGAAGGCCAACCATACCTTGTCGTGCATCCACAGATGCATCTCAAGCAGGTCCAAGGAAGTAATCCTCCCCCTCTACATGACACTGGTCAGGCCACAGCTGAAGTACTGCATCCAGTTCTGGACGCCGCACTTCAGTAGGGATGTGGCCAATATGCAGAGGGTCCAAAGGAAGGCCACCCGCACAATCAGGGGTCACAGCAGGGCAGGCCCGATGAGGAGAGGCTGAGGGACCTGAACCTGTTCAGCCTCCAAAAGAAAAGGTTGAGAGGGGATCTAATGGCAGTCTACAAACTAGTCAAGGAGGACCAGCACGCATTGGGAGAGTCCCCGTTCCCCTGAGCACTCCTGGGAGTTACAAGAAACAATGGACACAAGCTAGCGGAGGGTAGTTTCAGGCTAGACATTAGGAAGTGCTATTTCACTGTCAGGGTGGCTAGGACCTGGAACCAACTTCCAAAAGAAGGCTCCTACCCTGGGGTCTTTAAGAGGAGGCTGGATGAACATTTGGCCAGAGTACTGACTCCAGTATTCGTTTGACTCCAGTATTCTTTCCTGCCATGGCAGGGAGTCAGACTAGATGATCTCCTGTGGTCTCTTCCGACCCTACCAACAATGAAACTATGAAACTATGAAATATTTGCACTGGAATCAATGTGCTATACTTTAGAGCCTAACTGAATTTTTTATTTGTTTTCAATAACTCATAAGTGACTTAACAGATACCTAATTGCATATAAGCTAAGTAAATACAGGTGGGTATACATGTACTTCCAACATGTTGTTCATGTTGATTGATATAGAAGAAAAGAGAATCTATCATTTCACATTTCAGTTGGTTTCGTGTTCACTTCCCTCTTGATCTTAATCAGTCAAGTTGCTAACACTTCGTATTTTCATTCCAATGATTTCAAGGACCTCTGAAATCCTTAACTACATAAGCTTTAATAATGACTCACTCACATGCATACTACATTTAGTTGTATACCACACATACCTTTCTCCACCAAATTCAGCCTTCCAAAATTGGGGTGTATGTCTTAAGAGCTGATACTGATTTTCCTTTACTGGAATAGAAGGACTGTATGGCTACGGACAGAAATTACATACAAGTCGGTACTAGTGATCAGATAACAGTTCATATCTGAAACACAACAGAAGTTCACTACAGAAACCTCTTTCAAAATGACTGAAACCAGTTTAAGATAAACCTGGATATATGTAGTAACAGACTTACCTGATTTAGGTTAAATTGGTTCACTGAACTTCTGTCCCAGATTCCCTCCAAATTCAAGTTAACTCAAAGTCCTCCTACATCCCAAGATGCTTTGCACCTCCCCTGAAAATCCTGCCCCACCTCCCTCCTCACAGGGTGGGCAGGCTAGCCTTGACTCAAGCTGTTTGCTGCAGTTGAGCAGGGAGATGTTCTCTAGCGCCCCCCATGCTCTGGGTTCTCACCAGGGCCACTGCAAGCATGTAACTACATTTTTGGAATCAAAAGTGAATGTCTGTTCACTTGCTTACTGGTTCAATCTATGCAGCTTAGGCTAACCTAAGGATCGAATTGATTCAGCCTTGGGCTTTTTATTGGCATGTACTTCACCTAGGAGGTACTGGACCAAAATGGCTACTAATTCTCCCTGGTGCAGCAAGAAAGAGTCCAGTGTTAACCTTGCAGCTACTAGTGAGGCAATCGTTTTGGCTGAAGAGCCACTGAGCTTGCTCAGGGTAAGTGAGCTGCTGCATGCTGTCTGTAATATCTTGATGAAGCTTGTGCTATAGGAACAACACTTTATTATTTAAAGGAACTTGTATAAAGAAATATTTGCAGGAAAGAAGTAACAGTCTTGCTACTGCCCTTGCAAGGTTCTGGGGCCTAGCCTTGTGCTGTCCTGCCAGGTTTATTTTAAACTGGTTTTGGACACTTTGAAAGCAGTTTGTGCACACTGAACTTGTGTTGTGTTACATATTTCAACCACTTTCCAATCATTTATACCAGTTTATGCATAACTTTTGTCCCTAGCCTCAAGGTCCCAATACCAAAAGGAAGCACAGAAAATTATATCTGTGATAAACTTAAAATGCTCCGAGGGCTCCTTTAAGCCAGGTACAGACATTACACCTTCACCAGTATAAGCGATCAGAAACAACTTGATACCCATAAGAGAACTGAAGTTTGACATGTAGACTAGTTTAAAATGGCAGAACCCAGTCTAAGATTCCCTCCTCACACACCCCCAACCAAAGCTAAATGTGTATTCTGTTTGCTACTGATCTAAGCTATGCAGATTACAGAAAAACACATAACTCTGCCTGGGTCTTTTCTGAATGTCTGTACCAAGCCTTAATGTAAATAACTCTTTCTAAAACCTCAGTGTAATGATTCTTAATCTCCAAAACAAACTGAGGGTACACCCATTCACTAGGACACAAGTAACTGCTAGCGTAAAATGAGTGGTCTCTGTCAAAAGTTGGAATATGTAAGAGAAATGTCAATCAAGTATGGGAATTAGGTTTGATCTAGGTTTGGACAAGGTGTCCAAAAGGAGAACTTCTGTCTTGCCTTCTATGTCTTTGTAATATGCTGTTTCTTGCACAGCTAAGTTATTCAGGATGTCCAGGCAGTCCAACCTTCCTTGGTGTCGTGTTTTATGAGGATTGAAGAAAATCCAGGACAAAATGTACTGCATGTGTACAATGTCTGATTTTCATGTATTACTTATAAGAAAAAATGCAATGAAACGCTAAGAAAAACATTCCTTTGACAGAGGAGGCACAAATACTGAAATTCCACCTCAGCCCTTTGGACATACTGATTCAAAAACAGGTCATAAGAACTTAGTTTAGTTTGAAATTTTCAACAGAAGCATATCCTTCCACTCAATAGAAGCTTAAACATATTTGCACTAAATAAAAAAATCAAATCAAAATATTCACCTTTGGACTGAGACCAAGTGTAGAAAAAATTCAGGTAAAGTTTGGAATAAGCTGTGGAAAAGAATAAGGAAAAACTGGGTGTGTCTACACATGGAATTAATGTGAAGCAATAATTCAGGGCCAGTTGGAGTAAACTGTTCTCAGGTGCAGTGTCTGCATGTGTGCCAAGGATAGCAGCAATTTGAGCCTGGGAAGAGCAGGCCCCTGGGTAGCTGGGCTGCCTGGGTACAATTTGTGCTCATGGTCAGTATCTATATTTCAGAACAATAGATTACTCTGGTGTAAGGAGCATTTACATGCAACAGTACTATCTTACAGAAGAGTTAATTTGTTTACGGCACCCCAATACTAGTGCATGTGTAGACGCTGACACTTCACTGCAGAACTAATTAGTCTATTCTGCCGTAAAGTGCAATGTGACGTAAACTTAACTGGAGCTATCTCTTCATTCCCGCAAATCTCTTGGGACTTTGTGGGAAGTTTTTTGTTTATTTTTGGTTGGGGGCATTGTTTTTATTTATTTTTAAGCAAGAGAAAGAGATCAACAGCAGACAGTAACATATTACTTCAGAGCATATTGGTCTAATTGGCAGTAAAGCGCACTGTTATGTAAACTTAGCTGGAGTCATCTCTTCACTCCTGCCAAACTTCGGGGGGGGGGGGGCGGCATTTGTTTGTTTTAGTTTAGGTTGGGGGGCGGTATTTATTTATTCTTGAGACAGAAACAGCGAGATCAGCAGCAGACTGTAGGGTTTGTACCAAGTGTAAAAAAAATATAAGAATATAAAGGGAAGGAGATTTCCAGAATCATGGTTCCTCCTTTAGTATAAAGCAATAATTTTAGGATGGGTTTTCCAAACATGCTTGGTGCAGATATAACTCTAAGCCAACTGAAATTAATGGTAAAAGTTCTACAGTCTTTAGTTGGAAGACTGTATGTTTTACATTCAATATCTATCTGTAATATTTACCTGCAGCAGTCAAGCTTGATTTAGAAAACATTGTTGATGTTTTAAGGTGCTTTTGGTATTAGCACTGCTGTTCAGAGCTATTCAATATTGTTAACAGCAGGGAGGGTACTTTCTACTTTACAATAGTAGGAATTGGTCTCATTTCACTTAAATTTTATTATTTAACACCATACATTGTTTTGTATAGCACTGCCAAAAGGCATACCTCTATCAGCAAACAATTTACCACCTGTTGGACAACCTTTAAAGTATGAAGGGTGCACAGGGCATTAGCAAGGTCAGAGTTAAAAGGATACGTGAAGTAAATTATTCCTTAAGTGATAGTTTATAAAAAAAGGAAAAAGAGGGCCTCAATATATTGCAACACTCACTATATCTAATAAAATGAAGTGTTTAAATAGTTAACATGGGCACTGAATATCAATGTCATCATTAGGCTTTACAGGTGCCACTACACTAACAGAGTGGACAGGTGTTCACAACTTTGAGTCATAACTTTATGAAAACACCTAAATAAAAGCATAGACATGTGCTAACTTAAACTACCTAGGATGTGTAAGAGTAGTATTGAAGACACAATAGCGCAGGCTGGGATGTATTAGCACTCAGAGTGCAAACTATTCAGGGACATAGGGTACAGGCAGATAGATAGCATATGCTAAAACCCAGGTTACTACATCTTAACTCCTCTTACCAATACTAACTGGGTTAATTTAGTACAGATATAGTAGCAGGCATTACAATTGCACCTTCCTTCAATATGTAGGCCTAACTCTTGGCTACTGACACAAACTGCATATAAACTGATTTAAGTGATCAGAAAATGGTTTAAACTTGTAACAGACCAGAAGTTCAGTGTACATAAACCAGTTTCAAAATGGCCAAAACTGGTTTAATATAAACATGGTTGAATGTAGTAACTGATTTTGGTCAACTAGTTAGTTAACTGATTTAGGGCAAATCGGCATATGGAACTTCTGCCTTAGACCCCTTCCTGATTCAGGTTAAATCACAGTCTCTCAGCATCCTAGGATGCTTTGCTGCCCTAGGATGGGCTGTGCTGTCTGCTCGAGTTGACCCCAGCTGGGGTCTCATGCTGATGGGAGAGGGGAGGCAGGTGGGTTTAATCCCCTTCCCTTCCGTCTCTTTGCCTGAGGTGACCACACCCCCCACCGCTTGAGCAGCAAGCAAGGGGAAAAAACCAGGAAGACCTGGCTGGGGTCCCATGCTGGTGGGAGAGGGGAGGCAGTGAGGGTTTAAACTCCCTTCCTCCCCCTCTCATCTGAGGTACTGTCCAGGCCACTGTTCTGGCCATGAACCCCCCCCAACAGCTGCTCAAGGACAAACATGACAAGGGCTGCTTCACCTTTCCCCTTCCAGGCACAACCCAGATGGGGTCCTTGCAGGCCAGGGTGGGGGTTTAAACCCCTCCCTAATCATACTCAGTGGCCTGTCCCCTGCCCCCCTCCCCCAGCTCAGCTTCCTTCCAGCCATTGCTAAGGAAAAGGGAGGACTTTCTCTAGTGCCTCCCAGCTTCTAGCCTGGGCCACTGCAGGCATGTGGATGCATTTCTGAATCAAAAGTGAATGTCTATTTACTTGCTTTTTGGTTCAATCTATGCAGGTTAGACTAACTTGCAAAGACTGAATCAATTCAGGCTTGGGCCTTTTGAATGTCTGTACTTAGCCCAATATAGTAGCACGTATTACAATTGCACTTTCCTTTACTACGGAGGCCTGCCTTTTGTGTCAGGCTATTTGCAGGCCCAGGCAGGTATCATACAATGCTTAGACTCAGCCCACATGTGGAATACTGTGGCAATCTTTGGAAGGTTATCCCTGTGTGTCCAAAGATATACATTGTCGGTCACGTTGGACACTCCTCCTTCCTTAAATTTAGGGCCTCATCCAAACACTGCTGAAATCAGAGCATGTCTGTACTGCTGCTGCTGCAGTGCTCTTGAGAGCTACACTGCAAACTCTGCCCTTACCCATACATTTCTACTCCCTAAGTGCCAAAGCCAGAAATGAAGCAGTGAAGCTGTGCTGAGGATGCTTCCTGCTTCTAGAGAGCTCAAGAGTGGTGGTGGGGCCACAACCCAGTGGGTCTTGACCACTTCGTTTCTGAGCTCTGCATGTCCAGGGTGGGACAAGCTTTACAAGTGGCCCTCAAAAGAGCTTTGCAGAAGCTCTACAGACATACCTATAGAGCTTTTTGCTACTTAGACTAGGTCCCTCACGTAGAAATAGAAAGAGATTTAAGAAAGGGAATTATCTGCTCAGAGGATGATTCTGAGCCCTCTGCCTACTCTTTCACTCCATCTAAGCGCTTAACTAGAGTTTTATTACTCACTTTCCTTTCTGCAAATGGCCTGCCTTCCTTCCCAAGACTGAGTATGTGAACTGAACTGTCACAAGGGATCCAAATAATTGGTTCTTACAAGTATTTAAAAAAATACCAGATTCTTGTTGCAAGTGAGAGAGAAAATCAGAGTAAACATACGTAAAATGCGCCATGACAAATTTAACCATCAATTTTAACCTTATTCCTCACTGGTAAAGGGTGATTTCACCACTTACACCTCCCTCTACTATTCCAGCAGGTATTTCAGAATGACACAAATAACATTGCCCATTTTACCTTAGGGAAATGTTACTTAAAGCATCCAATTCAAAGGGATATGAACGGGAATATTTTGAAACAGTCCATAATATTTTCTCTTTTTTTTTTTTCACGTCATTTGTTCTCAGTATTTTTTTCTCTATTATCAGTCAGATGGTCCCTTCTACATACTTCAGTTGGCACTTCTTAAGGAAGTGCCTTCTATCAATGATGGATAAGACATACTGTCTCAGACAGAGCAGATTTCCCTCCCACCTCATCTTTCTTCTGTGTTTATATGTCCCTTTCCATTTTCCTCCTTTAATCTCTAACTTCTCAGCTCCACCCCTCACCCCTATTATCTCAGCTCATTCCTTTTGTCTATTCCTGTTCTATCCCACCATAAAGGTAATATTGTGGCCCTCAACACTGTGGAATCTGAACATCTCTCCTCTTGCCTGTGCTGTTTTCACCTTCACCACAATCCTTTGTTAGATTCCTCTGTTGATCTGCTTCAAGTGCATGGGCAGCAGAGTAAAAGTGAATTGAAAGCTGATCACAGAATTTCAGAGATCAGGTTTCCATTGACTTTCACTGTCTACTTAGGCACTTTGAACAGAAGAGCAGAAGGCAAAGTGTAGGTGAAGAAACAGGTGGTCCCACTCATTTCATTAGAACCCACATAGAGTACAATAGCCAGGGAAGCTGTATGAAGCTTGAGAAGCTATAACACAGCTTCACTAAGAGAATTACACCATGCAAACAATGGCTCTTTTTAGACTCAAGGCACCCCTGGTTAGACTCAAGGCACCTCTTGGAAAATTCTGACTATCAGTTTTCACTCTTTTTTGACTACAGAAAAATAAAAGGTAGTTTTTCAGTTGCAAAGAACTCAGAAAGACCACAGCTATGGATTTGTATCTGAAATCTCTGGGTTTATCTTGTGACTCATGTTTGCAAACCTAGTAGTGGCATCCTAGTTGAGAATCACTAATGTACAATGTTAGGGCCAGTCCCAGTTTCATTACATTAATAACAATAAACCCGCTGGCTTCACTAGAACGTGGTTTGGCCTGAAATCCATGGTTTACCTCATGCAGTTACTACAAGATGATCCCAACTCACTGTGAAGTTAAACAAGAGGGAAGATGGCACAGTTGTTTATATTGTACCAGAAGGGTTTACTCTTGCCAGAAGTTAGTCATCTATATATACTCTGCTATAATTACCCTGTCTTCTTCCCAAACAAAACCCTGATCCATTGCAGTGCCTCACACTTGTTCCTGTCCAGGCTCTGCCCATTTTTATTCAAAATCCTATCTCCACATACAATTTTAAGTGGGGCAGCACCACCTTAAATTCCACAATCAAACCTGTAATGTAGGAAGACTTCTAGACAGCTCTTGTCTCCTCTTTTGCCTCTGGATATGTTTTAGTTTGACCCCTTCTCTGCTTACAGAACAGGGTTTGTCAGAAGAGAGGTCTTCCTTGACACTTGAGCATTCCTTGGAGCAGCACTAAGCAACCTGGTTAGGCCAAATGCTTTAAGGAGAGAAATCCCTATAGATAAAATGACTAGCCACAGGTTGGGATTGTGTAGTAATGATCTGAGTCCAGAGAAACATATACCAATGGTGCAAACATCCTCTGCTCCAAGTCTGGCCTGCCCTCCAGATGATACAACTATTTACTCAACTCCAGTGCTGATAACTGGAGTTTCTTCTGAGGCTTATGATTCTGGTGCTTTTCTTGAAGCTCAGCTCCTAGAGTCATGTGATTATGTGAAAAATATGTCTTTACCATGATAATTGGAGAGAAAACTTGAAAACGTGGCCACTGCAACAATGAAGAATATTAAAAGAAACCCGTTTTTATTTTTTTAATATCATTATATCTCCCTCAACTTCCTAGAATTTAAATAGTAATTTCTGGACATTTAGTAATACTGTAACTGTAACTCACCCTATATTTCAGATGCAATAATTTTCTCCTGTACCTGCATAACATGCTGCATCTTTCAGTAACAGGAGATCTGCAAATCTGTTCATCTTTGATACAAAGCTCTCTTTCTACCCTTGAATACATGCTTCCTTAAACACAAGTGAGTTCTACTGACTCATAACTATTCCAGGATTCTCCCAGATTTCTCTCTGAAAATCAAGTATGAAACTGCTATTGAAAAGGGAAAAAAATGCCTTAACAAAGTTTTTCTAGGTTCTCTTCCACCCTACTTTCCTCAAACAGAACAGCTTGAAAGGACTGTTAAAAGGAGCAATGCATCTCTAGCTCATACTAAAATCTCACTGCCCTTTCCTATGCAGCCACCCTGGCTAGGGTGAGACATTCAAAAAGCCTGAGCCTGAACTGATTTAATCTTTGCAGGTTAGTCTAACCTGGCTAGGATAAACAGGTGTGTAACTGAATGACATATCAGAAATGCAGGCACATGCCAGCAGTGACTCAGGCTAGAAGCCAGGATAGGGGGGCAGTGCTAGAGCAGCCCTCCCTTCCCTGGCATGGTACTGACCTATGGAGGGACATGGCCAGGCTCTGGCGTGACACACTGATTAGCCCAGTAGGGAATAGATGACAGTTTTTATCACCCCATTAAGAAAACAACAGAGCAGTATTACCAGCCATCTGTTGATTCAGCAGGGACTGTAGCCAGCATGTGGTATGCTAGCTTATACAGAGACATCTCTTCAGCAAGGCAGAAGGGAGGGGAGAATTCCTGCTTATCAGGGAGTGGTGAGCGGGAGGGCCTGATCAGCCTGCATTTCCTGCCAGAGCTTCAGCCAGGAAGCAGAGGGGAGAGGCTAGCCCTGTTGTGGAGCAGAAAGCCCTACCCAGCCCAGAGAGTATACCAGAATACTAGGGGAGTCTGTTAAACCAACAAGGAGTCTGGGACAGACATTGCATAAATGGGTTTGACCCAAATTAGCTAAGTCTGATACTACATTCAGCCAGGTTTATTTCAAGCCAGTTTCATGTTTATATTCTGGTTCATGTGCACTGAACATCTGTTCTGTTACAGGTTTAAACCAGTTTCACATCACTTTAAATATATTTATGTGTAATTTCTGTCCCTAGCCCCTGGGTATAATATATATAAACCTTCCAAAGGAAAAAAAATCTAAAAGTAATGTAAATTTTCTTCGAAGTTTTTTAAAACTGCCTCTTTTCTAGTGTCTACTTGAATTAAATGAGCCAATGAAAACTTTTGCTTTTGTGATAGGAGGTGGCTTTCTTCTATGTGCAAATGCACATATTAAATATATACGATATTTGTCACCATGGCCTGGCTTGTAGCTTCCATGTGAACACTGTAGCTTTGTTTTGGTTGGTAGGGAAGCAACCATAATTCTTCTTGATCATCTGTATCACTAACACAAACATATCTAAGAATAATCAAAGTACTTAAACCTGTTGTGAGATGATGATCATTTGATGCATTCAAAGATTGGGTAAATATTATGAATAATCAGAATTTTGCTCTTCTTGGTTGCTTTGCATCAGAAAAAAAATGTTTTTATAAAATTTAATTATGCCTCATTTCCAGCCTGCAAGAAAGTAACCCTATGTTACCAATGGGAAAAAAATCAAGGCACCAAGAGGTTAGGTGACTTGCTTGAAGTCATACAGGAGTTATTGTCAGAGATAGCAATGGAAACTATTACTTCTCTCCCCAATCCTATTGTGCCTCCCCAGCAGACACACACTTCTCTGAGGGGACTGCAAAAGGTTTTGGGGGAGAGAAATCTATACTCACCCAAAATATTTTCCTTGAGATTTTTGGGATAGTAAAAGCATTTCAAATATATTCACCCCCATCTTCCCACAGTCAAAAAAAAGTAATCTATTTATACTGTAAGGCTAAGTACAAACAGTCAAAAAGGCTGACGTTCAATTGATTCAGTCTTTGCAGTTTAGTCTAAGCTGCATAGATTGAACTGATAAGCCAGTGAACAGATATTCACTTTTGATTCCAGAAATGCAGAACAGACACCTTGACTCTGGAAGGGATCTGGAACAGAAGTTCAATAAACTAATTTAACCAAATCCGTCCAGTTTATCTTAAACCAGTTTCAGTCATTTTGAAAGTGCTTTACGTGCATTGAACTTCTGTTGTGTTACAGATTTGAACCCATCTCCAACAATTTATACAGGTTTATGTGTAATTTCTGTCCTTAGCCTAAGAGTACCTTCCCCACATTATGGAAACTAGCTATGGAACTTTAAAAAAGAAAAAGAAAGAAAAAGAAGAAGAAAAAGAATTGTTTCACTGTTTAAGGACCCAGCTCAGAATGACTTTCCTCCTTAGACAGCATAAAACTCCTCCAAAAAAACCCAAACCAACAACAACAACAACAACAAAGGAAGGAAAAGAAAAAGAAAAAAGAAAAAGACAGGAATCCAGTTTGCAATAAGAACATAGCATGTGGCATCTGCTCAAAATATGAACTTGCCATTTTAACACATTTTCCAGTCCCCATGCATTTCTGGAGTCATGTTAATTTCTCCACAGCATCTGAGTGTAAATTCTGCCTATCACAATGGATGGTTAGGAGGGAGAACTTTAGTTTGGCAGAAACAGAGTATAATAGGTGAGTGACAGTGAACTTGTTTATTTGGAAGGACTTGTTCAAGAGTTTAAATCTCTAGCAGACAGTTTGACATACATTTGAAACACCACCTTCAAAAATAAGTACTCTTTTACATACTATATTTTCTTTCCCAAGTTGAGTTTATGAACTCAAAATAAAAGTTTAGAAATAAGTATCAAGGATGCCTTTTATGTAAAGACAATTATATTTTGTAAGATTATCCAGCTAAAGGAAATATTTTCCTTTAACTGAACATAAATTGTTCCAAGACTTCTCCAAATTCAGTTATTCACTTTTTGAAAACAAAGCACAAAAAATGTTAAAGAAGGGTTATTGGATCCCATGTGGTACCTGATTGTAGTCATGCTGGAATAGAGAAAGCAGATAGGCTAGTTTGTTAAATAGCCGGCATTTTAAATGAACAGAGTATGTTGAGTAACTTTGACATGCACTGATGATTTATTAGTCTAAATTTCATCAACTCAGCAGTTTTAAAAAACATTTCTAATGGTACTGTCAACTTTATTAATACTGTTACCTTTTTAATAAAACTTTTTTCCCTGAAATAACAGTACAGCTTACATTGGTTTTATGACCATTATACTGAATAATTTTCTTAGAAAATATTTAAAACAAAGCCTCTTCAATAACATTGCAAAAGAAACCTGCGTGCTCCTTAAAATAAAACTACTAAGCCTGGTCCTTGATATGATTTTGTTCCTTGCATAAAATCAAAATATCTCAATCTTTCTAATATTTTCAGAAATATGTATACCAACACAAATCCTTCATATCTAAACAGAAATCAGAATTACTGAATATTGCCTCAAGATAAAGTTATGTGCATCACAACAAAGGAATGCAAAAAGCTACAACAAAGCTCAAGTACATAAAATAAATACAGACAAAAAAAGCTGGATTTTCCCCAAAATATGACTTTGTCAAAAGAACAAAGCACACACAAAGAGCATGTAAAACCTGAATTCAAAACACATTTATTTAAAAAAAAGACGAGGACACATGTTTTTCTCTTTTAGTTTGAAAAATAAAGGGCACAGCAATGAGTCTTGCTGGCAGGCAGATAACTCACAGGCCCTGACCCTTCGACTCACCAGGAATTCAAACACAAAGCTCTTTTCATAGTGACCGTGCCATACATTCTCAAGATAAGGCGGCAAAATAAGGAGAGGTGCCATGGAGCTCAGACTATACAAACTATTCACGTAAATTATTGCGTTCACTTATTCACCCGTATGTTGTTGCACACCTGATCCTGCTTACACAGCAGTTTTACGGCAAAACAGCAGCAAAGCAATATGATTTTAAAACAGCGACACACCTCCTAAAACAGACACAAAGAACACATGTAACAAGGGGCAAGGACAGGGCCATCCCTCTACAACATCGTATCGTTCGGAATTAAAACGCGTCTCAGGAAAAAAAACCTGAAATACGACGAGTTTCCAAAATGGACTGCTTTGTTAAAACAGAAGGATTTTTTTTTTAAAAAGTAACAGCAATAAGTACACTTAAAGCAATATTACAAATCTGACTCACCACAGAAAAGCAACAGTTGCCTGAAGTTAGTGTATTATTTTCTGCCCTGTTCCATTTCACGTTTTGTCTATAGTTGTCCAACACTTAGTAGCTCAGAGCTGCCACACAGAGGCCCCTCCAGTGATCTGGCTTATTTGCCTGTCAGTTTGAGTCCCAGATTCTGTCCTATGCAGCTGTGCACTTTGCTGGAGTCCTAATAATTTTCCATAAGCTTTCTCCCTGCCTCAAGTAGGCAATTTGCTTTCTCTGTTCAATAAATACTCAGATCACTTTTCTGGTACTCACAGGGATAAAGCTTTAAGTTGTTAGTCTTCTAGTTAAGGAGTTCTTACTATGTAGTGGGTGGAGAAGACTAAGCTCAGTACAAGGAAACTCTGCGCATAATCAGAACTCTGAGAAACTTCCTCCCATTCCCCCAACCCCTCCTCTCGCTAGGCTAAGCTGCCAGTGCCTCCTTCACAGAATTTAGGAATGTAAAGGGAGGACTCAAAGAGGCCCAGTCAGACAAGCCTTTCTCAATCAATTAGCTTGCAGCCATTACTTGTGACCTTAGGTCACGCAACATAAGTGTGTGGGGTGTGCCTTTAGGGGGTACCAAAGCTACTTGCTAAAACTTACATAACCAGAAGTGTTCAAACATCAAATAAACACTGAGAGCTGGAAAATATTTTTCTAATACCACAATTTTTTCAGGAAGCACAATATTTGTATTACATCGCTGTTTCCAGTAATAAGTCATGGGATGCTTATAATTTTTTTTTCCTTGGGATAAATATTTCTCACACACACACACACACACACACACACACGTATTCTCTCTCCTCTCTCTTTTGTTCCATGAGGGGCAGTCTTTGGGGATATTGAAATAACATTGGCTTTTTCAAATGGTGTTTGGAAAAAGAAATGCAGTCTGATTGAGCGCATGGCTTTATTTACTAAAATGTAACTATACTGTCTCTACTGTGACAAGACAGGAAGCTTATTCAGAGGACAAAATTCATCAGAGGTATTCCAAATTATCTGCAGCAAATGAGTTTAGATTGTTCAAACCCCACGGTTTAAGTTACTATTTCATCATAACAAATAAAACAACTGAATTCATAAAGCCCTCAAACATTTAAATGAGGTGATACAGCCCCCTAGACTTAATACATGGTAAGAAGAGGGCATAATTTACACCAATTTCCACGCATCAAAAATACACCCCTTGGTGTGAAAGAAAACTTCAAAAAGAGCTTCAGCTTCATATCCTGCCAACCCAATGACATGGAGATGATACCTTCGAAAAGCCATGAGGGAGTCCTGATTTCAAAAGCAGATCCATGACTCCCCCTTTCTGGGCCAGACAAGATCAGTGCACTGCAGGGGTGATGCACTTTAATCTCACGGAACATCGCAAAGAATCTCTTACAAGTGCTGCAAAGCAAGGCTCACATAAGGTTTGAGGGAAGCTAACTAAACCAAACTGAACTCTAAAGACCAACAGCAAGGAAAACGCACACAAAGTGAGAAAGTAAAGTTAAGCCATGAAACTTAGTCCCATGTAGATGACTTGCACAAGGATTGTTCATCACTAAAAATCCCAATTGAACTCTCCAAATTATCAGTGTGGTTTCAAATAACTCCAGAGATTCATACCCATAGATCTGTCCTAAGGATCAGGACCCCGGATTGTAAATGTATTGAGGTGCTTATCTTGTGCATGGACTATTACATTGTTGGCCTATACTCAATGCAATCTGATTTAAATCTTGGGAAGGCCCTGATAATGAAAGTGAAAAGTTTGAAATGCTTAAAATTAAGATACTTGACTAGGATTTAAGATATCGATTTTCAGTTCCTTCCTCTGCCACAGATTTCCTGTTTGATTTTTAGGGCAGTATTTTAATCTATTTATACATCAGTCCCCAGTTCTGTGTTATATGGTGGATCAATATGGTTAGGCACCTTACTTATTCACTCACAGGTTTTAGGAAGGTTTTAGAGACAGAAAATAATTTAAAATATGGGGCCCTTCTACACAATTGTGGATGCACCAAGCTGCTGAATTAATATTATAGCAAGACTGCCTACAGCATACACTGTCACATATCACGGGATTTCTTGGTGAATGCAAAAAGACAGAAAGTGCACACAGTAGACAAATCAACTCTCAGTTCAGACCAGTTCTGCTGCTTTGGTTAAGCACAGGTACAGATCTTCTAGGAGAGGAATGCAAAATCATGCACGTAAGTAATCTTTGCACATTACTATTCCTTCCATGGAGTTCAGTGAGACTACCCAGAAAAAATGGAGTTCCTCACATGCCAGAGAGCTTCCATAATAGAGCCCTTGGTTCACAAGGTAAATGCTTAAGGGCCTTGTATTTCAAATCTAACTTTTTTTTAGCAAACAGAGATCCCAGTTGGGTAGACTCCAGGGTTTCCTGATGATAGTTCCCAGCAGGTTTTAAGGAATGAAGAAGTCACTGCAACTTCTCCCACCTGTGATCTTTCAGGCATCTTGAGTGTAAGTATTTGCCTTTTAGCTCAGTTTTTCCCTTTTAACTACAAATTATAAACCAAGACATGCCCTAGCACCCCATTTGGAAGGACACTGTAGTATTGCATGGCTTTCTCTTGGCAAGATGAGTGAGGAAAATTTACCACACAACTAACAAGACATGTAAAGGAAATTTTTAATTTAACTTAAAACAATGCCTACACATTGGAAATAACACTTAGAATAATGGTTTCTCTTGGCACTGTCGATTCTTCAGGCTGATGGCTCTTCCTTTTCCTGATTGCTGGCTCAAAGATTACCTCTCCATTGGCTCTTCTCCATTACTGCCATGTTTCAGCCAAGCAAAGGCAGCATGAATTATTTCAATACAATCTATAACACAAAAAGCTATATAGCAGTAATGAGGCTTTAGTATTTCAAAGAGTGAATACAAGATGGTAGCCAGGATTGTATAATTTCCCTGGAATTTTGCAAGGGTTTGGTCTCTTTCCCATGAGCCAACATCACTTCGAAATGGAAAGAACCAAATATTGACTTAAGGAAAGAGTGCATTTTAGCATTCCAACAGAGGTGATGTGAAAAGGACACTCTGTGCCCAAAACTTGTCTAACATTTCTCCCAACTATACAGTTGATTGAATAAAAGATACCACTAAAAATAATTCCTTTAATTCTTGTCTTAAGATGTTTAAAGATAAATAGATGGCATACATTATTGCAGAAATGGCTGTGTGGCATTGATGGGTGATATAGTGACGTTCTATAGACAATGTAAAATGATATCCTCCCCTGCTTTCCCAAAATGCATGAAAGTTGGAAGCCTATCTTAAATTAACCATCGATACTATGACTTCTACTTTTACTCAATGCAATTGTCATGCAAGGTCTTGCAGTGAGAGGTAAATTAACATGCAGAGAATATTTCTATCCATATTTCTTCCTCCCTCCACTGAAACATCCCTATATGTGTTACAGCAAAGAGGAGGAAGGTTTTTATATAATAGTATAGCGTAGTCACTGTCTCCTTCCATGGTCTCAGTTCAATGTTTTTTGCTCTTTGCTATACAACAAACAGAAAACATGGGCCTGGTTGGTAAAGCATTCTGGGATGGTTTGCTTGTATAATTATTTAAATACCCCCAGAATTAAATGAAAACAAGGCAACACCGCTTAGACCCAATTCTAAAAGGTCAGGCTCTCCTTCCCCTCTTCACCAACAAGAAATGTACCTCTTCAGTAAGACAAAAAAGCTGCAATAAGCAATTCATATGAAATATGATTATAGTTTCTCAGCTGTTGTCATCAGTAGGATACCAACATCCTAATTCCTAAATTAATTACTTCATATTAGAGAAGGCAGCCCCTGTTAAAATGAAATGAATATTAATTTCAGCCAAAAATGGGAAGCTTACAACTGAACTACAGTACTTTGAAACAGGCTTTCTAGCACTATAAGGCTTCTTTCACCTCCTTCCCCCACCCCATTTTCCTTTCAGGAAACAAAACTCAAGAAGAGAGAGAGAGAGGGTGTCAAAAGGTTACTGCAGGCTTGTAAGTGCAAAGAACATGAGAGGCCCATTCTTTCCTTAACACCTGACATCCTAGGGTACATTTTCTTCTGTACTGTGCTCGGTAGATTAGACATGCAGCTCCTATTGATAACAATGGAAGCTGTGCATCTAATTCACCCTGCATTATTCCTTAAAAGTCTTCCCTTTTTCCTTCCCCTTATAAATCACTCTCCCTTCCCCCCAACAATTATAAAATGAATTACTTGAAATTTACCATCTCATTAAGGGGGAAAAAAACCTTAGAGCTGGAAAACATTTTCTCAGGCCTGAAATTTAATTTCCTATACTTCAGTTAAAATAATTGCAATGTAATCAGGAAAAGTATATAAACCTCCTGAATTAAACAATACAGGGGGAAAATCTTATATGAACTTTACAAACGTTAGTGCTGCCAGACAAAATCCTGAATGAGAGCCTTCAGAACAGGGTTATAAATTCAGACTATAGTTTGTCCATCTCAAAAGCACAAAGGTTTCTATTACTTTCTAATCTTAGCACTGTGTTCCCTCAATAGGGCAAGCATGCCAACACAGAATATTCATGCTTAGTCATGTTTGCAGAACAGAGAAAAAGAGTGAACTATTAAATTAACAAAGTCATGGTCACCTACAATTTTATACAGAAGAGGCCCCCAGTTGTGTGTGCCAGGCAAAGATCATAGTAGATAATATTGAAAGAGATTATAGACACACACTGTTGAGTCTAGCTGGCTGCACAGTTGAGAGCCAAATGAGAGAGGATTCATCTTTTTCCTAATGTTAAGCATAAGAGACTCAAGGTAAAAAGAATGCAATGGAAATAAAATAGAACAATTGCCTTTTTGTGATGGAAAGGAAAATAAATGCAAGCCAAATTTGTGATGAAAATAAAGCAGCAGGTGAGATTCAGCGACTAACCCAATGTGTACAACTGTTGGCCACCTTTCAATTAAGTGAAAAAATAGCTAGGATACAAATCTGGCTATATGAGGTTGTTAGGGATCTGAAGGGGAGGCAGGAAGTTTTGATGTAACAAGATGGCAGTTCTTAGCTCACGATAACAGTGAGACTTTAGAAAATGAGCATTTATAGACTCCATAGCCAATAAAACCAACAGATTTAGTAATTCTCATGGATGCAAGACCATCCAAGACTCCTATTGTGTTCTGAACATCAGGGCAGGGTTTTTTTTACCTACTAAAGGGACTGTTGTCTGGGGGTGAGAATATGTTCTTGTGCATGTTTTATCCTGCATATAACCTTTCAAGACTGTAGAAAAACCTATAGAAGATTTGTACAGGGAAACTCATCCCTGCATTCACACAACACACACACACACACACAGATTAAGAAATATAAGACTTGTAATACAGTTACCTGGAAAGCTAATCTGCTGGTAGATGTATGATCTATCTCAATTTGTCTTTCAGGGAAATACCAGGTTCCCATGTATGCAGGACACACATAAGGGAACACTTGCAAATCCAGTGAAAATCAAAACTGAACAAACAAACAAAAAAACCCCTTAGAAAGCATGGAAGTGGAATGGCCTTCAGTTCCACAAGCTGAGATGAATAAGCCAAACAGTGACTATGCGATGTTCTGATTTGAGCACAGGATTAAAGGGTAATATGACAAGTCAATTACCAAAGCACCCTCTGGGGGGGCTCTCTGACCTTCCTAAAAAAAAAATTTTGATAAGAAGGGTGTCTTATGGACTTTTTACCAGCCGTGGAGAATAAGTATTGCCATGAGCTTGGAAAAGATTCAAGGGTTTGAAGAAAGAATAAAAAGTAAAGGAACATAACATGGGTAGTACTAATTCGATTTACAGAAATATTGTCCAACTTATTGGTCATAAGGTCATCTAGGTTATCGTACACAGGCTTGGAAGAGAATAAGTGCAAAATCTTGCATTTATTTTGATATACTAGGACCGTGTATTCATCAAGATCTTCCCAGGTGGAAGAAGGATTCATTCCATTCCCTGTTTATCTTCTACCTTCTTCTCCTGCTGTCATTCACACTAGTCTTCTACATTGCAAATCTAACAAGCCCTGGCAACTCAGTCCTTACTATAACTCTTTCACAACTTCATCATACTCCACCATGCCCTTATCATGTCCTAAAAACTTCCCATTGTTTTCTCTTGTGACCAAAACCCACAAGTCCTTTATAGATACAAAAGCAAGAGCATACAGTAGGTTATAGATTATATTTCTTCTGGTTATATGATGTAGATTACAAAGCCTGACAATCATTTGTTTCCAGAACTCTTTGTCACCTTTCTAAAAAAAACAGAGAAAGACTAGTTTTTAGCTTTACAAAGCTTAGCCTTGTTTTTGTTAAGAGGATGGAGCAGAGAGGGGAATCATGAAACAATGTTAGAAAAGGAATGTCAAAGGAAGACTGCTCTACATGAAATCATCATAGGATCGGTCTAAGTTCTGGTAACAAGACAAGAATATCCTATAGCATGCTACTGAAACAAGTAGGTTCTCAAGGCCTCAGATGTTAGGCTTGTGCAAAGTGGCTAGCATTTGCTTTGGATTTAACTGATTTGGGGGACAGTGATTCAAATCGGTGATTTGAATCACTGTCCCGAATCAATTCAGCCAAATCTGATTCAGACATTCAGCTGCCACCAAATTGGCTAAATCTCTGAACTGAACAGGCCCCATACCCTGTCCTCTCTCCCACCCCATCAATGGCTGCCCCACCTGGCCCCAGCATCCTAGCACTTGAAAAAAATAAAAAGTCCCACAGTCACTGGCTGCTGCCAGGTGAGGGAGCAATCCCCATTGCCCCCTGCTGCCCTGTTCTGCATGGGTAGGCAGTGCCATGAGCCCCTAGAGGACCCTATAGCTTCTGCAGCATCCAATGAGTGTGGGGCTTTTTTTTTTTTTTAAAGTGCTAGGACACTGTGGCTGGGTGGGGCAGCCATTGATGGGGCTGGGAGAGTGAGTGGGGATTGGGGAGTGCCCAGGGGGGCTGGAACAGCAGACAAGGGATGGGGCATGGTGGGGGTCCCCCCATGGTCCCCTTCTCCCTCCCTCCATTACTCTCCCTCTCACTTACCAGCACAGAGTTTGGGTCCATCTTCCTGTGGTGGTGAGCAGGGACTACCTGAATCACTGAATTTCTGAATCTACTCTGAATCTTTTCTGAATCAATATGGAGGCTCTGGATCAATTTGAGCCCTTTTATTGGTCTCCTGATTTGATAAGGATTCAGAGATTCTGCTGCCAAATCAGGCAGAATATCCTCCAAATCAAAGCTTTGCACAGACCTGTCAGATGTATGATTATTTAACAGGTCAGGTATCTGGAAAAGAATGCAAGGGCCTAGGCTGTGTAGGAAGTTTAGAATGATTTACAAGAAATCTGGAGGTCCTGAGAGATTTCACTAACAGAAAGGCTTGCCTTGAAAAAGGTTTTCCTTGCCCTTTCTGTAAGTATATTGTAAAGGAATACCAGTAAAGACCACTAAAATTTATCAGGATGTTAGTTTTGTCACATGGCACCTCACTAAGTGACCAATGAAATGTATTTATCCTCTAAACTCTCTGGTCTAGGAAGTGACAGAATAAAAAACAAAGGTGAAATTATGGTCAAAGGGAAGGAAGACAGAAAACAATTACTGCCATGACACAAAGGGGCATTTAACTGGGAGTTCTGTGAAGACTGCACATCTCACAATCAGATACATGGATGGAATACATTGCCTACAGAGTCATTTCACTGTCTAGGGTTTGTGGATCAATTCCAGTTGTTCAAAACTGGAACCAACTTCCAAGAGAAGTAGTGCTGGCTCCTACCTTGGGGGTCTTTAAGAGGAGGCTAGATTAACACCTTGCTGGGGCTGTTTGACCCCAGTACTCTTTCCTGCCATGGCAGGGGGTCAGACTTGATAATCTGCTCAGATCCCTTCTGACCCTACCAACTATGAAACTATGAAAAGACGACCATCATATTATTTTTTTTACTATATAAAAAAGACACGATACATGACACGTCATTCACACACAGAGACCTATCTTACAGTGGAGTAATTTTATATATCTGTACAAAAAAAAAATACTCCTACATAAAAAATGCACGTTGAGAGGCTGGATACCTTCAAGTCAGCTGGCCCTGACAACTTACACCCCACGGTACTCAAGGAGCTAGTAAGCATCATAGCTCAGCTCCTGGCATGGACCTTCAAGAACTCCTTGCGCTCTGAAGTGCCCGAATATTGGAAGAAGGCCAATCTTCAAGAATTGGAGGAAAGTGAATCCAGCAAACTACAGGTCCATAAGCCTGACCTCTATCCCAGGGAAGGTCTTAGAAAAGATTATCAAAGAGATTGTTATTAACAGACTGGCTGATGGCAACATCCTGAGGGATAGCCAGCATGGGTTTGTTGCAGGTAGATCTTGCTTGACCAATCTTATTTCCTTTTATGACCAGGTGACCTATCACCTGGACAAGGGAGAGGAGATTGATATCATATATCTTGACTTTAAAAAAGCCTTTGATCTGGTATCCCGTGATCACCTCTTTGCAAAACTGGCCAACTGTGGCCTTAGGTTCACCATGATCTGCTGGCTAGGGAATTGGCTCCACGGTCAGACCCAGAGGGTGGTGGTTGATGGAAGTCCATCATCATGGTGTGCTGTGACCAGTGGGGTCCCTCAAGGCTCTATCCTTGAGCCTATAGTATTCAATATCTCCATTAATGATGTGGACATTGGTATCAGAAGCAGACTGGCCAAGTTCACCGATGACACCAAACTCTGGGGTAAAGTGTCCACACCTGAGGACAGGACAGTGATCCAGGCTGAACTGGACAGGCTCAGAAAGTGGGCAGATAAAAAGCTGATAGTGTTTAACACTGAAAAATGTAAGGTTCTCCACCTTGGGAAGAAAAACCCGCAGCATGCTAATTGGCTCAGCAGTGCTACACTGGCTAGCACTATGGATGAAAAGGACTTGAGAGTCATGATTGACCACAAGATGAACATGAGCCATAAATGTGATGGTGCTGCTAGTAAAGCAAGCAAAACGCTGGCTTGAATCCAGAGATGCTTCTCAAGCAAATCCCAGGACGTTATTCTCCCATTGTGTTTGGCCTTGGTGAGGCTGCAGCTTGAGTATTGCATCCAGTTTGGGGCTCCACAATTCAAGAAGGATGTGGAGAAGCTTCAGCAAGTCCAGAGAAGAGCCACGTGTATGATCAGAGATCAGGAAAACAAACCTTATGATGACAGACTGAGCCATGGGACTCTTCAGCCTGGAAAAACGCAGGCTCAGGGGTGATCTGATGACTGCCTATAAGTTTATAAAGGGTGCTCACCAGGATCTGGGGGAATGTTTGTTCACCAGAGTGCTCTAAGGGATGACAAGGTCCAATCGTCACAAACTCCTCCAAGACCATTTTTGGCTGGACATAAGTAAAACTTCTTTATTCTCTGAGCCCCTAAGGTTTGGAATATACTGTCGCCGGATGTGGTTTAAGCACCTACTTTGACCGCATTCAAGAGACATTTGGATGTTTATCTTGATGGGACCCTATGATCCCTGCTGATTTCCTGCCCCTGGGGCAGGGGGCTGGACTCGATCTTCTGAGGTCCCTTCTAGTGTGAATGTCTATGAATCACCTGTCAAATTATAAAACATTGAAATTGTGGAAAGATGTGGTTTATGATATACTGCCTAAAGCCAAAGTGATATTGTTCAAGATGTATATTAAAAAAGAATCAATAAACAAGCATTTGCATTCTGAAGTGCCTTAGATAACAAGGTTTGTCTAGAGTTTTGATTTGACCCAGTACAGAGAAATGGGCTCTTGTTTGATTTGAATCTAATTTTTTATTTGGATTCAGATCTCTACTGATCCTAAGTTTCCAGGTATTTGAGTTTAGGGAATTTTAGTCAGTCTTCAATAGAATCAATTCCATTCAATTCTCATACCAAAAAATTTGCAAAATTTTAACAGGAGCTATGTTATTATAAAGCCAATTATTTAGGTGTCCAAACATAAATCCAGGAACCTATTTTGCCAATTATAGAGAGAGGAGAAAGGAAACGTCTCTTTTTATTTGACAGTGGGGGAAGAATATACCAAAAGCTCATTCTGGGACAAGTCTACATTCTGATGAAGTTTGTTCATGCCCTTGCCATTCTTGACAAGCCTAAGTTTATTTTTAACTGAAGTCAGCAATTAGTATTAGAAATATTTCTGTGCTTTTGTTAAGATACATATGGAAAATACACAGTGGGTAGACTTACACAATCATACTCATTTTCTATTATTAGTTGCACTCACTCTCAGCAATGGAAGACTAGAATGTTAAACAATTTTCTAGTTGGACCCACATCTTTGACAAACCACTTATGGTTGAAAAACATTATGATTTTATTTCTTAATTATTTGTCCTTCCTTGTCTATGAACTCATATTTTGGGGTTAAGAAAAACATGAACTTGCTGATGCATCTCTTATAAATGAGTTCTCCACAGAAAAATATCCTTAAAGTAAATACCATGAAATGTTCCAATGGTCAACTTCAATTTGTATTAAGACAAAAAAAAAAATCTCTCTAGGGATTAAAATCAATCCTCAAATTGACAGCAGCAATATACAAAATTTAGCAATGTTCTTAATTTAACACAAAATATTATGCAAGAGGTGAGTCTTCCCACTAAAATTAATAGTGAAACAACAATAAGAACAGGGATAATGAAGTTATGAGCAAGTACTTACCAAGTATAGTAGTGAAAAAAGAAGGAACAACTGCCAACTAAAGTTACTATTTAAATTCATTAAAGAATAATGTTTATTACTGTACTGCCTGAAGGCAAAAATGGGGTGTCACTTGTGCAATGCACTGTATGAACACAGAATTTTAGACATTTATTTATGCAGTTAGCTCCTTGCCTCTAGGAGCTAACTGTATAAAAAGTCAATATAGACACAGGTAAAAGATATATGCAACACAACAGCAGAGTGATCAGCTTGATGGAAAGCAAACATAGCCCCTCATTCTTCCCCTTGGGTGATGGGAATAAGGGGTTTGCATACTAGGAATTCTAAAGTATTTGCTTTCTTCAGAGGTAAAGCCAGAACAATCTGAATCAAGAATAAAGAAGGTATCTGACAGGTACTCAGGAATTTTGCATTCAACCCTAGACTCCCATGTGACCTTGGGCAAGTCAGAAAAATGTCTATGTGCCTCAGCTCCTCGTATGTAAAATGGGGGTAATGCTTCTTGTTCCCACCCTTTGTTATGTTGCCTATTTAGACTGTAAGCTCCCTGGGACAAAGCACATCTCTTGATACAGGCTTGTAAAGTAGCTAGGCATAGTGGGCCTCTAAGCTCTGCTCTCATGAAACTAAATAACCACACAGCCACAAAATGTTGACAACTGTTGCCTCTCATCTGAGAAAGTATATGGAAGTTTAGGAAAGACAAACAGTATTTCCCTAACAAACAGACAGTCTCCTGAATGTGTTTAAAAATTAAAGGAAAAATCAGAGATGGTCTCTATAATAATTCTATTCCACAATGACATGCTATCTAAGCTCATAATGGTATTTAAAAGCCATAAAAAATGTAGCTAACCTATGATATACCAAAATCCTTAAAAAGAAATTAATTGAATAGATCATATGAGAGAAAAGTAATTTCATAACAAGAAATCAAGGTAATGAGGAGGATGTAGATACGAAAAGAACATATAGGGCCAGTTGATCTTAACAAATTCATATTAAGAGTTCAAGGATTTTTTTTAAAAAGCAGGGAGATTACAGACTGAGAATGATTATAAGGGCCAGTAAGATCTGTACCCAAGGTCCACATCAAGAAAAACATAACTGCTTGCTGGCATAAAGATACCTTATTTATACCAATGACATATGTTATTTTCCATGTTACCGGATAAGCACTCAAACACAATGGAGTGTGTGCTTGTGTATTTAATGTGTGTGTAGGTAAGGGAAGTGAGAAAATGCAGGCAATGAGGAAAGGTGCTAAAGTAAAGGTTGCTAGTTGTTTCTGCTGTTAGCTTCAGAGATAACAATAGAGTCAAGTTTCCACATCCTGACACAACATGGCATGCAATTTTGCATACAAGGTCATAAGTGCCAGAAAAAGAATGCATGTTGCTGCTCTATAATTAGGTGTATTATAAAGCTTCGTCAGGAAATTACTGAGGATAGAGGAAGGCAACAAACTTTGCTTGCTCCATCCAGAAATGTAGACAGTATAGACCCATTGCAGCTGCTACCTCCAAATGGTAGGAAACATTTCACTGTTGCTTTACCAAATGCAATTTATGGCATCTAAGATCAAAAGGAAAGATTAGACCCTAGTTCAGCAATCCCAGCATAGCTTATACAAACAGCTCAAGAAAGTGGATTCCCATCATATCCCTTTAGGACTCTCACCCACCATGCAATGAATCTTAACATCAGAACATTTTCCTTATTATTCAGTACATTTCTTTTCTTAGTTTTATCCCATTACTACCATCTTGTTTCCTCTAGGTAATTCCTCTCCATCTTTGGTATTCATAGCCGTCAGACATTTTTAATCAGTTATGTCCTGTCCACACCCCTTCAATGGTGACCAGTGCCACCTTAGTCAGGGGGAGCATGTGCCCCACCAGTGACCAGTCAGCAAATGGCGAGGGGTCCCCCTGTGGCCGATCACACTGACCAGGAAGTAGCCGTGGCGCTACCTCCGGCACTCCCACTCCACAGCCAGCACTCGCACCTGCCCCCTTGCCCATTGCCTCAGTGGGGAGCGCAGCCTATCAGGTGGTGCACCAGTGCTCTCAGGGGGAGCGTTTCCTTGTGCACCCCCTATGTGTTGCCACTGACCCTTTCACACAAACACTTCAGTTGTAGCTACAAAGTATATTTAGCTCTTTTAAACTTTCCTTATAGACCAGTCTCACCAGTGATTTCTTTGGTAATTCTTAGAAATCCCTCCAGAATGAGAATTTACCTCTTTACTGCCAATCTAAAAGGCCAAACAAACAAAAGCAAATGTAATACTGAAACTTGGGACTTTGGCACCATCCACACATGCCCTGCTTCACACCCCCAATACTGAGGCTCTATTCCTTCCAGAGTGCAAGGTAAAATGAGTATCCCCATTCATACTTTTTTATGCTATTATTTCAAACTCTCTACAGTCACCAGACAGTCCAGTTGCAAAGCTGTTTTGGGATCAATGATCTAAGGTTTTGTATCATGCAACCAGGGGTGGTAGAGCTTTAGACACTGGACAACCACAGCCTCTACTTCATGAAGAATGATACCCCAAAGCACAATTCAAAAGGAAATTGTATTCTCCTTTAACCATTTTTCTTCTAGTACCTTTTAGATCAAATCATGCCAGCTGAGGGCAACCTGCATTATTTCATGGTAGGCAGTACCACACTAATATATTATTTTATGAGATGTAGACTGCCTTTTAGCATACCAGTCTATACAGCAGTGGAGAGGAAAAAGGAGACCCATGGCTCTTAACTCACTCATCCTGAAGGAAGATGGAGGGAAGGGAAAGGGTGTAATGTAAGGAAGGCAGTTTTTGCCTGCTCATCTTCAGGGCTTCAGTAGTGTTATTATTTTGGTTAGCTTTTTTTGCCCTTGGCTATTAATAAAGGTAAAGAATATCCAAAGAAGTTGCAAGGAATATCAAACTTTAAACTCTCTTGTTTTTCATGGAAAAATATATGTATATATTTAAGGATAAGAAATATTATCTTCCTTTCTGGGTTGTTCCACTTTTAGTCTTTCAGATAACTGGCACCGAATCATCCTCTGACAGAGCACAAAAGGAAGGGGAGAGGATTGTTTTATGGTTTGGAAGGGTGTTATTTTCTGAACTTTATCATTTCAGTTATGAGCGTTTCCCTTTGTTACCTGATACTGATAAGAAATGGCAGCTCAGAGGGACATCACCAACACTTCAGTAATGCAAAGTTAAAAAGAAACCAACCATATGTGCTTAGCTTTGTGGAAATACAGTTTCTCTCCACTTCCCTGACTCTATTCTTATCAGTAAATAGAATACAGAAGAGGACAAAAACTTACTTTTGGAAGACCTCCTTGCTAGACTATTCAAACTCTTTGTAAGATGGCCCTGATTTTCACTGAATACATTCACTTTCTGTTTAATCCTATGTCCAGCTAATTTTAAGACTACAGATCATTCACTATTGTTGTTTATTATTTATGTGGTTGCTCATTCAACACAGGACAATATTTCTCACTGAATGACTTAAATTCTGTAACAGAAGAATAAGAAACAAATTTTTGGCTAAAACTGTTAGATGAATGATCATTTGTGCTAAAATTCATGAAATATTTCTGATTTGGAGGCATGTGTGTGTGTGTATCAAATGGTTAAATGAAAATGACCAGATAAATCTATTAAAAATTAATTAATTTTTATAATTCAACCAGCACCAAATAACACTTTCTGCTCATAATAAAAAGGTAAATTAGAAGACTACAGGTACATATTCATACGTGTGCATTTATATCTTTGTAGGAATCTGAAATTTGTTTTAAAGGAATAAACTTTCTTCTCCTCCCTCTCACCACAAAATGCATGATCATTAGTGCTAGACTGAATTTCCTTTTACTGTCCCATACCTTGAAATAGCAGATCTGTAACATTAACATCCTATTGGAATTTGAAGTTTTAAAATTGATGTTAGAGCTTATTAATAAAGCCACAGAGCATGGAGTTCTCTTACTACAACATAGGTCCAGCATCACCAGTTGCACAGTCATATACTACACTACAAATACATCCTCAACTCTGACCCACAGCAACCATCTCTAACAGTGAGAGGGCAGTTTAGTCTCCATTCCTATTCAGACCTTTGGCTCTCTGCTGAGACTGCTAGCTAGGGTGCCAATTAGTGCCAACTGATTGCTCTTCTGATGTGCTTACCTCTCTAGGAAGTAGACTAAGGCTACCAACCCATTTCACATAGGTCATTGGACAGTGACAATTTTTGTAAACTACTAACTCAAGCAAGATCTGGATTGGCAACGTAAAAGGAAATGTTCTATATCCTATTGCCCTTCACCCTTTTTGTGAGATCTAATTTTAATACACCAGCTCATGAAGGAGAAATCAACTAAAATACAGATACAGATTCTGAACAAGGACATTTGAAATTTCTAGAACTGACTGCATTTAAAAAGACTCCCATAAAGAGTTATTGGGAAATTAAACTAGGTCTTGGTCCTTTCACCTTTTGTTATGTAGGCTGCATTTAAAGGATTTCATTAGGGCCAGAGGCCATGGCTTACATTTTCTGTTGCTAAGTGAAACGAATTGAAGCAGAAATTGGCTTAATTGGGGACTCCAATAAAATACAAGGTACAGATCCCAGCAGTCAGCAAAAATCTAGTCATGTAAAACAATCGTTTCAGGATTTTAAGGTATGAACACTTAACATGCTCTGCTCTAGCAGAAAAAAGGATACATCATTCCATGTGTTATGTCACTTATGTCAGGCAGACTTCTAAAAAGGCCAGGATAAGAAAGAGGGGGTGGGAAAGACTCATTCTAAAAGTTCAGGCTCATTTAGACCATGTGATTCTTCCACTGGCTAAACTTTTACTTGTTATTAGTACTGTGATCCATATTCCTTAGACATTTCAGACACACAAACAGTTTGACTTTGCTTATCAAAATACAACTAGTTAAACTTTTCTAACAAGTACTTAATAAAGGTCTTAGTTAGTCCATTCCTAGTACCTGATGAAAGTGATTTGTAGCACTACCTGGGGGATATCTGATTTCTTCTCTGAGTCTCTCATTTTCAAAGTCTTAGGGGATACAAATGCTATGGAAGAAGGTGAATCTCTTGTATCACTCATCAGTAATGCTAGCTCCACTGGCTGTATCCAATGGTCTCAGGCTCAATTTACCTGCAATTTGTTCTCCTGGTTTAATTTTTTGGCTTATGGGTGTGATTATATTTACCATAATGTTTACATCAGTACAAGCACAAGGCAAGGTTATAGTAGTACAATGTGTATACACGTATACATGTTACTTAACAACGACAATACTAAAGGACTATAATGAAACTGTTATGGTTAAAGCAGTGAAGTGGTACAATATTCTACAGTAAACAAAGCCATGGTTCTTAGAGGGAGAGTAGCTTTCATGTGGACAAAAGAAACAATTTGAAAGAGACTCTTGGGGCTTCACTGGGGTTCAGGTGAGCTAACAAGAAAAAATACCAGGAAACTATGCATGTTAAAGTCTCACAAAAAGTAAATAAAAATCCCATACTTCAGATATTTTGGAAGATTGGACTGAAATTAAAAAGCATCTTGATGAATTAGAAAACATCACTGGATGTGACAAAATTAAATTCCACAGTGTAAATATAAGATATTACAATTTTGGAAGAAAAATCAAATGCACAAATGCAGAAAGGGGGATAACTGGTTAGGTTAGGCCAAAAAGGATCTGGTGGTTATGATGAATCACAAATTCAATACAAGTCAGCAAGATATGAGAGCTGGCATGGCCTCAGCTGGAGTGTTGTGTCCAGATTTAGGTAGTACATTTTAACAAGGGTGTAGAGCAACTGAAGAAGATCAAGAGACTAGCAATAAAGATGATAACAGGACTGGAATGCAAGTCATATGTGGAAAAGTTGAAAGTAGTAGAATATTTAGTCTGGAGAAAAGGAAATAAAAGGTGGCATGACAGCAGTTTTTCAAATATTTGAAAGGTTATCATAAAGAGGAAGAACAACTGTTTCCCCTTGTCAGAGATAGCAGGAAATGAGGAAATCAGTTTAAACTGCAGTAAAGCAGATTTAGGTTAAATCTCAGTATAAATGTCCTCACTATAAGAGAATGGAACAAAGTGCCTAGAGAAGTTGAAGACTTCTCAGTGGAGGTTTTCATGAATATGCTAAGTCAGCATCTATCTGGAGGGTTTTACAATAGCACATCCTGCAGATTGTTGGACCAGAGATCACTGGGATTCCTCCAAAACCTGTAAATCTCTGATTCTATTGCTCTCTTCAGGACCACTTTATACTTTCTGAGCTATGTAAAGAGCCTATGTAAACAGCCTTAAAGACAATGAGAAGTAACATCAGTGAAAATCCTTCCTGAAATGATGTGGACATAGCCAGCAATTTATGCCCTATGGGCCAGATCCAAACCATGGAGTCATTTTATATGGCCCACAGAGTCAGGGGTCCCAACAGCATTTCAGCAGCAGGAAGTTTCCACAGTGTTTCTGCAGTGGTGGGATTTGGCTCGGGTATTAGGAAGAAACAGCTGCAACTGTGGCTTACCCTCTAGCTCCAGCTGGTTTGGAAGTTGTCCACACTCAGAACTAAGCAAAATGTTGCCGATCCCTGAGGTAAATGATAGACACGTGAACAATTAATCATATGGTAGAAGGAGAGAAGTACTTTACTCTGGATCATTTGCTCCATGGTAACTACTGGTGTGCATGGTAACTGCGGTGACCTCTCATTTAAGGCTCAGTTACTGCAGGTTCACTTCCATTTACCTTGTAGACAGGAGTTATGGGCAGTTAGAGTGAAGCAGTTGACATTCAGTGACCACCACCTGCTATTCAATGGCATACTTCGGTATTTTGGCAGTGACAGCAAAACGGTTCCAAAATTTATCCACTTCAGTATCATCCAGTGTGAGTTATGTGTATAAGGATATGGCCCGGAGGATTGTTGGTGTGCTGTAATATTTTAGGTATCCTTGGTTCTTTGAACAGGCACTAGAGATCTATAAGAGCTTAGTAAAATGAGAGAAGTCCAGAACTTGCTCTCAGATATATGGACAGCTAGGCTCCCAAACAACTCAAATACATGGAAAAACAAAAGTGGCATGTTACTTTTGTTATGTCTTTGTAACTCCACGGTGTAGTATAAATAGGGGTGAAGGCATATGGGGCACTAGCCCAGGTCCCAATTTAGGAGGGGTGCCAGAATCATCCCCATCCATGCAGACTCCACAGCCCAGCAGCAAAAGCAGTCTTATAGCATTGTTCTAACAGCAGCAGCTGGATACATGGAACAACAGCTGGGTTGGGCAGACCATGCTGTGACTGTGGCAGCGGCAGCAGCAGCGGCAGTACCAGTGGCAGCAGTAGCAGCAGCTGGGGACTGTTTTTGAGCCGTGGGAATAAGTAAGACACCTGGACCTCCTTCCCTGCTTGTTATGCCTCTGTTCCACACCGGTGAGGGTTAGACTGGCACAGAGGAGGAGAGAGAACACAATACAGCCAACATGGCTGAAAAAAGTGTTGTTCTGAACAGGGACCCAGTCTAAAAGCAAACAGTGTCTTGGGAGACGACATTAAATTACAACATGTTAAGAAGCAGTATCACATACTGTATTTTCTTTCACATAAGCCACACCTTTTCCTCCTGTGTGCTGGACTCCAGGACCATGCTGGGTCAGACTCAGAGTCCTGATTACAAGGCCAAATACTGGGTCAGATATAATGTGCAAAGATCATACACTAACTCTAGAGTCAGCATGCAGTTTTTGACTTGTCATATGGCCCCAGAGCCATGAATACAGGCTTTGGCCCTGGGTTTGGCATACAGAACTAGGATGGGACTTCATATGTGGCCCCAGACCCAGTATGCTGGGTTAGTCCTCAGGTAGCATGTGATGCACAGGTCTGGCTGCAGATTAGGGAACAGGCTCAGCTCCATAGCTCCTGGCACTCATTTACCTCAGTTAAAGATTTATTTTTTTTAGGCTCCCCTTTAGGTTCCAAAAAGTGAATACTTTATATGAAAATGTTCTGTATGTAAGAAAAATACATTGATAACTAATGAACAATACATTATGTGCCTCTGTCCTACCCTAAAATACTTAATTTTTAGATAAAAATACACAAACATACGAACATAAAACGATATATAAACATTACTTAGTCTGACTGAATGGTTCAGGTATTGCACTGCATACTAGCTGCATACTCTGGAGTTAAATGTGAATACTTTGCTCCTTCTGGTAACTCACTAAGTAGACAATTTATAGGCCCAGGTATGCCACAGATTTTAGACTTATTTTAGATAACATGTTGAAGGTACTGTGATGCTGCTCTCTACCACAGAAGATGATGGTGAGAAATCCTTAGTGCCTAGCACCTCAGTGTCTCCCAATAAATCACTGCAATCAAAACTTGTAACTGGAGGATGATCAACTAGCAGAACAAAACAGAGCTTTTATAGGTATTACGGTTATACCTGATATATATGCTGCTTCCATACAATACCAGAAACGAAGCAAGCCATTCCCCATGTATCCATTTTACTCTACTGGGAATTATGAGCCCAGAACAAGTCCACTGTGTTGAATGAACACTAAGGAAATGTGCACTGTTGATAAATTCATCTACCTGGGGATTTGAATACCTGCCAGGCAACATCAGGACATAAAGAGTCAAAACTAGTACCCACTGGTCTTCAAGAAAAGACTTGTAGGTGACTCCCACATAGTGCATGGGGTATGTTCCAATAAATAAATAAGTTATCCAATTTGTGTTGAAGACTTATGGTAGACTTGTAAACCATGTTTGAGAAATTATACAAGACACTCAACTAATCTATTTGTAACAGGATGATAAGAAGCAGAATATATAGGCTAAGTATAGACATTCAAAAAGCATAAGCCTGAATAGATTCAATCTTTGAAGGTTAGCCTAACCTGCATGGATTAAACTGAGATGCAAATGAACTGACATTAACTTTTGATTCCAAAAATACAGCCACATGCCTGCAGTGACTAAGGCTAAAAGCTGGGAAGTGCTAGAGCAAACCCTTCCTCCCCTTCCACAAGCTGAGCTGATGGGGGGTCATGGCCAGGCCCCAGCAGGCCACTGAGTATGATTTGGGAGGGGTTTAAACCCCACCCTGGCCTGCAGGAACCCCAGGCAGGGTGTGCCTGGAAGGGGAAAGGGGTAGCAGCCCTTGCCATGTTCATTCCCGAGTAGCAGTGGGTGTGGCCAGATGGTGGCCTCGACAGCACCTCAGGCAAAGGTGGGAAGGGAGGGGGGTTAAACCCCATCTTCCTCTCCCACTGGCACAGGACCCCAGCTGGGGTCTGCCTAGCTTTCCTCCCCATGCTTACCACTCAAGTGGAACCTCAAGTGGTAAGCAGGAGGGAAAAGCTGGGCAGACCCCAGCTGGGGTCCCATGCTGGTGGGAGGGGGGATTAAGCCCCACTTCTGCACCTCACTGTGCCTGCCTCGGCTAGGGCATGGCCATGCCCCCACTGGAGCAAGGAGACAAAAGGGTGGCAGCCACCCCCACCCAAACACAATCCAGGCTGGCCTGCTGGCCCATGCCCCTACCACTTCCACTCCAGCAGGGAAAAGTCCGCCAGGGCCTGCTCTGACCCTCCAGGCAGAATGGGCTGCACCCCCAGCTGGGTTTCCCCCTCCCACCTCCACCCCACAGCCTTGTCAGCCAGCCCTCACTGCTCCAGATACAGAGCAGAAGAGCACCAGCAGACAGCATAGCCCAGCCCAGGGATGCAAAGCATCCTGAGATCTTTGAGGACTGTGATTTATTTTGAAACAGGAAGGGATCTGGGACAGAAGTTTCATAAACTGGTTTGACCCAAATCAGTTAAGTCTGATACTACATTCAAACAGCTTTATCTTGAACCAGTTTTGGCTATTTTGAAACAGGTTTATGTTCACTGAACTTCGGTTCTGTCAGGTTTAAAACAGTTTCTGATCATTTAAACTGGTTTATGTGCAACATCTGTCCCTAGCCATAATCTTGAATAACTTTGCAAACTAGGAACTTCCAAAATTCCTCCAAGAGGAACAGAGATCCAATATTACTTACCAACTGCAATTACAGGTATAGTCCAAAGAGACTAAATAAGGTACAAAGGTGCTCAGTAGTCTAGGTATCTATAACAAAGGACATTTTGAAAACTTCAAGTCACTTAGTGTGTGCAATAATTACCACTAAAAGCATATGACCTTCTACCAACCCTGAAAAATCCAGGTGAATATATACCTATGGAGTTGGAGGCCATGCTGAATTTGATTACACATAGCTCAAAACTTCGTTGTTCTCACCAATAATGGCTTGCGGTTCTTTCCTAACTGATTTGATCTTGTTCCAATTCACCCTAGCTTCTCTAGCCAAGATCTTCCAAACAGCAGTGGATAATTTCTTGCAATTGCATACAAAGGTAAACTGATGGACTGCCCATCTAGTTGAACTGATACCTGAAGTATCTCTTTTGGGACCACCTTTTCCCCAAAGTAAGTCTTAAGAATCATGGAGATTTTCTCCAGCAGGCACCTGGTACAAGGTCTAGTTATATATAGATGCAGCTCTTGAATGTAGCTCCATTCTTGCAGGGCCTCCTTCAATTGAAGGCCTGCCCCAGTGCTATTAGTTACCATTACTTTTAATAGCACATGCAATTCCAGGTGTTTTTCTGTGGTACTAGAACTCTGATCATCCACATTTTATATTCTGAACTTATGTCCCATTTTGGGCTTCTCCTTGATAGATGTTTTCTAGGGTGGATGACTTCCAGGTGTTACTGGCTATTGAACCATGCAACAAGTTACAGCAACATGGCCTTTTCTCTAGCACTTGACTTGCCTAACAACTTCTTTCAGGGTAGATTGCTTGTGTTTAACAGCCCTATTAAAGTCCCTCATTTTATGTGCTCCTATATCTTATTGAGTAATTTTCCAGTCCACACTAAATTCCAGGGAGGCCTTCTCACCAGTTTCCATGACAACCACTATTTCCATACAATAGTGGTTTTTCAATACAAGAATTGACATAGTCAATAACTTCTTCCAAATTTGGTTATTGTGCAAGCCTGCAAAAAACTGATATCATAAGCCATCACTCAACTCTTGCCCAAACTGATATGGCTGACAACTTCTTTAAAGCAGCTAATACCTGTGTTACTGACACTACACTGAGTTTGTTGGTGGAATTAGTAGCATTTTGAAGGAATCAGTAGCATTTATTCGTAGCATTCAGGTTGTGGGTAAAAAAATCTTCTTGCAGAGCTACAGTAATTTCTCCATAGCTGGTCCATTCCAGCAAGACTGGAAACAAAATTGCTGGTAATAGTTGACATGCCCTGGAACCTGTCACTGTCATCCAACTGTTTGAAACATTCAAAAAACATTCACATTTCTTGGTTTTCATAAAACTCACCACTACTGCCTATGTAAATGGACATTCTTATTACTATTTTCAGGGATACACACAGTTAAGCTCTCTCTGATTATAGTGTGCCTTCAGTGCAGGCTACATGCTTACTTGCCTTAGAGCACAGTGTCTCAACTGCCCAGGCCGTGGGCCAGATACACCCTGTGGAGCCAAATTTCAAGTCTGTAGGGCTTTCCATGGGCCCAGAAATTTGGCAGTGGGAAAGCAGTTTCAGTGTTAATAACTGTTCCCCAGCTGCCAAATTCCTGGACCCATGGGGAGCCCTACAGGGATAAGCATGCGCCTGTGTACTAAAATGGGCACTCTGGGTCAAGGTGGCACTGGGTCTGATCTGGGCAGCATGAGGTGGGATCCAATCAGTGCAGGGCCTGATCTGGGTGGTGCAAGACAAGGTTCAGGTATGCAGAGTCCAATCCAGGTTCATAGGGCAAATCTAGGTGACATAATTCAGGATCTGGGTGACAGATCTGAGTGGCCTTTGTTCTCTGGGTCCTACCCTGTAGCTAGCTTCCTACCCACCTAACTGTTGAGCAGGTAAGCCCACAATCCCCCAATTTCCCTGTAGAACATCATAGGATACTAGATTACAGGCCTTTTGGAAGTCTAGGTATACGATGTCAACCTTGGACCCTCAGTTTCTCTTTCTTTTTCTGGGATCCTGGCCCAATTGCAGCCTCTTCTCCTCTCAGGCTTTCATCCCTCTGTCCTGGATCAAGCTATCCCAGCCTTAGCCTTTCTCCATTCAGGCTTCTGCTCTTCCCCACCCTTGATACAGCTGTGTCCTTGATACAGCTCAATGCAGAATGCCCAACACAGAGTTCTCTAAGCACTGTGTTGTGTGACCTCCTGACCACCACTGCAGCCACAACCCAAAACTTTGGTTAGACCCAGAACCAAAGGGCATTTATACACATATGTTTGTCTGCTCCAACACAGCAGAAACTACTAAGAAAATAGCAGGGATGCACTTTGAATTAAAACACCTTTGATGTGTTTTAGTTTAAAAGTGCACCACTGCCATTTTCTCAGTGCTGACGTTCATATAAATACATGTAATGTAGAACCAGGCACTTTTAAAAAGCACTGTCGCATGCATGTGTGCATAATTGTTGTGTGTTAGTGTCTGTATATATGTTCTGTACCCCACAGTAGAAGGCACTGCCCAAACTGCATCATCTTGTTTTTCTGGTTGCTGTTCTGCTGAGTGTTAAGGGTAGTTAGTTGTTAATAAAGATGGTTCCCTTCTTCCCTGTGTGATCTCTTCAGGACGAGAACCCTCAGATCCAAAACTGGCAATGAGAACGGGATCCTGGTGAGTAGGACACTTCTAGTGCTTCAAAAAAATGAACAAAGGAGATGCTTGCAGTGATCAAGCACTTGCTTGCAGCAAGTGAGAAAAAAATTGGGGCTCCTTTCCTCCCATGGGCTGGTCTGTGTAGTTGCTCTCTAATGTGGCTACTTTGGCCCACATTGAAGAATTTGATGCGATTGATCTGTTCACCTGGGACTCTTAAGCTGACTGGCTAAACTTCTATCTGGAAGCCAATAAGATTACTGATGATAACTGGAAATATGCAGTGCTACTGAGCATCATTAGCTCAAAGATTTTTCAGATTACTTGCTCCTGTATATCCTCCTCAGCCAATCCAACAACATCCTTGAATTGCTAAAAAAATCACTTTGCATCAACCCCACAAAAGAAGATCTACACAACAGTGACTCTCCAAGATGCTCCCTGTACTAGAGGTAGAATAAGCTTACTAGAAGAAGAATGGTTTGAGCCATTGGGTATAAAATTAACAGGAGTGTACAGCCTCATGATGGACACCTTAGAAAATGTCCTAAGGCATTTCAGAGAAGTCTTGGATGAACAACCTATAAGGGCCAGGCAGTGTCTTTTATATTAGATCCAACTGTGGTTCCAATTTGAATGAAGCCTTGAAACATTGCCTTGATGCAGAGATTGATCGACTTGTGAAACAAGGTGCCCTAGAAGCAAATTTAAATCCAAAATGGGCCACTCCAATCATACTCAGTACTCACTTAGAAGCCAAACAATGATATTCAATTGTGCTGACTAAGTGTACCATTAAGAAGAGGCTGCAGAAGTACCCATACCAGATTCCATCAGTAACCCAGCTCCTTGCCACTCTTGCTAAAGGGAAGGTTTTTGCTGAATTAGATTTGGGCCAAGTGTATCAACAACTTTCTGATACATAAACAACTGATGCAGAGACTATCATGACCCATAAGGGAGCCTTCTGAGACAAGTGCCTACTATTTAATAAACATTGGACCTAGAGTTTTCCAAAAGGTTACAAATGACTGACTTGTAGGTCTTAAGGGAATCAAGCCATATTTTGATAATGTCTGCATTAGAGCAGGGTCCGTGCCAGAATTAGTTGTCCAACTGCATGAAGTATTACACTGCATTTCCAATGCTGACCTGAAACTCAAGAATGATAAATGTGCTTTCTGAGTGACCAGTGTGGTGTTCCAGGGATTGAGTTGATGCCACTGGAATTTATGCAACACATCCAAAGGTATAAGGTATGCATAAGGCCCCAACACTTAAGAATAAGTAGGAACTGCAAACCTTCCTGGGTCTGCTTAATTTCTATCATTCTTTCTTAAAAAACAAGGTCACTATTGCTGAGCCTTTGCACTGTCTATTGATTAAGGATGCCACCTGGAAATTAACTGAACTGCACAGCAAGGCTTTCAATGATGTAAAGCAATTGTTGTTTCCTGACAGCAGGCTAGTCCACTACAGCATGGAGAAACCACTTTTGCTAACTTGCAATGCTCCACCATATGGAATGGGGCTGTCCTCAGTCACCTTCAGAATGATGAACATGAAGTTCCCATTTCCTATTATTCATGAAAAGACTCAAAGGAATTATATCCAAACTGATAGGGAAACTCTTGCAGTCATCACTGGGGTTAGGAAATGACATGACTATGTATATGGCCACAAATTCACAGGTGTAACAGACCATAAATCATTGCCAGGGTTATTCACCAAGAACAGATCAACACCCCAAATATGTGTGCTTCATCGACCCTTACTTTTAAATGTATATGATTGAAATTCAACATCACCCTGGGACGTTGATAGCAAATGCAGATGCACTGAGTCATTTGCTGTTAGCCTGCCCTCACTTCAGCTGTTCCTCCCCACCCTGAAGTTCTGCTTCTAGAATTTTTTTTGCAATTTCCTCCAGGCAGATGACATTGTTCATAGAACTGCTAAGGATCCAATGTTAGCCCATGTACTAAACTGAGTATGGAGGGGGTGGCCTTCAAGAAAGTTTGTGAATTAATTCAAGCCATTTACTGTGCATCAATGTGAACTTTCCAGTGTTAAAAGATGCCTCCTATGAGGTAACTGAGTGGTCATTCCCAATGTTCTCAATGCTGTCCATGCAATACCAGAGACTGTACACATGAAATCACTTGCCATAAGTTATGTCTGGTGGCCAAAGTTTGATGCTGACTGAGCAAATATAATAAAGAGGTGTGAACCATCCCAGACACAAGTTAAGACTCCAGCCCATCCAGGGGAAGTGACTAAAACACCGTAGTCTTGTCTACACATAAATTTTGCTAACCCTTTCCAGATCTAGATATTCTTCATTGTCTTTAATTCTTTCTCAAAGTGGTTGGAAGCTGTTTGTTATGCATCACGAGCTGTAATCCAAGTTTTACTGTTGCAAACTTGCTGCTCACAACTCATGATCACATTCCACTGCATCTGATCATGCTGTACAATTAACTACTGAAAGATTTAGAAGTTTATGGAGAGGTATCTTATCTACCACACCACATCTGCACCATTCCACGTCATCAAATGGCCAAGGGAAATGAAAAGCCCAAACTACTAAAGATGCCTTCAAGCAAACCACTGATGGTGACTGGAACCAACAATTAGCTAATATCTTACTACAGTGCAACTTTATGCACTGCATGTAGTTCTATGCACTGCTACAGGTGACAATCATGCACAACTACTAATAAACCACCATTTAAAAAGTTTTTTGGATTAGCTCCACCCAGATATGGTAGCCAAATACCAGACAAGGCAAGAAATCCAGTTCTCCAAGAAACAAGATATTATGTTTGCAAAAACCTTCAAACCAGAGGAACCTGCATACATCTAAAATTTTGTGACTGGGCCATTAGTGGGTGCCTGCATCTGTCCTTGGAGCTACAGGGCCAGTATCATAAAAGATCCAGACTTCATATGGGAAGACACTTCATATTGACTAGATAATACAGGATTGAGTCTCAGATAAGGTAATTTCTGCAATACCAGAAGGTGTTGTGCTGCTATGAGAACCACTTCTCATCAGTCCATTAGCTGCTGTTTTAGACTCATCAATACTTCTAGTTGCTGAAGCTACTGTAGAACAGCCAAAGAAATCTACTGCAGTTGAAAGCAAAATGTCTGTTACTCCTGAAGTGAGCCACACAAGACAGTTCACTGTCCGGCCAAATACTTACAGGACTACATTACCTAGGGAAAAGGATTGTTGTGTATGGAATATCTGTATGTATGTTCTATACTCCATTAACAGAGGGCACTGCACAAACTTTATTATCTTGTTTTGCTACTTGCTGTTCTGTTTAGTGTTAATGTTGATTAGTTGTTGTTAATAAAGTTTTTGCAGATATTAGGGCTGGAAGGTGTCATAACCAAATCAGTTGAGTGTCCATGTCACAATAGACTGCATGGAGCCACTACCTTAAATTTGGTCACATTCCGCTTCATTAATTTTTCCTACCCAGCAGTCCATTATTGGCCACTCCGTACATATTAAAGTTCATGCAGCTTCTGCCCAAGTTGGAGACCTCCGAGCATGTGACAGAGTAATGACAGAGAACTCTGTAGTACGACCGAGGAAACATGGCGGACTGATCACCCACCAATATCTCCCCATCACCGGGTCCTTTTGACATACCCTCGTTATCCTGCAGGTTCCTTTTCGTTCAAAAACTTGTTTACTAGCAACTCGTATACTAGCAGCTCGTTTACTTAACCGTGACAATGCAAGCAAGCTACCTCGAGGTCTGCGCTGCCATTCCACGCAGCGTAAGTAAAATAATATTTTAAAACCAATAAGCTGTCTCGCCTCTCCATCACCGGCCCGCCTGACGTCTGATTAACTTAGCAATACTCTGAACAGCTCTGGCCACCCAAGACAGAAGGGACCTCAGAGGATCATCGACTCCAGTCCCTACCCAAGAGCAGGAAGTCAGATAGGGTCAAAGAATCCCAGCAAGATAAGCATCCAAATGCTTCTTAAAAGGGTCCGGAGTAGGTGTTTGCACCACCTGTGGAGGCAGTCTATTCCAGGCCTTGGGAGCTCTGACAGAAAAGTTTTTACTTATGTCCAGCCTAAAATGGTCTTGGAGGAGTTTGTGACAATTGGACCTTGTCACCCTTTGGAGCGCTCTGGTGAACAGGTGTTCCCCCAGATCCTGATGCACACCCTTGATGTACTTATAGGCTGCAACTAGGTCACCCCTGAGTCTGTGCTTTTTCAGGCTGAAGAGTCCCATGGCTCTTAGTCTCTCTTCATAAAGCCTATTCTCTTGTCCTCTGATCATGCATGTGGCTCTCCTCTGGACTCTCTCATGCTTCTCCACATCCTTCTTGAATTGTGGAGCCCAGAATCAGATGCAGTACTCCAGCTGCAGCCTCACCATGGCCGAGTACAGTGGGAGGATGACATCCTGAGATTTGCTTGAGAAGCATCTATGGATGCAAGCCAGAATTTGGTTTGCTTTACTAGCTGCAACATCACATTGGTGGCTCATGTTCATCTTGTGGTCAGTCATGAACCCCAAGTCTCTTTCAGCCATAGTGTTAGCGAGTGTAGCACTGCTGAGCCTATAAGCATGTTGCAGAGGTTTTTTTCCCCCAAGGTGGAATATCTTTCATTTGACAGGATTGAATATCATCAGGTTTATATGTGCCCACTTTTTTAGCCTATCCAAGTCAGCCTGAATCACCAGCCTGTCCCCAGGTGTGGATGCTCTACCCCAAAGTTTGGTGTCATCAGCAAACTTGGCCAGTCCACTTCTGACACCAGTGTCCACACCATTGATAAAGATGTTAGAGAACAGGTCCAAGGATGGAGTCTTGTGGGACACAACTGGTCACAGAGTGCCTTAATGATTCACTTCCATCAACCAACCACACTCTGACCCCAGCCTCGGAGCCAATTGCAGCCATCAAACTGATATAGCTGAGGCCACAGTTGGCCAAATTTTCCAAGAGGAGATCATCGGACACCGGATCAAAGGCTTTTTTTAAAGTCCAGATATATGATACCAATCTCTTTTCCCTTGTCCTGGTGATATGTCACCTGTTCATAGAAGGAGATAAGATTGGCCAAGCAAGGTCTACGCAGAACAAACCTGTGCTGGCTGTCCCTCAGGATGTTGCCATCAGTCAGCTTGTCAAAAATGGTCTCTTTGATCATTTTTTCCAGAATCTTTCCAGGGATTGAGGTCAAGCTGATTGGCCTGTAGTTCCCCAGATCTACTTTCCTCCCTTCCTTGAAGATGGTTTTCCTGCTTTTCTGCACATAATCTCTCCAGGACAAGAACCCCCAGATACATAATAATAAGCAAACTACTTCACTCTAAATAAAATGCTATTCAGAGTCACTGTCCCACAGAACTCCCTGAGCTGTCCCTTCCTAGCTCCTTAAGTTACTTTTGCCTATGGGTCTATCTCCAGCACCCTCACTTACCAGAAGCTTTTCATTCTGCAGCAGCCAAAGCCAAACTGACAGCCCTAGCCTGGGGCTGGTTTATATATCCCTGAATCACCAACCATTCTGGTCACATGATCTCCAGCCCATCACAGGTTTTGCAGCCTGCTCCTCTTGCACCATAATTGCCATTTAACTACTGTGGCACAACTTGTTCCCCTGTAGTCATTGTAGACACCTGTCTTAATGTTGCTTACTATTTAGCAATGAACTTAGCTCCCAATGCCTCCCCCCACCTCCCGATTGCAGCTTTGCTACGCTGCTCTTACCCTCTCTTAGTAGCAGGGGTTAGGGGACCCTGATGTACACAGGGCCAGATCCAGGCAATATGAGGTGGGATCCAGGTGATGCAGGGACCAATTCTGTTTGCCAAACCCACGAGATCCAGCCTACTGATCAGTCCTGCACCACTCATCTGATGGGGCTAAAGCTTACGCACCACTGCTCTAAACTGAAATAACAAAATAGCTGCTCTCCCCAGCTGTAACTTCCTCTATTGTACTTCCACAGTGGTTTCACTGCACATACTTTTGCTTATTCATTTTTTGCTACTCTGAGTTCTCTAGCCAACTTTTCTGCTGCAATTCCTGCAGCAGCTATAGGTCTAACTGGGTATTTATATGAAGGGTCTTCAGTGTGCTCATATATCAAGTACTTTCTAGATGTTCTCAATAATTTAGGGCAGGGGTGTCCAACCTTTTTGAATGTAGAGCTGGATCACGAACTTTTTATCACCCAGTGGGCTGGCGAGCCATTTTCAAAGATGTCACAGGAAGTGGTATCATATCAGGAAGTGCTATCACATGACCTTTGACACCAATGAAGTTGCAGAGGTTGACATGGTGCTGGTTGACATGGTGCTGCAGAAGCCGCTTGGCTTCAGCTGGGTTGCCTTGATGCTGGAGAAACCACGGGGCCAACCTAGGGTTAACCTGGGGCCCGCCTGGCCTGTGGGTGCCATGCCCAGGTTGACATGGTGCTGCAGGACTCGCCTGGGCAGAACCGGGTCAGCACCAGCTGGGAAAGGCAGTATGCTTTTCTTCCCACGGGCTGCTAGGGATGGAAAGAGGCTGGCCAGGTCGGCACCAGCCAGCAGAAGTGAAGGCAGAGCCATGTGCCACTTGGGACTGACCAGTGCAAGCTCATCCCACCCCGAGCAGCACACAGCTCTCCCGCTGCTTCTGCTGGCCAGTGCAGACCTGCCTGGGCACCTCCCGCCCCAGCAGCACATGAGAAGTGGCCCCCTTGGGGCTTTGCACATGGGTGGCTAGGCCCAGAGAGCTACAGTGCCCGGGGGAAACTGGCTTGGGGAGCAGGCACCACCTTGCTGTGCGGCAGGGCAAGGCAGAGGGGCTGGCTTCAAGCAGGCGAGTGAGGAGGCAGGTGTGGGCCGGCAGTGCCAGCAGCCGCTCTCCCAGGCCCCATGGGGGTAAGCAGCTCCCCTCCCCTTGCTGCCAGCTGGGGCCCATGGCAGGTCCTTCCCTCCTTGCTGTGGCCCCATCTCTGTGGCTCTGCACTACATGCCACCGCTGGCTCTGTGCTCCACGGTAGCAGCTCCACACTCCACGCCATCGCCGCCACCCTGCACTTCGTGCAGCGGCTCCCCGCTCCGCGTTGCCACCACCGCTGCAGCTCTACACTCCACAGCACAACCACCATGCTCCATGCCACCACTGCCACCACCACTGCAGCCAGATAAAATGGCATGGCAGCCCACGGACCATATGTTGGACAAGCCTGATTTAGGTTATGGCTCTAAGCACCAACACAAATAAAGATCCCATCTTTACCACCAAAAGTATTATATCTTTGTGTGACTTATTTGTTCTGAACAGGTTTCCACATGGAAATTGAATATGGTGCCTTGGGAGGCATATAAAGTTGCAGCATTTAAAGGAGTACCACTGTGACAGGATGTCCTTCCATGGGTGGGTGGCTACAAAGACCATGGTGTCCCTTCAGCCATCACTTTATGGGCAATCATCCCTTCAGTTTCCCACCTTGCCTTGATATCTTTTAATTTTATGAGGGAGTCTGCTCCAAGGTCTCCTAAATTGCTCTCTCAAATGACCACCAGGTACCTGTGGTCACTGCCTTATGGGCTAATTGTATAGCTCTATGTCACCGCTACACCATGGCTCACAGGTGCCATCACTCACAAATGTTATTTTCCACTTAGCCTCTCTTATAGGCTTCTGGCCCTTCTCTGGTCCCACACACTCAGCCCCTTATCTTAAAATGAAATTTAAAATTTTGAATGCGAAACAAGATACGCAAGAATCAGACACTTCCCCCCCCCAAAAAATTTTTATTTTATTTTCCTTTCTTGAAGATTCATCTAAGGATGATAACTGTTACATTGACTTTTATAGAAAAGGATCCCATAGTACTTCCAACACTTAGTTTACAACTAGAAACTGATCTTGCCTCATGTGGAAGACACACACACACACACACACACACACACACACACACACACAGAGTTACATAAATTTTGTATGCCTGCAGATAGCAACCAGCATTAGAGGGAACAGGAACAACATACAATATTGTGAGCCAGTCTTTTTACCCAGACACCTTTCTGCATGAGTGTGCATCAAGCCTTTGTCTCAAAAAGAAATTTTAGAACAATCTATAATTACTTATCCCGGGGAAGATATTTTTTTTATTGAAGACAACTCCTAACTCTAGTGGGTAAAGGTATAACCAAAGCCAATTTCTGGTGGGTGAACTGTGACAAATTAAGGCAAGGATTTGTAAATAGTGAGGATTATTAATCCTTCAAACCAGAGGTTCCCAAACTTTTCCCCCTTGGAGTTGATGGACAGCACTTAGTCCATCTGTAGGCTGGATCCCAAATCCAGTATGATGGGCAGTGAGGTTTGACTTAATCCAGCCACTTGGGAAGGTGGAGGGTGGAGTGTGGCTGGCCCTGCCTCAATCTGGCTGTGTGGGAAGGAAGTGTAAACTTGCCTGGAATATAGTTGATGGACTTGTAGGTAGGCCCTGAAGGGCATGCAAGAGGTCAGTTATGTTGGGGTACAGATTCTCAGGTCAGGGTCTGGATCATCAGAATGAAAAATGCAGAACTGGGGCTGAGGAGAATCAAGAGGGAGATCTAAGAATCGCAGTCTGGGGTGCAAGCTGAGTCAGAGAGCCAGGTGCCAAATTCCAGGGAAGATCTAAGAGCAGAGTCCGTGAAAGCCAAAGTTGAGGCAGGAACCAGCAAAACCAGAGAAAGCAGTGAACATGAGTCTTGCTAGAGCAGACTGAGGCTGTTTTCAAGGCATGCTGGCAGCCTAAGGCTCCATGTGGGCTTAAAATTGCTGAGTGGAGTTCTCAGTAACCAATCCAGTGATAGAGAGCTATGATCTTGAGCTAATGAGCTTCCACACCTGACTTTGGCAATCACGAGAGCTCAGCCTGGCTGGACCTGACTAACCAGAGACCCTGACAAGAAGGGAATGCAGGCCAGCTCCAATCCAGTGGTGCAGAAAGAAGGGGTGTGGTCTTCCCCTGATTCAGCCACCTGGGGGCTGGAAGGGAGTGTAGCCCGGTTCCTACCCCACTGTTCAGGGCTTAGGAGTCTGGCAGTATGGGAGGGTGGCAATATTACTTGCCACTGTTCTCCTACCACCAAATTTCTTGACGCATAGGGAGCCCACAGACCAGATGCTATGGCTCTACGGGCCAGTTTTGGCCCATGGGCTGGTGGTTGAGCATTCCTGCTTCAAACAATGTACTTTGTTTGAAGTAGATTCACAATTACTTCACAATTACTTACAGCTGTATTACAGAACAAGCAGAAGTTATGGATTTATTTAGAAATGTCTAGGTGAGATTACACATAAGAGTAGTCAAGAACTTTATCATCATCCCTTCTTGCACTTCACAGTAGGTTGCATGAACATTTGCAAAACAGCTACTACAGATCAGGAATCCTGGCTTTAATCCTCAGGTGATTACATGGGCATTGATCAACGCATTCATATTGTAATTTTTATTTTGAAAGGTAGTGTACCTGACTGAATACAACTTGGATTTGCTCAGTTGAAGACCTCAGTTCTTTTCCCAGCCCTTTTTGAAGTGAACTTGACTAATCTCTCCACTAACTTACTTTTAAAATGAGGGTGCATGTAGCCACAAGCAGTAAACGAACTACAAAGGGCAACAGTCAGTAGAATTCAGAATTGACATCTGGCCTCCCAGCTCAGTACATTTTACTTTATGCTATTTATTTGATTTATACATCACCCTCCTCCTAAAGGCACAAGACAGTTTACAATCAAAATAAGATAAATTATAAAATGTATAAAACAATGAAATGGAATAATAAGCATTAAAACAACTCCCAGACAAAAACCCCCAGACTTAACTCCACCTGCTAAAAGCCCACCCCAAGCATACCCAATAAGAAGGTCATAAAATGCTTCTAGAACATTTCTAGGTTCAGGCTCTGGCAGACCTTAGATGAAGAGGAAGCTTTCCAGGTTGTAAAGCAACTGAAAAGAACAACCTGCTTCATATTTTTTCAAAGGAATTTAGTGCATACAAGGAAATTGTGGGAAGTTATTCTCAGCTGACCTTAGGAACTGTGATGGAACATAAGGGAGAATGCAAGACCCTCAGATACACAGGGCTCTAGCCATTTAGGGCTTTATCAGTCAAACCCAGCACTTTGAATTGGAAGCCAATGCAGACTCTGTAGCACTACAGTACAGTGAACGAGGAACCTATCAGAAGGCAGACTACCAAGTTCTGCAACAGCTGCAGCTTCCAAATGGTAGGGCTGTGCAAAGCTTTGGTCCCCGATTTGATTTGGCAGAGATTTGGCCCGATTCGGTTGCTGAATCTCCAAATCTGAATCAATTCAGAGGGCCCTTTAATCTCTCCAAATCAATTTCAAGAGATTTGTAAAGATTCTGCGATTCAGACAGATACAGCTTTAATGTTTTTTCTACATACCTCTAGGTACCAAGTGGCTTGTAAACACTGCAATGCTGGGGCACATGGAGTGTTCCACAGGAGTGTGGGGGTCTCCCCAGCATGCTCAGCAGCTGACCCAGAAGTGGACCAGAAGCACTTCTGGTCCACTTCCGGGTCTGCCAGGAGTGCACTGGGGGGCTCCCCCATAGCCCTGTGGCTCAGTGACTGGTGCCTCAAGGGTCTGGGGGCGCACCTGGGGTCCCCCCATGGCCAATTGCTGAGCTGGGGGAAGGCACAGGCCTTCTCCCCTGCACACTCCCTGCTGACACAGAAGTGAACCAGAAGTACTTCTGGGCCACTTCCAGGTCTACTGTTGAGCATGTGGAGGGCCCCTCCCCACCCATACCCCTGTGGGATGTTCCATGCACCCCAGCACTGCAGTATTTACAAGCCACGCTGGTACCTAGAGGTATATAAAAAAAAAAATGTTTAAAGCTGTGTCTATATCCAAATCTCCAATTCTCTGAATCAGCATTGAATCTTCAGATTCGGATTCAGCCAAATCAAATCAGGGACAGTGATTCAAATCAATGAACCAAATCACTGTCCCTGATTCAGGCCAAATCAGAATCCAAATCGAATAGGGTCCACTTTGCACACCCCTACCAAATGGTACTCACAGGCCATAGCTATACAAGACACTGACTGCACAATAGCTTGTTACTTTTGCACAGTAGCATTGCTTGGCAGGAACCATGATGCAATGCTACTGTTCAGTAGTAATGAGCTACTATGCAGTCAATGTCGCCTAAAAGCTGCTTGGTAATGCTACTGTGTAGTAACTCCAGTTACTGTGCAGTCATTTAGTATTTGTTTATACAAGTACTAAATAACAGCACAGTAACAACTGCTCAGTCAGCATCTCATGCAGACGCACCCAAGGGCAGTTTTGTATAGAGTACACAGCAGTAGGGCTTTATGAAATTTCAACGGGTGTTTCATTTTCAAGCTGTTTTGATGCATTTCAAGATCGAAACAGTGAAACTGAAATGACATAAAGGCTTCAAAACAGCTTTGAAACACATTGAGGGCGCTCAAAATATTTCAGAAGTTTTGAAATGTTTTGAGTTTCGAAGCAGCCCGGCAGCAGAGGTTGGGGAGAGCCAGGTCTGTGCTCCAAGCAGCTCTGCCAGCCCCACAGAGCTCAGACCTACGGCGGGAGGGCCACTGGTGGAGCCATTCTGAGCACAGCCCTGGCCAGTGGCTCTCTCATCTCTTACCACCATGGTCAGCTCCATGGGGCTGCAGAGCCTCCCGCCGCCCGGCTGTGCTTGCCAGCTCTGCACGCCGAACTGATCCACCACTGGCTCTCCTGCCACTGGGCTGAGCTCCATGGGACTAGCAAAGCTGCATGGAGCATAGCCCTGGCTCAGAGTGCACTCCTGGCAAGCACAGCCCAGTGGCTGGAGGCTCTGCCGCCCCACAGAGCTGAGCCTAGCAGTGGGAGGCAGCAGAGAGCCAATGGCAGAGCCACTCCAAGTGCAGCCCTGGCCAGTGGCTCTCCCCTGCCTCCTGCTTTCAAGCTCAGTTCCATGGGCCTGCAGAACCTCCCACCACTGGGCTGTGCTCACCAGGGCTGCACTCCAAGTGTCTCCTGCCACCAGGCTCAGCTGTATGGGGCTGGTGGAGCTGCTCAGAGTGCAGCCTGGTGATGGGAGGCCAGGAGAGTCAGGGCTGCACACCAAGTGGCTCCACCAGCCCCACAGAGCTCAACTTGCCCTTCCAGTGCTGCTGGACTCCTCCCAGGAGTGGGGGCCCCCAGACCTGTGTGGGATGACAGAAGGCTGCCACTGCTGCCTGGGTCCAGCAGCGAACTTCCTGGTACTGGTTGCGAGCTGCACCCAGCGCTGGTCCCAGGTGACAGCAGCAGCCTCCTGTCATCCCATGTGCAGATCCAGGAGCCTGCACCCCCAGGAGAAGTCTGGCACAGCCCTCCTTTGTAGCATGGGCCCCCAGATCTGTGCATAGGATGACAGCAGTCTGCCACTGCCATCAATTGATACGAGTTTTGCTCTCAGCACTGTGAGGTGCAGTTTCCCAGGAATCCATGCACCTATCTTCTTGAAACTTGTCAGAATTTCTTACCCTTAGAAGGGGATACCATCTCTGCAATTTTCTTCTGAATTAGTGAAGAAACGACAAAGTTATAGGCATTTTCGTGATTCCCCATTACAGCCTATGAGCAAAACATCAAAATGCGTTGAAACAGAGAAGAGGTTTCATTGAAACTGTGGGTAATAAAGAGTGACCAAACGCCAGCAGAACTGTGCTCACTGCAAGGGGAAGCAGCAGGTGCAGCCCAATCAGCTGCGCGAAGCATGCATGCTGCAAAAT
>JAGPOW010003316.1:24727265-24780727 GCA_030014935.1 Caiman crocodilus | reverse complement strand
TAAAGAGTGACCAAACGCCAGCAGAACTGTGCTCACTGCAAGGGGAAGCAGCAGGTGCAGCCCAATCAGCTGCGCGAAGCATGCATGCTGCAAAATCCCCGGCTCATGCTGCTTGAAGAGCGCGCAAACCTAAGACCCAAGCTGATTGGGTGATGGGGCTGTATAAAAGGCAAAGCCTGGGAAAGGAAAAGTGGGACCACACACAGCATTGGAAGGACTGATCACCCTCACTGGAGTCCTGTGCCCACGGTTTCCCTCTCCCCACTCGGGCACTCCCAACAGATAGTCTGCAAGCAGATACAGTTAAAGAGCTCTTGAGTTCCCACGGTTAAAGTCTTTGCGGTTGCGGCATTAGCTGCAAAGTTTAAGGGAACTGCTGGCATGGAGTGAGGTACGTAGCACTGAAGTACCTCACGGCAGAGCGAGGCATTTAGGTGTCTCGTGGTGTGATTTTACACAGCTTGTCTATGGTCTATTTAATTTGCAAGTAAAATATTTATTTTCTATATTGGTTCAGAGTCTCTCGTGTGGAACGGGAAAGAACAGAAGACAGGGTAAAATGTTCCTGAACCCTTTCATTCCCGGCCTGTCTGGTTGGGGGTCAAGCCTCCTCACATTTCCTCCTCACAGAAACAAAATGAGACAGTGCTTCAAAATGAAACAAAATGACAAAATAAAGCACTATTCCTTCAAAATATTGAAATAGAAGTTGAAACAAAATGGTGTTGCTTAACACAGCCCTGCACAGCAGTAATCCAGCCTTTCAGTTATGAAAGTATGGATGATGGTGGTCAGATCCAAATCTGAAAACAAAGTCTATAAGTACATGACATCAGCAGAAAAGGAAGCCTGATATAACCACAGTAATGAACATACTTCAAACTCCTGTATATTTGCAGAGTCTGGCAACACCCCAAAAGAATTAGAGACCAAGCATACCTGGTGTACTAAGTACTAAATGTTCAATACTGTTATGGAAATTAGGTGATCAGCATCCCACTAGGACCATCCGTACAGCCAGTTCCATGTCATTCTTTCTTCAGTGTCCCATGTTACAAGTAGTACTCCATCTTATTCCTCCTCAGACTTCATCCCTTCACCCTGTATATATGCCTGGCCAAATATCATACATATGTTCCCTTCTCCCACAAAAAAAAATCACTAAATGAGATTTAAAGTTGTTCAAATGTATTTCCTCATAACCACATCAAACTAAAAAAATGATGATGTAATTGGTTAAGGCATTATTCATGCTCAAACCACGAGTACCTGTCAATACACTAATACCATTCCCTCAAAATACAGATCAACAATGCCATCACCTTCAGCTTGCACAGGAAAGAACAGAACATCATACTGCAGCTTGCTTAATATTCCATCAAGATGTTATTGCAGTCAAATCTCTTTGTAGTGATAGCAGTGGCTTTGATTTTCAAGGAAAGGACCTCACTGTGCTGAATCTTGGAGACTGATGGGAATACAGTCTCTTACTTATGAAACACACTCTCTGTCAATCCCCATTATTTTCTCTGTCATGTTAGTCTTGGAAGCTTTCAGGAACATTTCCTGTTACAATCTAAAGTTCAAGAAATTAAATCGGTCAGTACCTGAAACAAAACATTAACCCCAAGTAATGCTACTATTTTAGAAGGAACATTTAGCCATTTAGAAAAAATTGAAAAATTGTTACATAAATTAGAAAGATAAATCCTATTTGCAGAAGTGACTAAGGCACTGAAAGAGTATGGTTCCCAAACTATTTTTGAGAATGGCATTTGGGTTCCTAAATCAATTAGAGGCTTTTGAAAGTGTCCCCCTTATCTCACTTTCTTTACTTATATATAAATCACCTCTCAGCTTATCCAGAGAAGAAAATAACACCAGTTGTAAAGACAACCTGAGAATGATGTTTTATAGTAGTGTTCCAAAGACTTAGCTCTTTCAAACTGTTAATGATAAACACTTCTAGATTAGAGAGAAACCACCATACAAGTTTTTTAAATTGTTCAATAATGCAATACTCTCTCTTGGGGTGCAAACAGACATTGCCCCTGTGCCACCATCATTTTTTATTCATGACAGCACAAGTTGTGAGCAAACAGTAGTTCCTGCCCCTTGTCATGCTCCAATTGTCCAAAAACGCTTGTATGACCAAACCTAGTTACAGTTTGTGATGCCTTATAGGAAAAGATGTCTATTTGCTTATGGCACGCCCTGGAGTTAACTTCCATACGTCCAACTTTCTGCCTGAGGCAGGATCATCCCATTCAAAACCATTCTATATAAATCCAGTATACCCAATTCAACCCCCCCTAGAGGGGGATTCCTGGCAGGCACATCTGCAAAGACGGTCTCCTGCTTGTAGATATGTGCCACAAGCCAAGGTGTGGCACCAGGGCCATTTTCCCACAGGACTGGGGCCCTGAAGCCCTGAGTGCAGCAGGGGCCCGGTGGCCTTAGTTCTGTTTCTTCTGATCAGTAAGACCAACTGTGCCAGGACACATCCCAGCAGAGCTGATGCCACAATGAAAATGATATCTGTTTGTAGCCCCACTCCTCCACCCTCCCCTCTCTCTCTTACACAGAATAAGTATTGTATTTTTGGACGAAAAGTCACCCTTACACTTTTTTTAAAGCCTGCTTGCAGACATTTTAAAAAAAACAAACCCAAAATGGTACTTTAAACTCAGCGCGTTCCCACACCACGCCAAGAAGAGACAGCACGTTAGTTGGACCCAGCTTGTCCAACTTCTATATAGATCAGATGTTTTAGAGGGGATTTTCTGATGCTTTTATCTAATAGTTGATTGACTCAGCTTTGCCAAAAAAGCCCACTGAAGCACCCAATCCTTATAGTTGCTGTGGAACCAGGTCAAAATAATGTGCTGCTTCTTCTGGTAAAGCACAGGGTTTGGGGGTTTTTGGAGGGGGAGGGGTTGGGGTTTTTTTTAACATCTGTAAGCAACTACACAAATGGTAAAAAAGTCTAATACATTTTTCAGTTTGCATTTAACATGCATTATGAGTTACATATTCAGTGCATGGGGGAGTAACTTTGGCTTTTGGCAAAAAAGGGAGAAGAGTACTTCACATTTCTAATGTTCCTGAGGTGGAAAGGTAGTAGCTGAGTTCCCTGGAAAGAACATTAGAAATGACTGCATTGCAGATCACACCAGAACCTTACAGCTTCTATAGGAGGTCTCTCTCTCATCTCTTCTACTGCATGACCATTTAGGGAGAAAATTGCCTGATTGAAGTAATTTGCCTCAAAGTCCTCCGTGAAACATAAGCCACATAGTAAGGCTGAAGAGTATAGGTAGGACTGTGCAGTTGGTCAGTAAAGCAATGTGCTGGAGTTCAGGGCCTACAAACCATGAAAGGGGGACTGGGTTAACAATTTTAAGGACCCATTGGCCCCAAATTTGTCACAAGAAAGGTTCAAAGTTCAAGTTGAGCACAATAGTGTTGGAAGCGGTATGACAACTATGAGTCCAAGTTGCTTGGTCTTAACACTAAAAATGCTGTTCCCAACATTAATGAATGAACTTTGCATTTGCTACATCATATGCACACACACACACATATAGAGTATATTAAAAACAATATTAAGGTTGCAAATCTTAATTCAGCCTCCTTGTACATCCAGCCTTTAATACATGAAATTATTACTTCTTTTTCTCCTCCACAGGGTACCTGCTTTCTTCAGTGTGCAGAAAAACAATACTTAATTAACAACCGGTCATTCAATATTTTGTTCACCCTTCATTGTTCAACAGATTTTATTTACTATACACTATTCTAATTATGCTCTGAAGAAAGAATTATTTTCTTGTGCGCTTTTTCTTTGGCATTCATCATAGATGCATCTAAATGTTTCAAAAAATAATAATTTTCATAACATCCCTGAGAACTGAGGAGTTCTTTGCATTTGACAATGGTGAATTATAAAAGCATAGTGCAAATTTAGAGGCATAACTGGAAATTTTTTCTCCCTGGGCAAGGTGTGAAGGGTGAGAGAACAAGGGGAAGTCCTACTAGAGACTCAGCTGCACCTGCTATGGCAGTCTCCCCTCACATCGAGGGCTGCTGCTGCAACCACTGCTTCTAAATGGGCTTCTGACACACCAATACCAGTTGGTGCTGCTGCCATATGGGCTCAGTGCACACCTGTGTAAGTCTTCCTGGAGGCCAGGCCTCCTCTAAGTCAGAGCCTGCAGCTGGCGTTCAACACACCGACTCCTAGGCTATCTTTGCACGTTACATGCATTTTGCAGTTTGTTACTTGCCAGGGCAGAGGGAGCCTGCAATCGCCATCCTGGGCTCCCCCTGCACTGGCGACAAGACACGATTGGATCTCAAGCTGGATCCCACACTCACACTCATTCCTCCTGCCATGCACTTGTGGCATGGCAGGAGGTGCAACAATGTGGATCATGGATCAGATCCTATCATGCCTTTACTTGAACACTGGGGCAGGGTTTGGTTATGCTACAGGTGAGATTACAGTCAAAAACATCTGGGTCCCAGTCTAAGACATCTAAGACTGGATTATTCAGAGTACTTGGCACTGTGTACTGTTTCATATGGGCAGAGAATAGCTTCCCTATTGGCCTCAATTGCTGCTGTGGATGCTCTGAAAGTTTGAAAGTTAGGTTCTAGAATGTTAAGACAGGTACCAGAAAATGACAAAAAAAAGTAATGACCTGTGAAAAGTTTAGTTAAGTGACTTGCCAACTGTTATGTAAGAACTCTGGGGTAGAGACAGGGATAGATTCAGTTCTCCAAGTACCATCCAACTGTTTGTTAATAAGAACATCCTTTCCCTTCCTGCAGATATTGTGTCACTCAGTTTGCACCTGACTAGTACAATAAATGAAGCAAGAGTCCCATAGACCTAATCCACCCTTGATTCCTTTCCAGGTCTATGTTATGCCCTGAGTGAGGCAGAGATCCTGCGGGAGAAAAACATAGTTCATGAAAAACTACTTCATCATACATATTAAATAAAAAAATAGGTCAAATAGGCCTAGATAGATAGATAGGTAGTCTCTAACTTTTTTTTGAACCATTAAAAATTTCCTTGTTAACATTTTTACACTTTCTTAATAAAAATGTTATATGACCTATAAACTTGCACAGATGACCATGGGAAATTCAGATGCTCAATAAAGGCTCAAAAAAAAAAAACAAAAACGTAAAAATTATATGTTTTAATTTGTTTACATGTATTCATTCTTGAATTTGTTTTTTAAAAGTATAGAACAATGTATGTGTTCAAAATGTAAAATGTATGTGCAAATGCTTGCAATCCATACATAGAGAATAGTTAGTACACCTTTCTAATTATTTTGCAATTCCAGAACGTCTAAAAATTCTTAAATAAATTCTTAAACAAGTTCTTAAACTCATTTGTAGCAGTAACCTAAATTTGACACCACTGTGGCAACATTCACAATGAAATAACTAGTTTCCTAAATGTGAATTATAAATATTTCATCAATAATGAAAAGATAACAAGATACCAAACAACAACAAAAGGAATATGTATAGCCAATAAGATCTAACCAACTGGAAACAATCTCATTCCTTGTGATATCTGATGATGTGCGTCTTATTTCATGTTTTGCGTTTCAATCTGTAGACTGAATGAGATTTATATGGTGAAAATTTCCTGACCAAGCGCAAATATACATTTTACAAATCCAAAGCTGTATGGAGACTGTCTAATCTAAGATCTAATCTTAGGGGAGCTATAATTGGATGCATGTGTCCTAGAGAGTGACAGCTGTGCCTGTTGGGCACAGTGGTTTTAAATATCAAACTGTTGGCACCCTCTAGTGGTCAGTTATCTAGATACTCAATAATGAGAAGCAAGAATGTTCTGGAAGATGGAGAGAAATCGGCCAGAGAAGAAAACTGATATGGGCCAGCAGATATCGATATAATGATGAATCTTTTCCCCAGTTTGATGACATATGCTCATGTAAGAGAGGAAGGGACCATATTGCCAATTCTCCTCTGGATGCTAGACAGTACATAGTCGGCCCTCTCTTACTTTGTGAAATTGTTGCAGCACAGGAACTGGATGAGAGGTGCTTAGGCAGTAAAAGAATAACTAGCTCTCAAATCCTGTTGTAATAAATTGTTCAGATGTGTCCCAAACATACAACCAGGGGCACACAGAATATTAAATATATCAAGCTTGCATTAATCATTCCTATTTACTTCATCCACTGAAATAACAGCAGCATTATAATAGGTACAGCTCGTAAGAGACAACATTATATACACTTGCCATTTTCCCAGTTAATAAAACAATCCCATTGTGGATGAAAAAAAAAATAGCCACAATTTAACTGTTTGAGACCTTATGGATTTTGACATAGACACAGATTAGAGTAGAGGGAGAATGGCTTTCTGTGTTGTCATTATGGTTTGGGATTAAGGTCTTCATGCAAGCAAAAATACACACTAGTAACACACTGCCAAACTGAAAACTAAGATTAGGATTTGCAATGCAACACAAGGCCAGTGACTGCGAAATTAAGGGGCAAGCACCTCATGCCTCATTGGTAAAATGATCTTATTTAAGATCAGCTATGATCGTTCTTAGGGCACCCCGAAGGATCTTTTAATACCAGGAGCATCAGTTAGATGCAACAACAAGGCTCTGTCATGACATAGTTTCTCATTAGGTTAGTAGAGTTATAATCATGCAGCTCATTTGTTCCACAGATGGGCTGTTTTTGGCTAAACGTTCAATTTTAGTAACTATCACTAAAATTCCTCAAATCATTTATTTTCCTGGGCTCCTTTGGGGATTCCAATATATTCAGACCATGCCTAAATTGGGAGAATAGGATATGTCTTTAAATATAAGCCAAATAACATATTTTTACTAAAATAATTTTAAGTAATACATTGCAAACATGCACAATTAACCATTTCAACAATATTGCTCTCTGTACCTGAGGTGCAATGCCTTTGATCATTTTAGTCTTAAAAGATTATTTTAGTTAAAATGTGCAAGCTAGCATGTTTTAAAGGTGCACTATTTTCTTAGTCTAGGCATGGGCTCAAGCAAATGTATTACTCTTGTTTTCTTTCCCAGCAAGTCTCAGCAGCTGCAAGTATAATTACTGGATCACTAGGACAGTAACTATAACTAAAACCACTTTTTTCCCTGGCTTTATGCAGAGAGTGGCTCATATTAGCATTCATACAATCATAGCATCATATAAAATTAGGATTGAAAGGGACCTCAGTATGTCATCTAATCCAATCCCCTGCTCAAGCAGAACCGTCCTCAACTACTTCACCCCAGCCAAGCATTGCTATCGATATCACAGCCAATCCATACACGTACCTGCAATTCCAAAAGTCTCCATTCTCTGGGGCTCATAAAAGATGCTTTACACAATCATGCATGCAAGGGTTCAAAGTCAGAGGCAGTCATGGCAATGTTGATCTTTACAGATCATAGTGTATGCATGAGAGGTCACCCAAACCTTCAAAGCATATGCCTATGCAGAAGGCTTTTGGAGGAGTGGAGGCTGCTCAGTCCTCCCATCCCCACTTTATTCCACTGAGACAGAATCCAAAGGCCAGGCTAGGTTCAGACATTTGGTGCCTCCACAGCTGTATTTGTATAAGTGTTTGGGAACTGAACCTAGGAAAGGCAGTCATACAAACAAACTAAATCACAACTCCAGTAGCAAATGCTAGAATTGCAGACAGTTATCTACAGATGCTTGGGGAATCATTTTCTTAGCAGTATTCTCTTAATCTCTTAGGAGCTACTTGTGGGGGGGGGGGTCCACTTCCCCAAATTCTTTCTGAACTGATCATACCTAATTGCTTGTGTATTCCAATTCATCTATTCTACTATAAGACAGAGATGCAGCTGTATGGTTCTGTGTCCTGGGTGGCATCAGTGCTTGGGAGCAGCACCTGCAGCTGGGCTGCCAATAGCAGTGACTCGGCCAGCAGTATGGGGTCTGCTCTTTCTGTGCTCTCCCCCAAGTCAGCACCTGAGGCTGGTGGCTCAGTCACCCTGCATAGTTACACTTGATCTGAGCCTTCAAGAGGCCGAGAAGCCTCCATAGCATGCTACTGCTATGGAGTAACTGAATTGTAGAAGTATTTCCTAACATTCTGAATGCTATAGAATTCAAGACCTTTTCCTGACAAAGGTAGTGACAATTCAACTCCACAAACACCAGCCAATCTTAAGTTCTTTGGATGCCATACAAATAGATTTAAAACCAGGGCACGGCATAGAGACTATGCGAATGGCACTGGCTAATGACTTTCTCAGGGCAACAGGTAGAGGTCAAACATCTTTAACAACATGTTTTAATATTTCAGGAGCTTTTGATGTTGGTACAAGCAAAAATTGCCACCTACTGGAGTTGGTGAACTTGGATGGAATTACTTAGAGTGGTTCCTGTCAGTTCATTCCCCATCTGTGAGGACAGATAACAGGATTCCTCCACTCCCCAAAGCCTCTTAGTTACAGAGTCCTGCTGGTGTCAGACTAACTTCTTCTTATGTACATGTCTGTGTAATCACTAGAAATGACTTTGAGATGAAGACAGCATAGTAATTAATATCCATTTCTCTTTCTGTCTCCTTTTCTTTTGGCCTTAAGCAAGGCTCACTAAAATTAGAAACTGGGGAATGAGATGTTAGTGAATGTCAGCTGGTACAAGCCACCCTGGATAAAATAAGATGGAAATGAATCCAAAAGCATTCAACACTAACCTACCAATCCTGCTGTGAGGATTGAATCATAGAGATTTAGGACTAAAAGGGACCAGAGAGGTCACCTAGAGGCTACCCTTACGTTGAGAGCCCACCTAGAGATCATACATGCCTGTTCAAACCATCCCATACAAATCCATTGTCTAACCCCTTAGCAAAACTACACAGTTGACCTTGACACAAAACCCGAGATGTAACTCCCTAACCTGCTAGAGGCAAAAAGAGACCATGGAGGCCACCATCCTGCTGCTGCTAACATTGTTAAACATATGAGATCTCAAGAAGAAGGAAATGCCTCCTGCTACAGAGGAAAACAAAACCTCCAACAGTCCATTCCAATCTAACCATGGGTTAAAATTCCTTCCTAACTCCAATTTTGGTGATTGGGCTAACCCTGAGTCAATAGGGAAGACCCTTTAGCCAGGAACATCTAAGTTTATGTCCTTGCAGGAGCACTGCACATCCCACGCAAAATTCTCATCCTTGGCTGCAGTCAACACCCTTAAAAAACAAAACCAAAAAAAAAAACCTCTGATATATATAGTAACAAGGAGGAGGGGAAGTGTTGGGGTAGAAGGATTTACTCCTGGCTTCATGCAGCATCCAGCAAAGTGTCAGGTCATGGCCTTGAAATTAGGTTCTTAGCCTGCCCAACACAGTAGATCGTTGTGGCCTGCCATGTCCCCACCAGGACACTGGGAGCAGATGCATGTGGCCAGAACCCTCCATCTAGGCTTCCATCATGCCCACTCTCTGCCACTGGAGTGGCCAGCCAAGGTCAGCTGACCTCTCACCCCTTCCTATATAAGCACCTGACCTAGAAAGAAAAGTACCCAGAATCAAGGTACAACCTTGTACGTAGGCTACTAAAGCATGCTGCTACTTGATGGATTCTCTGGGTACCTGATATAGCTACCCCCTGAGCTTATACATTCTGCCTGACCCTCCAGATACCAACCCAGCTCTGATCTGACCTCTTGTATACCTGACCCAGCAAATCCCCCTGACCTTGCATTCTGCTTGACCCTATGAACCTCTGACTCTTTCCCTGACAGATCTCCTGGCTTTGACTTCCTGGCTTCTCCTGACTGTGTGGTGAACCCCAGACCTGGCTGCTTATGGTCCATCATGATAGGAAGCCCAGAAGTATGGGAAATACCCATAAAAGAACATAAGCAAAGCTATACTTAGATCCCTACCTAACTAGAGGCTGTCCAAACTCTTCTTAAACATCAATGATGGAGAGTCCACAACTTCTCTAGGCAAGCTATTTCACCGCCTCATTCTTCTAACAATGAAGAAATTTTTCCTGATATCCAGTCCAAACTTACTTTGTTTTAAGCCATTAGTCCATGTTTTACTCTCTGGAGCAGGAGAAAAAAGGTGTTTTCCCACTTCTTTATAGCAGCCCTTTAAGTACTTGAAGACTGCTATAATTTCCCCATTTAAGTGCCTTTTGCACAAGCCTAACATGCCTACCTCATTCAACTTAACCTCATATGGCTTGTTTTCCAAGCCCTTTATCATTTTTGTCACCCACCTCTGGATCCTCTCAAACTTCTCCCCATCCTTTTTAAAAATGTAGATCCCAAAACTGCACACAGTACTCTAGATGAGGCCTAATCAGTGCTGAGTAGAGGCACTAGCACATCCCATGTCTTGAACCTATGCTTCTAATGATGAATCCCAAAACTGCATTTGCCTTTGTGTGGTTGCATTAGGCTGAAGACTCACATTGAATCGGTGGTCTACAAAGACTCCCAAGGCCTTTTCCATAGTGCTGCCATCCTGCCAGATGTCATTCATTTTGTATTTGTATTTTTTCTTCTGTCTGAGGTGTAGCACCATGCATTTGTCCATATTGAACTTCATCCTGTTAGTTTCAGCCCAGGTTTCCAATCTGTCAGGATCCTTTTTAATCATGGTTCCCTCCCCCAATGTGCTCACAATTCTTCCTAGTTTTGGATCCCCTTCAAAACTTGTTCAAGAAGCTTTCTATGACAGCATCTAAATCAATACACATGCAGAACAGCAATAGACCCAGGACAGACACCTGCTGCCATCCTGACAAGGATCTATTTATAATTACCCTTAGCTTGTGGCTGTAGAGCCAGTTGTGTATTCAACAGATAGTAGCTTTGGCTAGCCCACATTTCTCCAATTTCTTTATGAGAAAGTCATGTGGCACCTTGTCAGAAGTCTTACTGAAGATAAATTATGTCCACAGTATTCCCATCATCTGCTCAAATAATTACTTTATCAAAGAATGGGATCAAGTTTGTTTGAGATGATTTGTTCTTAATAAATCAGTGCTGACTGCTTGCTATCAGGCTTTCCTCCTCTAGATGCTTGCAAATGGACTTCCTTAGGATATGCTCCAGTAACTTGTAACTTCTTGGGTCTTGAGGTGAAACTAACTTGTTTGTAGTTCCCTGGGTCCTCCTTGTTGCCTTTTCTAAGGAGGGGCACTACACTGGCCCTTTTCCTGTCTTTTGATTCATCTCCCATCTCATATGATTTCATCAATGTTATTCCCAAGGGCTCTGAGATCTCCTCTGCCAGTTTCTTCCATACCTTGAGATGAAGATCATCAGGTCCTTCTGACTTGGATTCATTCAAAAGCACTCTCACTCTCTCTTGTTATTTCACCCTTCAGATCATCCTTTTCCTTATCCAAATAATCAGTATTAAGTGTCTGGCTGCAGCTTAATTTTTTTTCTGTATGGTACCAAGAATAGTTAAAGAAAAGTGACTGCACTACACAGAGCAAGCTTTAAGAAGAAAAAAAAGAAAAAAAGGAGTAACTATGGGCTCCAGAAAAATGGAAACTCTCCAGCTACAAAGCAAAGACTTGGAGATTTGAGCAACAATTCAACCTATACATGAGGGTGAATGGAGCAACTGAGAAACCAAGGGTGCCTGTACATGAGTACGGAGGCTGCTCTGACACTGTAATTACAGCATTTTGGAGCAAAATCAATTAATAGAGCCTACTAGAGTGTGGTAATTACTGTACTCCAGCAGTATCTTGTATATCAATAGCCCCATGTTTAAAAATGGTGGTGGGGCATTTGAGCTAAATCTTGTGGAACAAACTTTAATTTAAGTGCACTGCTACCATTTTCAAGGGTGGGGATACCAATACATGAGATATTGTGGCGCTTTAATTAGAGTGGCTCTCACCCACCCCTGGAGCATGTGTAAAAGTGCCTCAAGTGACCAAAAGTATCTATTTTCCTGAATATCATAGTGTTACAGGTCTTGCCCAAAGTGTGGCTGTTAGGGCCCTACCCGTGGAGATCGTTCTGTATTTCTCCGGTTTCCTTTATGACCTTCTCCCTTGTTCGACTTATCTGCCATGTCTTGCTGGAATAAAGATGCCAGGGAAGGTTGCTTAGGATCTCAATACGCAGACAAGTCTTGTGGTATGGCTCCTTGACCAGGTGAAGTCTCTGGTGTCATCCCTAGCTGGACTACCCTCTGACTGTGGCCTTTCTCCGCTCAGGCTCGTGTCTGTCACCAAAAGGCTGAATAAACGATTAGAGAAAGAACTGCAGGGTGCTCAGCGCTCTGCTCTGCAGTCTCCTGACCTCCCCCCACAGCCTCTACCGGTCCACCAGCTGTTATACTCACAAACTGACTGTTTAGATGACTGTTTAGATACTCAGTAACAAAAAGCTCAATCCCCTTGAGTTTCATTAAGTCCTCATTGTCCACAGACAGGCGCTCCTGCTGATGGACTCAAGCCCCTCTCCTATTGCAGGAGAGCTCTGTCTTCTGCCATTAGAACCAGGATCCCTCTACCCTGGAAGCAAGCCTATACATCCAGGCCAGCCCCTCTCTTGCTGATTAGTCAACCTTGCTTCCTTAACAGGGCCCAGGTGCTGCTCACATGCCACTCAGCAGCCCAACACTATGCTGCCTGCAGCCCATGCGCTGCTCATGTCTGCCACTCCTTGCAGGAAGGTTTTCTTCAACCAGCACTTGGTCTGCCCATGCCACCAGTAACACAGAGGTAAGCATCTCCTGTTACAGATAGGTATTCAGCTATTTGCTACATAGAACAGTCTGCAACTGAGCCAAGCAGAGAAAGCTGATTATGGGAAGAGCTTAAGGAGTTTGGTGTTCCCAAAACGAATGAAACATTTGAAAGATAACAATTCCATGTGAGGTTACAAAAGGAGGGAAAACCCAATAGGGAATGTGAAAATGATCTCAGACTACTGAGAGTTAATCCTCCACTGGAGAACTAACAGACTTCATGTTTAGAGCTCACACAGTAATCAGGATCAGAGACTGATCAGACTAAGAAAAGACTGCTTGAAGATCCTGATCTCAAGTTAGAGAAAGCAATCAGCATGTGCAAAGCAGTAGAGATCACTCAGAGCAGAATTAAGTCTTTGGAAGGAAAGCTAGATGCTGAAATGGTTGACAGAGTGATAAACCCTCCCCGAAAAGAATAATGGCAATACAGAAATGGCAATAGGAGGCCTTACAAATGCAGTCAGGAAGAGTTTAAGAAAAGCAGCATAAAGAGCTGTACATGCCATGGTAACAAACGTAGACCAAAGCAATATCCTGACAACAAACAAATGCAAGATAAACAAAGACCACAACAAATGCAAAAGACAGAACACTTTTTGGTAGAGTGTGCAGAAGAGAGGACAGCAGGCATAGACAGGAATAGAATATGTGAGCACTACAGAAGGAAGTGAATTGTGACACAGCAAGCAGCAATGAAGAGCTGTGTGTAGGAATAGCAGAAGACACAATAGTCCCCTATTCTGGGACTATCATGCTGGAAACAAATGGAACTCCTGTGACTTTAAACTGGACACTGTCATACAAGCCAATGTTATACCAGACTATAATGTAAAAAGCTTGAGAAAGAAAACAAATATTCACAGCAAGCAAATAAGGCTCCAAGCTGATCTAGGAGTTGATTTCTACTGTTTGCACATATGAGCTAGAGATTACTATTTTTTACTTTTATGAAAAAATTCAGTTTGTGATTATGCCAGGAAAACGTACATCTTTATTAGCACTGAAGACCTGTCATGCACTACGTCTTATGCAGAGGAGACATACCATACAGTGGTCCAGTAAAATTAAAGATAAGGTTTAGGATGTATTTGAGGGGCTTGGGAAGCTGAACAAAGACTATAAGACTGACGTGTCTAAACCCTACACCCCTAGAATACATGCTTCCCCAAAAAATCTGTTATCTTTAAGACAAAGCCTGAAATCAGAACTAGAGAAATTGGTTGTTCAAGATGTTATTGAGAAAGTAGAGGAAGTGACAGCATGGGTTTGTTCTTTAATAATGAAGCAAAAAAATATATATATATAATTTTTTTTTTTAAGTGGAACCCTTCATCTTTGCTTAGACTTAAAAACCCTAATAAATATATCAAAAGGGAACATTTTCCCATTTCTACCAAGGAAAAGCCATCTTTGGAGAGATGGCACAAGTAAACATATTTTGCCACATCAGCTGCACAGCTGGGTTTTGCCAGGTTCCACTAGAAAAAATAGCAGACATTTGGGCATGTTCAACACACTGTGAGGAAGACTCTTCTTTCAGCAATTGCCTTTGGGTTACATTCATCACCAGAAGTGTTTCATAAAAATATGCAATAAATATTTTCAGGCATTGAAGGTGCTAAATTATATATAGCCAATATTTTAATATGGGGATGTAGAACGAGGGAGCATCATCGGAGACTTCAGAGAGCTCTGGAAAGGACTCAGCTAGCAAGGTTAGACCTCAGTAGACAAAAGTGCAGGAAAATAGCATATTTGGTGAAAAATTAATGGATCAAGGCAAACAGATAGAATCCAGCAGAGATTATATGCCACCTCCCATAGATAAAATCCCTGGCCATGGTTAACTTTGTGGGGAAGCTGGTACCTAATCTGATGCAAAAATGCAGCAACATAAAAGCTTTACCATATAAAAGTAAACAATGGATATGGGAAGCATATCATGAAAATAAGTTTGGGAACCTAAAACAGTTATTACAAAAGGCTCCAGGATTTGCATCTATGACAGCAAATGTCAGACAAACTTGTCTACAGACGCCTCAGAGAAAGATCATGGGACAGCACTCATGTAGGAGTATGGGGAGCATGGCATATGCTTCTAGGCTTTAGGAGTTTCACTATGCACAAAATGAAAAATAGGCTTTAGCTCTGGTACATGGATGTAAAGTGTTCCATGTCTTCCTGTATGGGAGACTGGTACTAGAGTTGAACCACATCCCAAGCCACTGGTGTCAGTAGCAAAAAAGGGCTCTCTGACATGCCTCCAATATTACAAAAATTCTTTGAATTGCACTTATCCAATTTCATATTAAGGAAAAAGTTAGTGGTGGTGGATATTCTGACTAGAGCTTTTGACAGAACAGTAGAAACAAACCTGGAATTAGATACTGCATGTCAGGCTGTTAAAGAAAATGTGCCTGGTGTCTGATAAAATATGGACTGTATTTACAGATGCCATGGCATAGAATTGGATTTTACAAACAAGAATACAAGCCATTAATGCAGGATGGCCTACAAGATATATGTCCAGTCTTTATCATTAGTTTGAAGTAGAATGGTCAGTAATAGATGGGCTCTTGTTTAAAAATGACTGACTTATTCCCAAAGTATTATATCTGGATATGTTACATAGGATGCTTGGGTATAGAGAAATGCAAAAGAAAGGCTAGGAAGATTCTAAACTTGCCACAAATTAATATGGGCACAAGAAAATATATTACAGTGTGTTCAACCTGTCAAAAAAACAGAGATAGTCAAGCAAAACAGACAGTGGTAGAGACGGGGGAATAACTGGCCCCATGGTCCATAGTAGCCATTGATTTCTTCACTCATACTGGAACAAACACAATATATTGGTTTTAAACTATTACTCTCACTCTCCAGAAATGGTAAGACTTGAAAACACTGCTACGAAGCATGTAATAACACATATAAAATCCATCTTTGCCAAACATGATTGTGGTCAGGTCTGATAATGGACCACAATTTGATGGGTATGCATTCAAGTGCTTTACAAAGAACAATAGGTTTACACACATTACCACTAGTCCAAGATACAAATCTAATTGGTATCTTGTAAAAATAGTATTAAAACAACAAAAAGGCTGCTAAACAAAGCAGAGGAGTCTCTCACAGATCCTTATCTGGCATTACTAAATTTTGAAGCGTCTCCTTTGAAACATGGCCTTTCACCTTATTTAACAGGAAATTTAGAACAGGACTGCCTAATTTGGTAACCACTGTATAACAGGGCCTGACCTCCAAGGAGGGCTGTGATCTCCCTGAGGTCCCACTCACTGCGTCAAGGCCGGCCCAAGGGCACCCTCTTATTCTCGCCCGCCACGTCTTCGATGTTCCGTCAGTTTTGGAGGCTGCCTTACACCTCCTTGGGCATGGCTAATCAGGACCTCTGTCCCCCTGTTTCCCCAGACTCTCTGGACATGGAGGAGATCAGGACATGGACTAAGTGCAACACTGCAGAGACTAAAGTGATACCTCACAGATCTGCAAGAGTAAGAAGGGCACTGCAAGGACTAATAGGGCACCTGTAGATGTACAGATGTGCAGGATGCCTGCTCTGATACAGGTCTGCTGGAGCATGCTAATTAGTTTACTACTGACACCCATTACAAACACATATGCTGTGGACACAGTATTTATAAGCATACCAGGACAGAGCCTTAGCTAGTATGAACTGATACAGTTCCATTAAAGCAGCTGAAAATGTGATATGCTATTATGCCAATATGAGAAGCCAATGAAAACAAGTTGAGCTGGAGGCAGAGAAAATGCAGATGCTGCAGTTAAATATGTCTTTCCCCACAAATTTGGTTTCTGATTTTGCATTAAAATATTTTTTTAAGTTTGAAAAAAAATGTTATTGCCAACCAGAGAGTGGTGGTCACTGGGTCATTTTCAGCCTGGAGGGACATGGGCAGTGGAATTCCTCAGGACTCAGTCCTTGGGCCCGCACTGTTCAACATCTTCATCAGTGACAGTGACTTGGATGAGGAAGTGAAAAGTACCTTTTTCAAATTCATGGATGAAAGTAAAATGTGGGGAGAAGTGGGCATGCTAGAGAGGGACAGGCTGCAACTAGATCTGTACCCTTTACAGGGGTAACCTGTGGATGAGAACAGGTTGGGTTTCAACACTGACAAGTGCAAGGTGCTGCACCTGGGGAGGAAGACTCAGCAGCATTCCTACAGGCTGAGGAACTCCCTTCTTGTTAGCACAGAGGCAGAAAAGGATCTTAGAGTCATTATTGATTCCAAGATGAACATGGGCTGCCAATGTGAGGATGTGGTCAGGAAAGCTAACCAAACCTTGTCATTCATCCACAGATGCCTCACGAGCAGGTCCAAGGAGGTGATCCTCCCCCTCTATGCAACATTGGTCAGGCTGCAGTTGGACTACTGTGCCCAGTTCTGGGCATCGCACTTTAGGAGGGATGTGGACAGCATCAAGAGGGTCCAGAGGAGGGCCACTCCCATAATCAAGGGGCAGTAGGGCAAGCCCAAAAGGGGAGGCTACAGGACCTGAACCTGTTCAGCCTCCACAAGAGAAGACTGAGAGAGGATGTAGTGGCTGTCTATAAGCTGGCCAAGGGGGACCAGCAGGCAATGGTAGAGTCCCTGTTCCCCCGAGTACTGCCAGGAGTAACAAGGAATAACATCCATAAGCTGACAGAGAGTAGATTCAGGCTAGATATCAGGAGGCACTACTTCACTGACAGGGTGGCTAGGAGCTGGAACCAACTACCAAGGGAAGTGGTGCCTGCTCCAACCCTGTGGGTCTTCAAAAGGAAGCTAGACAATCACCTAGCTGGGGTCATTTGACCCCAGCATTCATTCCTGTCCATGGCAGGGGGTCGGTCTTAGTGATCTAAGAAACTATGATGAACCTAATGTATTTAATGACAACATTTTTATGAATATCATCTCAAAACACTCCACTTTAGTGTGAACCTCATATGTATATAGCAGAGCTAATAATGGAACAAGGAAGGAAAAAAAACTTTGAAAAGCTTAGAAACTAAAATGCATACCTCAAGCCCAACAGCTTTTACTAGCAACTAGGCTTTTGCAAAGTGGCTAGTATTTGCTTCGGATTCAGATTTGGCCGATTTGAGGGACAGTGATTTGATTGGGTGATTCAAATCACTGTCCTGAATTGATTCAGCCAAATCTGATTCAGAGATTTAGCTGCTGCCAAATCAGCTGAATCTCTGAATCACACAGGGCCCATCTCCTGCCTGCTCTCCCAGCCTTGGCAATGGCTGCCCAGCTGCCCCAGCTCCTGGCACTTTGGGAAAAAAAAAAAGCCTGTACTCACTGGCTGCTGCCAGGCAGTGAGGCAATCCCTGCTGCCCCTCATTGTCCCATGCTGCATGGGGGGCTCTGCCACAAGCCCCCCACCCCCTGTACCACTGTCCCAGCCCACACCAGCTCCAGTCCTTTAAGAAAAAAAAGAAGAAGTCCTGAATCACTGGTTCCTGTCTGGTTGGGGGCAATCCCAACTGCCCGCCATTGCTCAGTGCTATGTGGGGGGCTCTGCATGATCCCCCAGAACCTGCAAGGCTGGTAAGTCATGGGGGTTCTTACCACCAAATCAGTCTGAATCTCCCCTTAATCGAATCAGCACCCAAAGCTTCGCACAGCCCTACTAGCAATCCATACTTCAAAGCACAGGACAACAACATATGGCCATAGGCTATATTCAGCTTGCAGAGCCACTGGATCTGGCCTGTGGAGCTGGAGAGCTTGCCTGTGCCTGTGTCAGCGCCAGGTAGAGAGAAGCTCTGCCCATGCTACTATAAGGCGGGCATAGGGAGAAGCAGTGGCAGCACAGATGCATTTTGCAGATGCCCAGCCCCAGTGTAGTTCTCTGCCAGCTGAAGCCACAGGTACGCTACGAGGTGGTGGGAAAAGTATCAGCAGTGCAGGACCAGTTCCTCACTGCAGGTGTAGGGAAAGCCCCCTGCACTGACACCACAGAAAGCCAACCAGTTCATGTTGGACCAGAGCCTAGTTGTTCCAGCCCATAACTCGTTAAAGGTTTCCAGAACCTGCTTCAAAGTGCTCTCAATTCTCCAGGTTTTTCTGTTGGAGACAGCTGTCTGCCTGCTATGCATGTCAGGGTGGAATTTTAGAGTAAAGGGACTTGGTCAGCAACACATGCCAATGGTATAACATGATGTTTGACAAAGCAGCCAAACCAAACTCACAATATTTATGATTGGTTCAGCAGACTATGTTTAGGTTCTGATTTCCTCCCAATATCTTCTCTTTACCTAAATCCAAATCCATGCTTTCTGTTCAAACTTCCAAACCCCTTCAGGTCAGAACTTATTTCAATTCCCATGTCTTTAGTATAAATTAAGAAACCCAATTGCCCAAAAGAGGTCTCCAAGCTAGCACGGTTGCTGCTTCTAGCACAATAGGATGCTGGACCGTAACTGGGGCTCCTCATTTCTATTGTAATATCAGTAAGTACCAGCAGTACCAGGAAGTCAAGAGGACAGATATTTTCACTCCATACATATAGAAAACTATCCACTAAGCATCCAGTTTTTTTCTCATTATGACCACTGTCCACGGAAGAAGGTCCTTGTGTAACAGCTAGAATGAAATCTAAAATTAAACAGAATGCTGTCTATGTTTACTACAATTATAGCAATTATTTTGCAATACTATTTACTAGGTCTGTATGAAGCTTCAATAGCTGATTCGATTTGAAGGAGATTCAGCCCGATTCAGCAGTTGAATCTCTAAATCTGAAGCTAATCAGGAGACCAATTAAAAGGTATAAATCAAATCGGAAGCCTCTGAATCGATTCAGAAAAGATTCATCACTGATTTGGAGATTTGGCCATAGACTAAACAGGCAGCAGTTCTCATCACACTGGACACAGCTGCCTCCACCTGGTAAGTCTGTTGTGGTGGATGGAGGGGGAAGGGAAGGTCAAAGCCCCCACAGTGAGGAGGGATTGGGGCTAGGGCTGGGACAAGCTACCCAGCCAGGGTGGGGGACCATTGGACTCTGGGAGGGGGGCTCCCGCCACTGCATGCAATTGTGCACTGCCAGTCCAGGAGAGCATGGGAGCAAGTATGTGCCTCCAGATCTATGCGGGTAGGCTGGGCTGTGCTCTGGGAGGCTATCCCCCTTCTGCCCAGAGGAAGCCACACCTGCTGGGTGCCCTGGCTGGGCAAATGGCAGCAGGGCAGAGCCCCCACTTCTAGCACTGCTGTGCCCGCATCTCACCCCCTCCCCCTGTGACTGGGTGAGCAGCAGCAGGGCATAGCCCACCACTTGCCCAACTGGAGTGGAAGGGCACTGGATGTGGATGCAGCAGCATTGGGAGCAGGGCCTATGCCCTGCTGTCATTTGCCCAGCCAGGGTGTGGGGATCATGAGATGCAGGTGCAGCAGTATTGAATGCAAGGGCTCTGCCTGCTGCTGCTTGCCCAGCCAGGGTGGAGCAGGGGAGCGTGGCTCACTCTGAGTGGAAGGGACCTAGCCTCCTGGAGTGCAGCCTGGTCCAACCCACCCCACACAGATCCAGGAGCACACGCCTGCTCGCATGCCCTCCTGGACCAACGGCACACAGTGGTGGGAGCCCTCCCTCCCTGAGTCTCATGCCCCACTGCCCCAGCTGGGCAGCTTGTCCCAGCCCCAATCTTTCCCTCACTGTGGGGGTGTTGATCTGCCCTCTCACACACCTTCCTCCCTCCCCCACACCCCGGCTGTCCAGCACAGACTTACCAGCTGGAGGCAGCTGTGTCCAGCATGGTGAGGACTGTGGCCTGATTAGTCTATGGCCAAATCTCCGAAGTGGCACCTAAACTTCAGATCTGATTTAGCCTAATCAAATTGGGACATTGATTTGAATCACCGAATCAAATCACTGTCCCTGCAAATCAGCCAGACCTGAATCCAAAGTGAATACTTGCCGCTTTGTACAGACCTAGTGTTTACCATAGAAGACACTGGGGAAATCCCCATGCCAAAACAATCCTTTCTAGTACATGGATCCAAAGAGTTGGATGACACTGAAGTGACAAACAGAGGAAATTTTAAAACCAAATGATAAACTGAATACTAATAATTCACTAGACATTCACCCAAGAATTCTAAAGGAACTCAAAAAGTGAAATTGCAGAACTGATGGCTATAGTATTTAACCTATCATTACAAATAGCCTCTGTGCCAGATGACTGGCAGGTTGTGAACATAACACTCGCGTTCAAAAAAGGGCTCCAGACATGATCCTGGGAACTACAAACTAGTGAGTCTCACTTCCAACCCAGCAAGCTGGTAGAATCCATAGCAAAGAACTAAATCAAGTCACAAGAACAAATATGATCTGCTGAGAAAGATTCAAATTGTTTTTTGTAAAGGGAAATCTTGCCTCATATCTTCTGGTGTTCTTGGAAGGTGTTAACAAACTTATCGACAAGGAGGATCCAGTTGACATAATGTATTTGGACTTTCAAAAAGCATTTGACAAGGTTCCTCACCAAAGATAGGTGCACTGACACAGGATAAGAGGGAAAGTTCTTTTGTGGACTGAGATGGTTGGAAGATGGGAAGCAGAGGGTAGGGCTAAATGGTCACTTTTCAGGATGGAGGGAGGTCATAACTGGAGTCCCACAGGGCTCTGTGCTGGGCCCTGTTTTGTTAAACATTTCCATCAATGATATGGAAATGAGGATGCACAGTGAAATGTTCAGGTTTTCAGATGATATCAAATTATTCCAGGTAATCACGTCCAAAATTGATGGAGAGGAGCTGCAAAGAGATCTCACCAAGCTGAGTGAGCAAAAAAATGGCAGGTGAACTTCAGTGTCAACAAGTAATGTAATGCACCTCAGGAAAAAATAATTTCCACTATATGTATACAATGCTGGGTTCTGGCATAGCTGTTTTGACTCAAAAACGACACTTTGGAGTCGCTGTAGCTAAGTCTCTAGAAAGTCAGCTCAGTGGTCAGTGGTGACCAAAAAAGAAGGCAGTTAAATATTGGGCACCATTAAGAAAGGAATTGAAACAGAGAACATCATCATACCACTATGCAAGTCCATGATGCCTACGCATCTTGAATACTGTGTGCAGCTCTGAGCCCTACATCTTAAAAGGGATGTAGTGAAATTAGATAAAAATAGAGAAAGGCAAACAGAATGATCAAGTATAGAGCAGTTGCCATATAAAGAAAGATTAAAATTTCTAAACCTTCAGTTTGAAAAGGAATAGGTTGATTGGGAAAAAATAGAGGTCTGTAAAATCATGAAGGGAGTGGACTACGTGAACTAGGAACTGTTGTTCACCAAATCCAAAAACACTAGAAGGAGTGTTCCTAGTGAACCAATGAAATTAATAGGAGACAGATTTAAAACCAACAAAAAAGTACTTTTTATGCAAATGTAGCTAATTTATGGAATTCATTCCCCCAGGACCTGGTGAAGGCACATACCATAGTCAGGTTTTAAAAGGAATTGAATCAATTTATGGATGATAGATCAATTAATGGCTATTGAACAGAACGATTGGAGATGTTTCTTCTGGCATTTCTAACCGGTAATGATGGATGGCAGGGAGGGTATTGAATAAGGGATCACTCTAGAACAGTGGTGCTCAACCTTTGTGGTCAGAAGGTTGGATGGTCAATGCCCGGTCCCTCTGCAGGCCAGATCCAGCCAGTGGACCTAATCTGGCACCTGGTGCTTGTGTGAGAGGTTGCATAGCTTGCTCCTGTACTGAATGGAAAGAGAGGGTTGAGTGGCACAATAGCATCCCACAAGCGGGCAGTCTTTATTCAGTCCTGGGAACTGGGCTTAGCAAGTGATGGGCAAAACAATATCCTGTTTCTGCATGAGTGCCCAATTAAGTCCTAGCATGGGCCAAAACTTTTTCAGTTATACCCCATTATATCGGCAGACTTAGTTACATTACACAAAGACAAAATGTCTATTTTTAGAGACAGCACCTGCACATGGGAGGGAGCATGAAGAGGATGCAATGGCAGCTCAAGGCTAGGCCACTGTACAGGTGCAGAGCACATGAGAGATGGGATGGCCACGCATGGAGGAGGCAGCTAAGAAGCAAGGACAAGATGCTGCAAGTTCCTGGTAGCTGCCCCTGAGTGCTGGGCATGCACTGCAGATTCTTGGTGCTAAGGCACCAATATGATGAGAGACAGCAGATATGGAGGGGGGGAGATTTGGAGGCTGGGGGATGCCTCACCTGGGCTGCTGAGGTGCAGGAAAGGGGGCTTGAGTTGGCCATGCAGTTTTGAGGAAGCTGCCTGCATCTCAGCAGAGTCCCAGCACCAGAAGAGGGCATTCATGGAAGGGGTCCAAAACTACTTTGCAGCAACCTGTGACAACCCTGACAGACATCAGCATTGTTCCCCTTGTGAGACCCCCTTATCCCCTAGGCCACACATGGTGGGAAAGGCTGACAGTAAGCCCCTGTCAGCATATCATGCCATATCTTGGAAACTGTTCCCTGAAGTGAGAAATAGGAGTCCTGCAGGTGGAACCCCTGGTGGCAGGGGGAGGAGACTGGCCCCTGTGGCACCCTGATTGAGAGCAAGCAGAGTGGGAGGCATACCTGGGACAGAAGAAGTAGAGTGAGGAGCCCCATGACCTGGCAAAACAAAAAAACCCCAGAGATGCCACCTCTGGTAGGCAAAAGTTGATGAAGGAAATAAGACTGGGGCACCTGGGGCCCGACTGCAGTGCCATCTTGAACATTTCCCTTCTCACTGAGCCAACCATCCCCTGTACTGTTCTGGAATTTTCTCCATGAACACAGACCCCATATGCAGTTCTAAGACAGTCCCAGCAAGGCACTACAATACTCAGGTCTAGGGGAGGAAATGCAGCTCCCATCAGCCTGCCTTGTCTGCTTGTCACTGAAACAGTGGCTGGCAATGGAGCCTGGGAGCCCAAGCTCCTCCAGCAGGTGAGCTGGTCCACTCCACATAACCCTAGTCCTTGCCCTGCTGCAGGGGAGCACTCCAGCCTAATCTCAGAGCATGAGTAGACCCCTACACTGACCAAGAGTTGCATGATCAGTGTTCCCACAGAGAGAGAAAAGGACCCTGGGGCTGAAGGCAAGGAGTTGTGGATTTCTCAGAGGAGCACATGTTGCCCACAGCCCCAGTACAACAATGACTCAACACCCCACACCCTTCAAATGCCATGCGTGTTCTGCACACCATGCTTCCCTCACTCAGATCTTGTAAAATGCCTTCACCTGGTCTCAAAGATATTGTGGAGGATGCAGGCAGTGGTAGCAAGGTGCAGCAAGTATGCCTTCCTCATGAAGGTGCACACTAAAAGCTTGCCAGCACATCTTGAGGCACCTGAAGGTGCACTCCACTATCATGCAGCATCCACTTAGGCAGTACTTGCAATGTTCTTTCCTGAAGTCCAGGACTTCATGAGGCAGGGCAGGAGAGGGTAGGCATGATCCTCAATGATGTGAGGTGGGATGAAGAGACTGCTGACATCACTGCTGGGGACTCTGAGGATGTAGCATAGAGTTCTGGAACACAATGGCATTGTCGGCACTGCCATCCAACAAAGATGTGGGTGAAGCAGTCTGGTGGTTGACAAGACCCTGCAGGATAATGGGAAAAGGGTCCTTATGGCTGATGAACTCCTAGGTAACCTTGAGGTGGTCAGAGGATGGAGAAGCAAATGCCATCCATGGCCCCCATGCAGTTAGGGAAGCCCATCTGGCGAAGGCTGGCAACAACTTCCGGTAGGTTGGTAAAACAGATGAAGTGGTTGACCAGGACAAGCTGGATGGCCTGGCACATTTCCCAGATGACCTCTCCAACTGTGGACTTGCCCACACTGAAGTAGTTAGTGACAGAGTGGAAGCTGTAATACGTGGCAAGTTTAAAGGTAGCAATGGCCACCTGCTTCTGTGGAGTGAGGGAGACAGGTGATCCTGATGGCCTGGCGCTCAATGTGGAGGGCCAGTTGAGTAATTATGTCCATGAAGTTCTAGAGCCACTGCTTCATGTGGCAAGTTTCCAAGATGATCCATTCCCACCAGTCACTGCTGGTGGTACAGGCCTGAAATAGCCACTCAATGATCTGAAGGTGGTACCAGAGAACTCTGGAGGTCATGGCATCCTGGATGGCCTTGTCAACTATATGGAAGTTGTTGACTGAGTCCATGCTGCCTTTATTAGTCATAAGGTGTGGTAAATGGCTTCATGTGGGATGCCAAGCTGCTGACTCATGGACATGAAGGCATATGTCATCAAGACCATCTGCTCATCTCCAGAATAGGCACATGTGATGTCGTAGAGCCTCCAGTAAAAGTGATACAAGGAGACAAGCAGAGGCACTGCAGCTCCTGGGTTCATGGACTTGGCCACACATGGTGGGGCACCATGGTAGGGTACAGGCATTCCAGGAAACTGATGCATGTGCAATTAACAAGAGAGGGCGCTTGCTCCGGGTCTTTTCTGGAAGCCTCTGAGCACGGCAGAAGGGAGGGGTCACCATGAGGGATAACACCCTGGGGTGGGAGCTGGCAGCCAGTCAATCAGAGGTGGCTTAGGTGCTCAGCAATTTCTGGTAGTCCAGGAGGCCTGCAAGACACACTGGCATGTGTGCACAACAGCCCCTGGCTGTGCCTCCTCCCCTCAAGGATAAATGCCTGCCCAATGCTCTCTTGATGTATATGAAAATCATTCAGAGTAAACTGTGCAACTTAAACTAGTTCTTCTCTACACTTTGCAAATGTTTGTATGCCCCTACTATGTTTTGACTTTTTTTTAACAATCTATGCTTAACAGCAAACAAAGCATGGTGGAACTGGTTCATAAATAGCAAGGAGACTTTTTAGCAGACCAAGAGGCACTTGGCACTTTATTAATGAACTCTGAAAGATTACATCATCTTTTGGTCATCTTTAGCCAGGTAGACTAGGTCAGAATTGTATGTTCCTTCTGGCATTACTAAAGGGATTTTTATTCCAATCATGATCCATTTAAGCAAAGTACATGGTAAATGAATTATTGCATTCATTTTCTCTTATCAAGGATGGGAGAAGTTTCACAAACTTCTAAATATATAATGAATGAAAGGGCCAATTTCAATTTGAGCCAAAAGAAAACCTTGCATTCTCCCATGTAAGAAAAACTAGAAGTGAAATAAATCATGGTTATAAATGTTTTGCCAAAATATTTGGGAAGTAAACCATCTCCCAGAAAGTCTGGAAGAATCTTGCTTTGTTACAGGATATAATTTGTTAAAGTAACTGTAAATTTTATAGGGCAATACTACCAATTTGATAAATTTACATTGATTTACTACCATATCATTCTGTATATAGAGCTATAATTTTACTGATGGGTTATAAATTGAACTACATATTCTAAATGTTTATGTAGGTGCAAATAAATCCATACCAGGATTATATCTTAAGAGAAACTGAGGAAGGAAGGGTCCAAGAAACACTAGATTTGTAGAATCAGGAATTGCTCCATGGGAAAACAAACCAGCTATTTCTAGCAAATTCAACATCCTGATGATGGAAAAATAATTTGCCTCCAGAACTGAGGATAGTGAAATTTAGATACTGTATTTAAACATAATTTGTACTTCAAAGAACACAGGGTAAAGTTACTGTAGGTTTTCTTGGCTACATACTGGCCCAAAGAATATAGCTCTCTGCCTTTACCAGTTTTACTGACTTACTTTGGATTACTGTAACAAGAACATGCTTTACTTAAAGTGGGAGACAAAAAACAGTCATAATAAGGAACTAATAATATGAAAGTGATGCTCACATTACAAAATAGATTTGTATGATGTTTTTGTTTCAGAGAAATCATCCTCCTGTACAAACATTTCTAGAAAAAAATACGGGAAGTTATATTTATCACATTTTTTTGTACTTGTCATTAAGTTGTTATAGTAAGCTAATATCCACAACAGGCAGATGTTATTTAGAATTATATAGAAACAATTGCCCAATGGGATGAGGTATGAGAAATATGGTATAGTAATTCTTTCAATATCTTTGATCAATATCCAGCTGATATATTTAGTGTGAGTTGTATATGTTGAGACACCTTTTTAAAGGACACTTGGCATAATATTGCTTTTGAGCTATCATATCAGAAGTGCAATACTTGTTTATGCTTACATCTGAAACAATTTAGAAAAAATAAGAAGAATTTTCAGAAATGACTAAATCATTGGTGAGTTTTGTTGTTTTTTTTTACCAAAGGACAATCCAGTTTTTTTGCAATCCAGTTTGCAAAAGTGATTTAAGATCCTATATATCTCATTGAATGTCAATGAGATTTGGCTACTAAGAATCTCCTGAAAATAAGATTCAGGTTCTTTTGAAATATGATCCATCTTATTAGCTCTTCTAGAAAGTCTTTAGGATCTGGGTAGGATATCCAGGACAATCTTCCCCTAGAATCTCAAATTAAGCATCTCCACTTAGAGGATTTAGTGTGAATGCTCTTTTTTTCTGTACACAAGTTCAGAAAGAAAACAAAAGGTTGACTGGTATACCTCCAGTTTGGTCTGGATCTGTTGAGGGTGGAAAATTTTGGAGTGTACATATTAAAATAAGCTGCTGTGGTGGTTCACTGATAGAATCCTTGTCTTCCATGCAGGACACCGAGCTTCAATTCCTGGACATGTACATAGCTACAGCCATTGAGCCACCTAATATCTGGACTTGCTCTGGTCATTTGATTTTGTCTCAATGGTCCAAATGGAGATGGAAGATCTGGGCAGCCTCCACTCCTCCATACTCTTATCTATGCATATGTGTTTAACGTCTTGGTGACTGCTCATGCATACACCATAATCCAGAAGGATTGACAGTTGCCTAGTATTAAGATAGTTCTGTTATTTCCCTTGGTTAGTTTTTGAGATGCGGCCCAGACTGAAGGACTTCCTGATACATTTTCAATAATTAAGAGCTCATGCACTGACTATCTGTAAACTAGTCGCATCAACAGTCCACTCACATCTGCACCATGTGAAAAAGCCAGTTGTCAATTGCACAGGACAGGAAATTAGTTGATCTGTGATTCAGGCCTAGATTTATGTTTCTTCAACTCCTTTTCTACTGCTGTGATTCATGTTGCTGAGGGATGCCAACTACTGGGCACCCTAACTGGCAAGGAAGATGAAGTATTAGCATGCACCAAACACTTAATTCAGCAAGACTGCCAAACTCAGAAGGAGGGAGTTTAAGGGTGATTTGTTTGTAGCATATCCTGCCGTTTAGCAAGGGAATTAAAATAACTTTAATTGAATCAAAGTAACATGCTCGTGGATTGAACTGCTACTGAGTTTTACTAAAACTCTCTGATGTACTTCATTTGGATTACTGCATGGAGATGGATATGGTTTCAATTCATTATTCCACAAACTGGCAGCTTCTGATGATGAATGAAATCATATACATGATTGCTTTTGACAATTAAATTATCCACTCTATACCAGCAAAAGTTTTGAATTAAGTATTTGTCATGTTGACTGTTTAAAAGATATGATCAAGATCAGTTGATGGAACCTGAAGTGTGACATGCCAGGGAGAGATTATAGTGTGTAATCTGAACTTTCATTGTTACAGTAAATTTTTACCAGGCTGTACTGGAGAAATGATGGCAGCAGGAATATTGCAAAATGATAAAGTTACATATGAACAATTTATTATGTTTCTGTCAATGTTAGATGTCTGGTTCAAACAGCATTATGTACCCAAAAATAATTGTACCTTATTGCCTTCAAACTCCAGCAAAGGATTAAAAACAAATTAGACAATGTAAATGCTCACGCACCTCATACTTTTGAAATACAAACTGGCTGATTTGGCACAACAGTACTTTTACAAAAAATTACAGATTACAAGCAGGAAAGTGTAGCTGAAATAGACAATGCTCTTTTTTCTTAAGCAATTACTATGTAAAGTATTTCCATTGCAATAGAAAAGTTAACTCAATTGTGAAACCATCTCAGTAGCATTTCCATCCTTAGGCAATACTTTATAGCTACTGTTCATGTTGTGTTTCTGGCAGGCAAATGTCATTTTTAAATAACTAGAAGTGGAATGTAGAGTTAGAGTCAGAGTTCATCCAGGAAGACGAGTGTGAGGCTCAGGGTTCAGTATGCAGGTCATTTTGAACCAGCAGTCATACATTTTATGAGTAATCTCTATTGATTAAAGAGATCACTTTAGTTCACAACAAAGACAGAGGGTCTGTCTTTTTATGACAGGGATATAAGAGCTCTTAAAACCAGGCACTCTTGACAAATACATTTATTTAGCTTGGTGCAGTATACTAGGCACTCACAGGACAAGAATCATTTCTAAATTGTGATTCCTTTGCTGACAGCTGCCATCTTGTGGAAAAAATGACAACAGGTCGTATCCAGCTACTATGTTGCAGGCAAAAATGAATGGCAATATAATGGCCTATCATTTGCAAAAATGTTTTGTAGGTTGAATGCAATTATCATCTTTCTTGCCGGTATTTCAACAATTTGAAAGACTATTAAACATTTACACTAAACATTTGAAGGTCTGCCCTGCAAGAGGATTTAATTGAAAGGGCATTATGGACATCTTGCTTTAAAATGGCTCTATATATAACATTTGACCAGTTTTCAAGTAAAATTTTTAAAGGCTTAATACTCAGCTGCACTCACTTCAAGTCCGAGGCAGTGCTAAGAACCAACTACATTGGTATGCTATATCTATGAATTCCCATCTTCAGAGGAATCTTTGGCTGCCTCACTAGCAGGACAAAGTGGCTGGGGTGGTGCAGACAATTCAGCTTGCATCTTCTGTAGACACCATCATAGCAGACTGGGTTTGGGATCTGAAATTTGAATTCTTGTCATTTGAGCTCATGCAAGATCAGCAATAATAAAAAAGCATTTCATGTTGGCTCAAACACCTGAGGCACATTCATTCACTAGTTATTTGTTAAAAGGGAGGCCACAGGAAATTTGACATCAGAACAGTAAATAAAATTAGGATTTTCATTAAAGCCTTGTTTGCAAATGGAACACAGAAGCTAACCAAGCTTTATGGGTCCTCAGAAGATTCAAAGTCCACCCATGTCTAGCAGCCTGTTTGGCTAGGGGAATTAAGATATGCCAATTTCTGTAGTCAATACCACACAAGAGTGTAATGTGGTTAGCATCACATCTGTTTCCTTTCAGTTCTCCAGCCCAAACAACCAGTACCCATTTGCAAATGGCTGATTTGTGAGCAGCTTTTCAGTTCAGAGCAAGACTGGTATTCATACCCCTGGGTCTATAGTGAGATGCCTCAATGAATCCCACCAAAGAATACAGAAAGAAAGCAGGGTGTTTTTCCCTTTCTCATTTCAACCTTCCTTTTTAACTAATATTTCCAGATCTATAAAATCTCAAACCATAAAACCATACTATAAAAACTAGAGAGCGATTTGCTTTTCCCCTCCGCCTTCAATTTACTGAAGTTTCCCTTCCTTTATCTCAACATCCCTGCCCCTATTTCAATATGACAAAATGAGTATTAGAAATGAGTGACACTACCCATGACCCATGCCATTCACAGCAGGTAATGATGGGAAGTTGAGATCCATGTTCAAAAGCCCGCCCCCACCCCCCTCCTTCTACTTACTATTTCCCAACCTTTAGACCAAGTTCTAATTTAAATGTGAATACTTTAAATAACGACCAATATTTGTAAAGTCACTATATGTAATTGCATTAAAGACAACAGATTTTGTGTACTATTTTGCAAGGACTTGTCCTTTAAAATGCTTAGTAGATCCTGGGAAGGTGCTTGGTAAAACTTGATTCAGTTGTACAATTGTTTTATACACTTTCCCCTTACTTCATTCTTTAGTGAACATCTCTGGAATAAGTAATTACTGTGGGAACACTTCTTTACAGCTATTCTCAAACAGCGAAATTGGCAGAGGTTGGTTTTATAAAGTTCACAAACTGAATGGTGCCTTATTGCCATAAACAAAGGGATTTTAACTACTAGCATTAAAATACACTAAGAATAACAGATAAGCAAATCTGTGAATACAGATAAGTCCTTAATTGACAAGAAAATGAAGGATTAAGCTAATGCAGCATTATAGCAATATGCCAGGGATTCAAACTTCGGCCTACATCACCATTTTGGACTAAGTGATTATAAAAGCTTTTTAAATGACAGAAAGCAGGACTCCCCTGAGACATTTTCTGCCTAAAATTTGTCAAAATGTATGCAACTAGTATTAAGCTCCAATGCAGGCCTTCTAAATGAATACATAATTTATCTAGTTACTCAAGATAATTGAAGTCTTGCCAATTTAATTAAAAATAAGCTAACTATTGAAAAGAAGAAATGGAAAAATCTTACTGCTCATATTTCACAATTTAATAGCTGTTTGCGCTACTGGATGAATTCTATATTTTAGAATTTTTTTTTTTGGCTACTGATTTAGGCTAGGAAGAGTCAAAGACCTTTTGTTTGGAAAGGCAGTTCAAACAAAACTATAGAGCCAAAACCTGAAGTCTGCACCTTACTAAACTAAATGAAAATCTTGGCTGACTGAGCAAATAAGGTTTTGACCACAAATAAGCATCCACAGAGTTTTCATGATGCCCCAAGTGATGGAGAGGAAGTAGGAAGAGAATCTCTCTGCTCTTCCACTCCTTGTCCTTGAAGCTAAGCAGTATAGGGCAAACATAAAAAAGAAATCAAACTTGTAGAAGTTAGTCAAGTTCTCAAGAGAAGGCATAGATTGGTTCCTCTTATGGATCTAGCTGGACAGTTCCTCAAGAGAGAGGTCCCTTTCTAATAGAATCCAACAAAAGTTAGTAGGGGAAATCATATGTTCTAGTCATGACAAATGGTAAACTGTAACTGAATCCAGCTCCCTGAATAAGAGCCCAAGAGGTGTCAAAACCTTTGCCTGATAGGAAGTCCACTAGGGGGTATCTTTTTTGTATCTCTTCTGGTAAAGAGATAAGACTTGTAAGTGAGGGCACATCAGGGATGTTTAGTCAGGCTACTGAATACAGGTAAGCTCTTGTAGTTCCTAGACTCAGTTCAGCCTGTACTGCACGGTATTTCAAGACAGAAGTTCTTTATGTACCAGCCTGCAGCAAACAGTGAAAGAAGGAACTGCTGACCATGCAGGCTAGCCCCCAAATGGCCCAATCCTCTGGCTCAGACAAGGCCCTTAAGGCTTAGCTTTAGGTTCCTTGCCAAGCTGAGGGGAGAGATTTCAACTCTTAGAGGAATTAGCCTTCAGTTATAAACTGTTGTTCTAAACAACCAGTTTGGTATTTTCCTATATATCCCAGGCCAGATATTGCCATATTAACAATGTTTCTGTTTAGTGCCTCTGGTCCACATAGAGTCCTGATGAAATCAATAAGTTGTATTGAGAAGTAAAGTATTGCACAGCCTGAATTAAGATGGCAGAATCTGAAACTTGCTCAACAATGCCAAGATATGTCAATAATTAATTCAACTGCCTCTTGGGAAGTAATCTGAATTGTAAAGGGGTAGTGTAGATGATCTTAAATTTAACTAAAATTAAACTCAAAGAAAATGCAGCATCAACATTTAAAGAAGCACAACTGCAACCACCCAATATTAGTGCAATATTTTAATTAAAATATTCAACCTGTTCCATGTTGTCAAGAAGAGAAAGAGACTGCAAATTCTGCATAGACACAATGTTCTAATAATTTAAAATGAAGCCTCAGGTTTATTAGAGATGGATATTCAGGCTCTGCAAAGCGCCGGATCACGATTCAGATTTGGAGATGATTCAGAGACCAAACCTACAAATCTGAATTGAATCACTAGAAGCTTTAGGCTTTCTAAATCGATTTGGAGTGTCCAAATCAATTTGGAAAAGATTCGGCAATAGAGTATAATGGGGAATCAATGAGATATTTTTAACTTTGATTTTTTGGCTGATTCAAATGAAACTTGAAGGGACAGTAGCCTCTACAGAGTGCATGAAGTATGCCAGACTTCAAGGTGATAGGTTCAGGGGTTTCTGGGTAACTGCACCTCAAACTCCTGAAAGCAAAACTCATGTCATGTGCATATATTAGGTCACAGCGGGCCGAAAACTACAGGTGTGGTAGCTCTTCCTGAGGCCACAAAGCCTGTCAAGTTTCAAGGAGGTGCAGGGGTTTCTGGAAAACTGCACCTCAGGCTTCATTTGAATCAGCCAAAAACAAGGAAGTTATAGATATTTCATTGATTCCCCATTATACACCATGGCTGAACCTCTGAAGTGTTCCGAACCAGCTCCAAATCTTTTCTGAACTGATTCAGAAAAGCTATTCGAATCTCTGAATCAAATCAGCCATATCTGAATCGAATAGTTCCCTATTTGCACAGGCTTAAAGATCTATCCAACTCTTGTCAGTCTCTCTCTTTTAAAGAAAGACTAGAAACACTCATGCATTCTTGCATTTAACTCGTTTCGCCAAAATTTTACCAATCTTAATTTAAAGTGATTTTCCTAACCTAATCTAAAGCTTATTTGAGTTTATGGAAAGACTTAAAGTTACTTCACTGGATTTTTAACCAGTCATACAAGCCAGTTTTTTTCTAGTTCATTCAGTTATTTGTATTTTAAAAGAATACTAGTGTCACTGGCCAAATGGCCAATTCAATATTTTAGTCCAGGAAAGTGTATATGGACTCAGTTTTTACTGTATCTCAAGTCAGATTCAATATTTTCATTCTAAGTACTCATTTGTCTAAAGCAGCTTTGTGTATGCTATTTTTATACACTTGGCCTCACATTCTCAGTGTAAATCAGCACCAATGTATTTATGCCAAAATACACCAACTGGGTTCTGGCGCCTTATGTTCCACATTATTCTGAGCACATCATCACCAAGGAACAATATCAAGAAACCTTTTCCAAGTTGAAAGTAATATAACATCCCACTTCTGAATTATAATGCTTGCTCATGATTTTCCATCATTTTAGTAATCAATGATAGCTGGGGAATTGCAACATATTGCATAACCAAGAATGGCCATTCTTTGATGATATTTATGTCTATGAGCTTTCTTTTATAGTTTAATTTAAATTAAAAATGATCGCATCTTGGGAAGAAACTGGAGAACATTTTTTTGTAATCCAGGTATCTCTGAAGTCTTCATACAAAAGTGCGATCAAATCATTACTTACCCTCTTTCAACATGGGCTGAAATGCTTCAAAACTGATGGTGAAGCTTTTGATGGATGGTGATAGCCTTCTATCCCAGTGAGTCGGACTGTTTTTGAAGGAGGACAACCATGGCAGAATGTTCTTCAGCAGCAGGTGGAGAGATGGATTGGATAGGCAATTCCCTGGCCTCTAAAGAGAAGAGAAAGTAACAAGAAATTTAGTTGGTAAGTTTGGCTTTGTGCAATGTACACAGAGCCAGCCACAAAATCCATCCCAGAAGGAGAAGATGTAGGAAAGCTTCTGGAGAGTGAGACTTAGCAAGGTAGTGACATAAATACAGAAAGACTAGATGAAGCCAATTTTCAGCCTGGGGTTAAAACTTAAACTCGCAAGGCTCCAAATTCTTTGCATATATCAGGTCATGGTTTTAAAGTGAAGACAGACATATGCTATGCTAACCAGATCTTATTTCAGTTTGGAGAATGCATGCATTGTAATCTGTGTGATTTATCCATTCCATTGGAGAGGAATAACCTGCAGAATGTATACTGAGATTCCAAGCCATTTCCCAGAAGACAGAGTATTGGGACCCATCTCTAATTAAAAGTGATAACTCCCAAATTTACTTAACAAGCAACTTAACATAGGAAATGATGTTAGTAGAGTTAGCAATCAGTAAATCAGAGTTAGTAGAACTGTATACTAATAGAATAAGTTCATAGCTCATGTCTCTGCTGAATGCACTAGTTGAATGGACTAGTTGAAAGTTTTCCTAGGTCTAGTTAGGTTTGGATGCAAGAAAAGTGAAGTTTTTAGTACAGTGAAAACTCTGGTCATCACTGAGAAAATGTAAACAATCTGCATTGGAAAGAAATACAGCATGTTGGTAAACCTCAAAAGATGAAGTACCATTTCATGAAGAAATGGGATCATCCTTGAAGGGCTTACATCTGATTTAACACAAGTAAGTGTAACAATCTCTAAAATGGAAAAAAAAAAATGAGGGAATCATGACTTTGTGGTTTCAAAATATAAGATAACTTTTTTAACTGATTAAAAACCGTTAAATAATAAACTTTTTGGCATTGATTCTGCATTCAGTCATGCTTGTGTAAAACTATATTTATTTCAGTGGAGTTAGTTATTTTGGAATTAGACATGTGTTATTGTGAGCAAAATTTGGCTATGACAAGACTGGCATCTTTGTTTAGAAAAACAGAGACAGATTTCCTCCAAACATTAAGTTTAATATTGCTCCTATGTTATGTTTTCAAGGCAAAGGACTTAGCCTACTGGTTTCAGAGTCAGATATAAAGCCTGTGCTTAATCTTCATTGTTTATGGAAATTTAAACATTGTCTTTATTACTTCATTCTCTCCCTGCACTTACTCAAATACATTTAAAGTCTTGTGGAGCATTTCAGTAGAGAATTCACCTAACTACCTTATAATGGAGCTGCAGAACGTCTCTGTAATTTAGGTTTTTGCATAGTAGTTACCTGTCACATATGGAAAAATGTTGATCTAAAGATTTCAAGTGTGCAGTTCTTCAATTAAAGCTATAAATCAAATTTTAAACATGTGTTACCTAGTTTTTAGTCCCCCTGCCATTCCACTCTCCAGAAAGGTTAACCCATGTCTTACACATACTTCTCAAAGAGAAGAGGATTTTAACAAAATACTGCTAGAATTTTTAGTTTATTATGTAAGTTCAATATTCAGAGTCCCACATTTTGAGAACTGAATGACTTGAGTCTTTTATCTCTCAGCATAAGTCTACATGGCAGTCACAGTGGTTAGTAACAGCAGTGATTGAAATGTAGAAAAGAACTATTTGAGCTAGCTTTTAAACAAGCTAGCTTGGGTTCTGGTATTAATCTAGCTGTGGCAGTACTGAGCTCAGTGCTGAGTAAATTGTTGTCACTAATGCGAATCTAGCCTAGCCTGGTAATGGCTATAAAACATTACAAAAATCCAACGGTTTTTCTGTAACCCAAGTGAGATGAATTGATGCTTTCAGTCTAGCTGTCAACACAAAAAAGCAATGCAATATGATTTCCACAAATTGTCATGCTTGCTGGTTACTGTCAAAGAAGGGATAAGTAGTAAAAGGGCATGGAGATTTAACTAACAACGCCTATAATGTGTTTCCTCAAAACAGTGCTAAAACCTAAGCTAGTTGGGAATTTTTTGATGAAACAGGTTTTAATTGGAAAATGCTGGTTTATCCAAGTGAACCATTCTATTCACTGGGTCATAAAGACTCAGGGACAACCCAAGCAAGGCATGGTCCCCACCTCAGTAAGGTTAGCAATACAAATGCATATTTATATGCACCTCAAATGCTGATCATTAAACCATTTGAAGCATATTCCAGTGGTTAGGAAGGATTGTTCTCAATTGTTTTAGAATGCAACGTTGAATTCAGCTTAAACTCATAGGGCATTTATACACATGCTCCAGGAGTAGGGGATAGGGGGGAGCTGGTTTAATTAGAGCAGCTCTGAGAGCCACTCTAATTAACGTGCCCAGAGTGTTTCATGTATCAGTGTCCCCACACTGAAAAACAGTGGCAGAAGTGCTTTAATTAAAGCTCAGCAAAAAGAGCTTTAAACACCACCATTTTTTAACATAGGGACACTTATACTTGAGACGATGGAGCCTGCTGAAGTGTGATTAATTAAGTCTGCTCTAATGCGCTGTAATTACAGAACATCAGAGCAGCCTCGCTGCTCGTGTATAGTGAAGGAAAGTAGAGTTAACTCGAACGCAGAGTTCTTCGATTCGCTGCATAAGTTCCCATGTTCAAATTTTGCAAATGAATGTGTATATGCAGAAATTATTACCTGTTGTAACCTTTTGGATAACCTCTCTGTTTGACACTGGGGACTCTTTATGTATACATCACACTGGAAACTAAATTTTTAATGCTGGGCTCTTGTCTTTTTATAGTCATGTTGGCCTGAAACTCCAAGGTGTGGTGACCTATAAGTAAAAAAAAAGGGCATTACATTTTGTTTGCCCTCTTTTCACATGAAAGCCCACTTGGACAAGGAGCTGGCTGCAGTGCAGAACAAACCAAGGTCTTAAGTTGAAACTCCTTGCGTGGACATAACTAAGCTTTAAGATCCACTTTGATCACTTCACAAGGCTGGTCAGGATCACCTGACAAAAGAGGCTTGAGACTATATAATAGAATCTGTCAATGGTCATTTTTAAAAAGGATCTAGGACAAGAGAAAATGGAAAGACTCTGTTCCAGAAGAGAACCAATCTGAAGGAGGGCAGGGGGAGAGGAACCTTTCTGGACTCCTTAGAGGACTCCAACCCAAGTCCAAAGGTGCTTAAGACTTGAAGGAGGAGTGTCTAGTACAGAGAATTCTGTGCAGTTCACCAGTTTGTCTCCATCTATATGTTTCTAGTGTCAGATAGAGTGTGCTGGTTTTTAGAACTTCTACATAAGTCTGTGTCTTATTTGCTTGAACTAAGGCATGCCCCTGACCAGTAAAACAGAAATATCCACAAAACTTGAGCTAAGTCATTAGTTCCCATTTATATAATTGGGTAAAAACAGAAACTGTGCCTCAGAAATGTGCCTAGGCAGCAAAGAAAGAGCCCATGTTACAGCCTGTTGGAACTAAAACATGGAAGCTTAGTGAGTGGCCAGCATGGAAAGCTTTACTGGGGCTGAAAGAGAAACATCCCTACACATCAACTTACAATGAGACTCAAGCACAAAATTAGGGTAGGGTTCAGTTGCACTAATAACAGTTCATTCAATGTGAAAAATATGACCTTCTTTCCCCGTTCTGTCAATCTTGCACTACCAAATTGATCATAAAATAATTTTATTGCTTTGCATCATTCTTCTAAACAGATGCTATATAACCTGGTATGAAATAAATAAAATACACATGATCATTATTTTCTTAAATAAGTTTTTTTTTTTCATTGCTTTGGTTAACTTCACTGTTGTAATAGACCTGCTGTTCTGGATTTTCCAGAAATATGCTTGAGATTCCTCTTTCTTTACAGAGGGAGGTATATATTAGGTTTTGACCGCATTATGCGATTTAAAGCCATCCACGCTGTTCTGTTTAAAAGGTTTAAAAGGATTCACTTTAAATAGAACCAGGAACTTCCATTGCAAGTTCTTCATCAGATATCTCTTGCATGTGTAATTAAAAAATCAGGGTGAAAACTAATATATTGCTCTTTATTAATTCAATGCTTTCCTCAGTTGCCCACAGTATAGAACATGTAATTTTATGTGTTACTCCTGATTATTTTTTAAGCAGCATGATGGAAAATTTTGAATTCAAGGCTCCCTGGCTTCATTCAGTTTTCCAGCCCAGGATTTCTATCAGGATCCTGAGGGTTGAGGCTAGGACAGCACAACACTGTCTTCAGCTTCCTAGGATGTGTAGGAGCTCCATTCACATAAAGGAGCCTTACAATTCCAACTGTAAAAGCTCCAAACTCTAAGCCCAGGATGTACGCATCAGGACTTCCTTCATTCAGAATAATTTTAGGATTTACAAGACCCTCCACATACAACATATAGGAAAGAAGTCTCTACCTGACCCCACTTTCATGGTGCTCCCATCTGCCTCTATGATATTTCTACAGGAGTTACTGTAGCTCAGTATCCGCAGTAGCCTCCAAAATTCGGTAGTAGACAAAGGGAGATCAGCCCAATCATAGACGTAGCTCATACTGAGACGGTGCTTAGGAACTAGTCATCAAGTTGCTACAGAACTATTCAAGAGTTCCTGCACCAGGTAAACCATCCTTAGGATCATAGATGGTGCAGAACCGCCATGCATCAAAATAAAAGACTTCCAAACCCCTTATTCCTGAATAAAATAAGGCTGTGACACACCAAAACTCCTCTTTCTACATTTCTAAGTTACAGTGGACAATAACATATTTTTTAGTTCTATGAAGCAGGACAGAGAGAGAGAAAAAAAATAAAGACCCTAGATTTTGTTAACAATACACCATTACAAAGATGTAGTATACCTAACCAACCTAAAATGAAGAATGAAAAGAACATAAAAATAACAAACCCTGCAAATTTAACAGAAATTAGAATAGACTTCTGTTAAATTTTCTCTGGAAAATATAGAAATCCAAATTTCAAATCCTTTTCCAAAAGCAAAGACTGCCAGTAAAACTAAGAAGCTTATTAGCTACTTAGCCAGTTGTCCACTAAATGTGAGGATCAATGGTACAATCAAACAAGTCATTTTTAAATGTTCAGAAGTTAAACAAGCTTTATTAAGAACCTGACCCAGGTGAACTACACCCATTTACTAAAATGGTATCACAAAATGCTAAACATATCTTAAACCCAGATTGCTCTATGTAAGCATCTAGTTTTAGATTAGATATGTAACTTTAGGCATTAATATCTAAAAAACACCAGATCCTGTACTTTTATATTGCATCATACATTACACAGAGAGAACAAGATATCAGCTATCTGGAATCAGATTTTTTTCAGGTGAAAGCTAAAGATTTTTTTCAGATCGAATCCTTAGGGTACCATCTGCCTGAACAAGAACCTCATCAATTGGGAAATCATCTTATTAAGCTGAATATTGGTATCAAGACATAATAGTATACCTCAGTGAAAAGAGCTCTAGCACACTGTTCACAGACCATCTCAGTTACCATGTTACTGATGTTACATGTTACCTGCTTTGCATCTAAAGTTAGAGGAAAGAGAGAGAGAGAAGCACAAAACAGACCAAGGTAAATCACAATGATCAAATAAATGATTTCCAGATGAATGTAAAATCTTAAGAATAAAGGTTTTGTTCTTTTATCAGTCCCCACCACCATCCCAATTCAAAGTGCGCTGCAATGAGAAGGATAATCAAATCACGTAATATTTCCTGTAACAAATATTTAAAGAGCTAATGGAATGTTTTTAGAAAGATGGTGACAGGGAGATTAAAACTAATCATGAAAAAGGGGATTCAACCAGTATTTAAGTATGTTAAAAGAAAGCAAAGAAAATGAAAATACCAAGCTGAGTATGGCAGTGACTAAATCATAGGCTCACAAAGTTAGCAAGTGCCATACAAGCTCACTTCAAAATTATCCTCAACTTGCCTCAACTTCAAAAGAAGCACTACCTGCCTATTTCTGATTGCTAATCCATCAACGTTTTTAAATAGCCATTGTTAGCAATGAAAGTCCTCAGGCATCCAGTTACAACCTAAATAAATTCCAGAGGCATGAGACAGTTCTAGTAAATGAAAAGATACACTTGCCTACAGTCATGAAGAAAAATCTAATGAGTTGTTCCACTTAGCAGAAAGTAATAGGCAACTACAATTATATTCCATAAGCAAGTAAGGCAGTTTCTCCATCATTTATCCAAACCAGCTGTGAATAAAGAGAAGGACAGCTCATTTGATTTCAGAAGCAACAGACATCACTTGGATACTTGCTTCAGAATAAGTGATTGGATGTGTGTTTAGCTGTATTATATATTGAAAACAAAAATATATGAAGAAGAACTTTCAAGCATGGATGGACACTCTACACATCTATAAACTTATAGATATAAACATAAGTACTATAAGTTTATAGATCTATGTCTTACTTCTCAGACTGCCACTAAAACATGTTTACTAGGCACCTATGGAGAACCTACTGAATGATCCCCACTCTCCTCAACCTTTTAAAGGTCCAGTTGTGTCACCTTTAATAAACCTGATTAGTTCTCAATCCCATTAAAACCACTGCAACTCAGTTGGATTACTCACATAGTAAAGTGCTATTCAGGGTAGAAATAAGAGTATTAGAATCAGTTCTTAATATGACAAACAGATTGTCCCAAAGTATATAAAAAATTACCAGAACTGTATAACTAGGTGTATTGAAACAACTGGGCAGAAAAGAAGAAAAAGGGACAGCAGACAGCCAAATAGTTTTAGGAGCATGGCTGAGGCCTTACCTGTACCTGTCTATTCTGCTAGAAACAGAATAAATGAGAAGAACTGAAAATTGATCACCAGAACAACCCTCACCAGTCTCACATATTAAGGATTTCTGTGATTCCATCCTTGCTGCTGTTCTGTGTTTTCTGCTCTTTGCGGTGGAAATCTTAAGAACTGTTTCCATCCTCCTAAACTTCTCCGTCGGTTCAACATCATCTTCTGTTCAAATGTCTATCCAAAAAGAATGCTTTATTGTTTCACCTCAGAATCATAGAAAATTGGGGTTGGAAGAGATCTCAGGAGATCATCAAGTCCCACTGCTAATAGCAGGACGGTCCCCAACCAGATCATCCCAGCTAAGGCTTTGTCTAGTCAGGTCTTAAAAATTTCCAAGGATGGAGATTCAACAACCTCTCTGAATAACCTGTTCCAGTGTTTTACTACCCTGTGAGAAAATTCTTCCTAATATCTATCTATCCTTCAGGTTATCCTAATAACCTGAATCTCCTTTGTTGCAACTTGAGACCATTGTTCCTTGTTCTGTCACCAGCCACCACTAAGAACAGTCTAGCTCCATCCTCTTTCAAACCCTTCAGGTAATTGAAGGCTGCTATTAAATCCCCTCTCAGTCCTCTCTTCTGCAGACTAAATAAGCCCAGTTTTCTCAGCCTCTCCTCACAAATCATGTGCCTCAGCCCCCAAACCATTTTTGTTGCCCTCTGCTGGACTCTTCCCAATTTGTCCACATCTTTTCTGTAGTGGGGAGCCCAAAACTGAACACAGTACTCCAGATGTAGCCTCACCAGTGCTGAACAGAGGGAAAGAGTCACTTCCCTTGCCTATTAGCAACACTCCTACCAATGCAGCCCAGTATGCTGTTAGCCTTCTTGGCAACAAGGGCACACTGCTGACTCACATTCAGCTTCTTGTCCAATGTAACCCCCAGGTCCTTTTCTGCAGAGCTACTGCCCAGCCAATCAGCCCCCAGCCTGTACCAGTGTATGGGTTTCTTCCATCCTTAGTGCAGGACTTTACACTTGTCCTTGTTGAACCTGATGAGATTTCTTTTGGCCCAATCCTCCAATTTTTTTGAGGTCACTGAATCCTAGCCTTACCATTCAGGTGTATCTACTACTCCCCCCAGCTTGATGTCATCTGTAGATTTGCTGAGGGTGCACTCTATGCCATCTTCCAGGTCATTGATAAAGATATTGAACAAAACTGGACCCACGACTGACCCCTGGGGCACTCCACTTGATACCGGCTGCCAACTAGACAGCGAGCCATTGATTACTACTCTCCGAGCCCAGTCAGTTTTCTATACACTATACAGTCCATTCATCCAGCCTGTACTTCCTGAACTTGCTTGCAACAATGCTGCGGGAGACCATATCAAGGTACCTTGCTAAAATCAAGGTATACCACATCCACTGGTCTCCCCACATCCACAAAGCCAGTCATGTCATCATAGAAGGTGATCAGGTTGGTCAGGCATAACTTGCCCTTGGTGAATCCATGCTGACTGTTGCTAATCACCTTCTCCTCCAAGTGCTTAAAAATTGATTCCTTGAGGATCTGCTCCATGATTTTTCCAGAGACTGAGATGAGGATGACTGTTTTGTAGTTCCTTGGATTCTCCTTTTTCCCTTTCTTAAATATGGACACTATGTTTTCCCTTTTCCAATCATTGCTTCTCATAGCAATGAGTTTTCAAAGATGATGGCCAGTGGCTCTTCAATCCCATCAGCCAACTCCCTCAGCACCCTTGGTTGCATTCCATTGGGCTCCAAGGACTTGTAAATGTCCAGTTTTTCTGAATTATCTCTAACCTGTTCTTCCAGCTCTGTTGGCTGCTCACCTCCTTCCCAAACTATGCTGCCAAGTTCAACAGTCTGGGAGCTGATCTGCTTGTGAAGACTGAGGTGAAAAGCATTGAGTACTTCAGACTTTTCTGCATCCTCTGTCACTAGGTTGCCTCCCCCATTTAGTAAGGAACCCAACACTTTTCATCTTCCTCTTGTTATTAACATACTTGTAGAAACTCTTGTTTCCCTTCATGTCCCTTGCTTGCAGCAACTTCAATTATGCTTTGGCCCTCCTGACTTCATCCCTATATTCCCAAGCAATATTCTTATAATCCTCCCTAATTGTTTGTCCAAGTTTCCGCTTCTTATAAGCCTTCCTCTTGTGATTTAGTTTACTGAAGACTCCCCTGCTAAGCCAAGCTGGTCTTCTGCCAGACTTGCTAGTCTTCCTGCACATTGGGATGGTTTGTTCTTACACCCTCAATAAGGCTTCTTTAAAATACAGCCACGTCTCCTGGACTCCTCTCCCCATCTGTATGGCTTTGCAGAGGATCCTGACCACAGGTTCCCTGAGTGAGTCAAAGTCTGCTTTTCTGAAGTCCAGGCTCCTTACTCTGCAGCTCTCTATCCTTAGTTTCCTCAGGATCTTAAACTCAATCAACTCATGGTCGCTGCTTCAGGAAACTTCTGCTACCTGTTTGAAGAAAACCTCATCCACCACTTCCTCCTGGTCTGGTGATCTAAAGCAGACCCCCCACCACAACATCACTTTGTTGCACTCTCCTCTGTCCCTAACCTAGAGACTTGCAACAGGAGTATCACCAGTTTTATGCTGGAACTTTGAGCAATAATATGTCTCTTTTATGTAAAGTGCAACTCCTCCTCCTCTCCCCACTGCCTGCCCTGCCCAAACACTTTGTATCCATCCACTGATGAGAATGGATTGTGAAACCTGTAACCCAGAAAGGATATGGTTAAGATCTATCAAAGGGAAGGGAAGCATGGAAGCCAAGGATTGATGGACTGAAAGGTGTGTGAGGAAGAATTAGTAGCTTGGAGTCCAGGAAGGGTTAGATCAGGAGAGAATATTCCTGAAACTGCCACCCTCCTGGGTGTGGTTAGTGTGGTGCAGCTACCCGTAGCAGGGTAGGCTCTGCAAAATGCCTCATAATAACCACCTTGCAGAAAGGGCATTGGTGAGTACAGGGCACCTTCAAACCCTAGCTCCCACCACCTTGTGGTTTACCCTTCATTGGGAAAAGGCTAGTGGGAGCATACCCTTACAGGAAAACCCTTGGTGAAGGCCAAGGAAAAGAGATATGTGACGAAATACATCTGGGTGCTACATTGAAAAGAGCACACTGATGTAAGAGCAGATTCTGCAAGGTGCAAAGAGGGGAACTCTTTGGGTAAGTGCCAATATGACTACAGGCCAAGCAAAGCCAGCCACACTGTACCAGCTAAGAGTAAATTAACTGAGAAGGGTGAGCCCCTCCTTTTTTTTTGTTTTTATGTTTTGCAGGATGGAACCATTAATGAAGCATCTTGAAGTTGCTGGGTATAGAAAGGAATCAAGCTTGACTATTATGTGTAGTGATTGTGTTTTGCTATGTTTGTAAAACATTATTGCTATAAGTGATTGTAATATCAACTGTGTGAGACTATGAAATATAAAGCAAAGCTACTTAATGGACTATGAAATACCTGCAGAGTGGCTACAAGAAATGGAGCATCACGCAGACCATTGCCTCCAAGGCCTCACAAAGTTCAGCTATGCCAAGGACTGAGAAGGCTGGAGTGATTGTTTGTTTTATTGTCAATCCTTTTGGGGGTTTTTTCTTTCCTTTTTTTGTTTTGTTCGTGCTAGATATGTATTTTAGATTGTATAGTAGAAGTAGCAATGTAACATCGTTTGCTTAACTCCCAGAATTTGTGCAGAGCCAGTTGGGAACGGCCTAACTCTTGGCATTTCACCAGCCTTTTACAGGATGAAGGGGCACTGGTAGTGCTATAATTACACCAAGCATCCAGTTGATACAACAAGAAAGCATTGTCCTGTATACAGGAGGGCTAAAGTTGTCAAGAACATGTCTGGTCCCCATGGATTCTGACCATACAATTAGTTTTTTTGATCTGACCAGCCACCTTGATAATCAGATGAGACACTGACTGCAAAGCAGCAAGATACCTGAAATGCTGTGTAAAAGGTTTGGTAGGCATCTCTGGCCCCAGTATAGGAGACCTATTTAAACTTAATTGGCTAAAACTTGGTTGCTGGGCTAGGGAATGCTGAGGCAAGAGACCAAGTCAGAGGGGGTATGGGCAACAGTTGAACAATGGGTTCATCACAGTTTTCAGCCTGCTGGGGCCCCTGACCACAAATGTCATCATACTTTTCCTGGGATGACTGGTGAAGGTCCTCCCCACAAATCTCATGAACACATTTCAGGTGATACCACTGATTATGCTCCAGTATGTTGTGAAGGTATGAACTTTCAAGGCGTGGTTATGTTAGCTTAGAAACAGTATTTAAAGTTCTGGTTTGGGGGAATTGTCTTATAGGCATAGATATATGCATTATAAAAGTTCAAGATGGGCAGCAAGGGTTAATTGATTTCTAAGATGCTTGGCTCTCACACATACAAAACATATTATAGCCCTGGAAGCAGACAAATTGTCTAACATGACAAGGCCAACAGACAGTCACAGCCTGAGAATTGGGGGGCATACAATAACACAAGATCACAGCCTTCAAGGCAGACAGGCCTTGAAGACAAAGACATATAGCCTAGAAAACAGTCTGGGAACCAAGAAAGTATACACCATACTGCCCCATAACACAAGATAAGTGAAACCACCTACAAGGGCCCAGAGCAGAGGGCACCAGCTACAAGGCCCCAAGTCCTGGTTTTGGTGCAACAGACCAAATTAGGAGAAGGCCCCAAAGGCTACGTGGTTGTGTGACTACACAGAGACAACCAACCAAAGTGAGCCACGGATGAAGACTCATCAAGAGTCATCAAGGGGGAAGGAGAATACAAAAGCAGACTTGAGATTAACAAAATGTCCCTCCATGTCCCTCCTTCTCTTCCTTTCTGTCCCTTCCTGTCCCCCACCCAGGTTCATCTTCTTTCTCCTTCCTGAAAGGGGTCCCTGTTCCCATCCCCTGGGAAGGGTCTCCAAGGCTGCTATGGAAAGAAGGCATACCAGCAGACCACCTACTACACCCCACTGGAGGGGGCTGTGGGCCTTGGCATCCTATCTCCAGACTACTGACATCTAACACCTAAGAGAGACAGCCTCAGAGTGGAGCCTGCATCCTGACCAGATGTACACTGACTCTGATGACAGCCCATGGATTTGGTAGATATATAAAGTTGCTCGATAGTTTGCATTGTTGCTTTTCTCTTATCACTGTGTATCAATATATTTGCCTATTATTGAATGGAAAGGTCATGACCAGTCTGAGGGTGGGTCCCCCTGCCCCAAACAAGGTATTTGGATCCTAAATCCAGAGCCAACAGTTCCAGTCATGTGAGCTATCCCACTAAGCTATCTCTGTTACTCCAATCACATCATAGTTCAGTGACTGTGCAAGGACTTCCAATTCTTTCCTGCTTGTTTCCCAGGCTTTGTGCATTTGTGTATAGACACCTGAGATAGCTAGTCAATTGCCCTGTTTTCTTAGGAAGAAGAACACTTACCCTGATGCCCCCTCCTGCTTGCTCTTCTACCAGGTCACCCACTTCCCCACCTACCTTGGGGCTGTGGACTCCATCCACCAGCAAACCTAATTTGAAGCCCTCCTCGCTAGGTTAGTGAGCCTGTCTGCAAAGATGCTCTTTCCTCTCTTCATCAGGCGAATCCCATCTCTTCCTAGCAATCCTTCTTCTTGGAACATCATCCCATGATCAAAGAAATCAAAACCCTGTTGGTGACTTCACCTGTGCAGTCAGGCATTCATCTGCAGGTGCACCCGCTCCTGCCTGGGGCCCTTTCCCCTGACTAGAAGAATCAAAGAGAACATGACCCGTGCACTCAGAGCCCTGTAGGCACTTTTGATCTGCTCAGGGTCTCCCCTGGAATTACTATGTTGCCCACATGGATGAGCAGCATGAGGTAGATGTCAGAGCAGTCAGGGACGTTATGCATTCTTTCTACCTTTTTTCTGTAAATAAATTAAACAGATTTCTTCATAACACTTGACAAATCCAAAAGTAACCAAAAAAAAAATCAAACTACTTGTAAAAGATATTGGTGAATGGTCTGGAATATTTTTTCTGGTCGCCTCATCATTTACTGTAAGGAAAAGCATTCAAATGAAAAACCATTTTTGCTTTAGGAAGCTGAACTTGCCTTCCACCCTACAACTTCAGGCTTTGCCAGAAGGAACACAATTTGTTTTCAAGTTATGCTGAGTTTTGCAAAAGACCCTTAATATGAACACAAACACTGTCTGTTTTTCCACCTACTTACACAGTAAAATTATCACATTCTTTGAATAAATAGGCAATTTTCTAGCTACAAGTCAAGCACCTTGCTATATACAAAATAACATTACTTCCATGTACAACCATCTTTTGTGGTAGTCCACAGAATTTCAGACATCAGATACATATAATATTGAGAAGAAAGAAAGTTAAATTTAAATGTACTCCTTACTCCAAACTTAGAATCTTTACTATTAAAAAAGTAACCCAATTAGGAACATGGTAAAGAAACACGCTGTATGCTTATGCATTAGTTGACCTACCTTTTTCAATCCTGTAATTAAAAAAAAATGTAGTTTTGCCACGATAATTACAGGTAGCCATACTAGAGAAAACAACAGTACTTCAAATTGAAGGGGGATATTTTTCCTTTCGAATAGCATACAGAACTTGATGCCTCACTTGGGACTGAGAAAGTGACCTTAAACTCGTGACACTAAGCAGCAGAATTCTTGTGAAAAGCATATCATTCATATTAGAATGGCCCTGTCCCTCCAAAGCCTGTACAGTACAGTTGGTTATAATTTTCAAAAGTCAACATTTTGAGTATTTTTAAGTTTAAATAATAACCCCCCCCTAAAATATTGGGGAAAACTAGCTAAAAATCTAACTAAATCTTTAACTCAATAAAAATACTTTGCTATTCAGTCCCTCCTTTTTTTTTGTCTGCCTGACTGTATAGTTGAACTCTTGCTACTCACAGGGCATGTCTACATGTGCATTAATGCACTGTGGTTACTGCACATTAAGTTTATTACCTGCACTACCAACAGGTACTACCAAATGCATAGTAACTGGTGCTACTTATGCACAGTAGACTAATTCTACTGTGCATTAGTACTATAGCATGATTTACATCATGGCATGCTAACACATAATAGAATTAAGTCTAGTGCACACTTAGTATCTCATGTAGACACACTCAGAGCGTACAAGTGTTGGAATACAAAACCAGCACCAATAATAGCTTTTCAAAGATTCATAGAGTTGAATTACCCACCCCCAAAATTCATTAGATTATCTAGCTGACCTGTATAAAACAAAATTTAGCATTTCAACCAGTTATTTCTGTAATGGGCCCAGGTACTTATGTGACCAACGCTCATCTTCCAAAAAAAGCCAGTCAGCCATGATTTGGAGACTTTAAGAGAAGGAGGGAGCTTTCCTCCTGTCAACACCTATCAACACCAAAATACAATTAACTTGTGTTTTTTAAACATTAAATATTAATTAGAACATATAAATAATTTGCAACATTATAATTTTAGACACATAAAATATGTTTTTAGAGTTTATCATCACACAGACACACTCACGCAAAGGATATGTATTTTGAATGTGTTTTTACATCAACAAATGTTTGGTAGAATTCAGCTTAAAAATTCAGCTTATATCAAACAATTATGTTTGATATAATTCAGCTTAAGGGTTTACTTCTATTCACCAGCTATCACAGAAGTGAAGTATAAAGTGAACGAAAACCATAAAATAAACAGCAACAGCAAAAAACTGCCAGGCACAAAAAAAGAAAGCAAACCTCTTGTGACAAAAGACAACAATGCCTGAAAACGTAGCACCATCTCATCTCTGGAAGGTTGATCGGACAATAGGAACCAAACTTCATTACCTTTTTCAGTAACACTCAAAAACTATACATTTCCATAAAAATCAATAAAGTACTGATGCTACCTAAGAAATAAGGACCAGAAAATAAGCAGTAATTCAGACAAGAGAAGGGTGCTTGGGAAGGCATGAGGCTCAATTTGTGGCATGCTTGCCAAAAAGGTTAGTCCTACTGCAACAGAGTAAGTGTTTACAATGGTAAATGTAGTAATTTAAAGAAGATGAGGGCAGTGAAAATCCTTGCTGATTTAAAATTCAAATCAGGCCAAGTTGAAGTATTTTAAATAGATATCTGAGGAAAATCCCAGACCTGGGACAGTAATTGTGCATGCCTACAAAGAAGTTGTCGATACCTCAGACAAGTAGGTTGAGAGAAATCAGACAAATTGAAAGAGCTTAATTGGCATAAATCCCTCTTTTCTCAGTCTAATACTTCATTGGAAGCCATTTTACTAAAGAATAGCTATAAACAGAATTTTGAGGACTCTGTGATAGGTTCCTTCTTCTCATGATTTAAGTTACCTAGCAGGAGTACCAGCTGCCAGCGTTCAGCATCGTTCCATGGCTTGTCAAATTTTGTTTTCCAAGATTATCCAAGTGGGCAATAAATCTAATCATGCTCCTGTACTTTCTGGCTAATGTTCTATTTTTAACAGCAAGTCATAACCTCAACAAAATCAACTGATGAAGAGTTCCCTGTAGCTTCCTTTAAAACCCATGTAACCATCCTGAAGTTGGATGGAAAGGGCAGGAACAAAGTGAATTCACACACTGAGAAAAGGTGTTGAAGTTATTCACCAAATATAATAGGAAGGATAGAAGTAATGGGCTGACCTGTTTTAAGTGTGCTCGTAGATAAACTTACTGCAAAGACTCTGAGTTCCAATAGTTCAGCTACAGAACTGAGGCTGAAGGCAATCAAATGAATTCCAGCAAGGACAAGTGCAAAGTCCTACACTTGGCACAGAAAAGTTGCATGCACAAATAGTCTGGGGAATGATTGGCAGGCTGCAGCACTTTAGAGAAGACCTGGGGTTACAGTAGACCACCAGCTGAATAAAAGCAAACAGTGTGCTCTTGTTGCCAAAAACACTAATGGCTTACTGGCTTGTATTAACAGGAGTGGTTCTTCATCTCTATTCAGCACTGGTGAGACCTCACCTGGAGTACTGTACCCAGTTTGGGGCCCTCACTTCAAGAAAGATGAGGATAGATTGGAGAGAGTGTGGTGGAGAGCAACAAAAAGCATTAGAGGCCTTGGAAATTTGATTTATGAGGAAAGGCTGAAAGAACAAGGGATATTTAGTTTGGAGAGGGGAATTTACTAACAGTCTTCAAATACCTGAAGGGTGATTATATTGAGGATGGAGATACTCTTTTCTCTCTGGCTGTAGAGGACATGACTAGGAAAAGTAGCCTCAAACTGCTGCTGAAATTTAGGTTGGAGATTAGGAAGAATGTTCTGACCTTAATGGTGGTCAGGCAGTGGAACAGGCTATCTAGGAAGGCTGTGGGATTCTCCATCCCTGGAAATGTTCAAAACCAGGTGGGAGACACATTTGGCAGGAATTTTTAATCAGGGACCTTGTCTTGAACTACCTGCCAGACTAAAAGACCTTGTGAGGTGCCTTCCAGCCCTACCTGTCTATGATCCTACAAAGAGAGCTAACTGCTTTGTGTTGACGCTAATACTAATAAAAAGGGAATTCAAGCATTTAAAAAGTGAAATATTTTTAAACTAAGGAAGCAGACAATGTTTATTCCTTGTAACTGCTACAGGAGAAAATTGAGAGACTTCTTTAACGGGATGTCTTCTTGTTAAAGCAGAGAGTAAAGCTTATCTTTTTGGCACTAGGACATGGATTATTTCTTCCTATTTATACACAGCACCTAGCACATAAATCCTCAGATTATGATCAGGCTATCATAAGATTGCCATGGATGTTATCATCAATATTAACTGTAACAAACTGAAAACATTCTGGGAGCTTAAAGACACCACATGATCCTGAATTTATCAGAAGATATTTCCCAAATTGAAATACAAACTTATACATATAGCAAGACACACTTAAAAAATGGCAATTGCAAAATACCTCTCAGGGATGACAGACAAAATGTATAATGTGACTCGTATGTATGAAGTCCCACAAATAAATACATTAGCTGGGTAGACAAGGTTCCTTGGGTGAATCTGATATCTTTTATTAAACCAGCCCAAATAGTTGGAGAATAGTTATTAAGCAAGCTTTCAAGTTCAAAAACCCTTCATCAGGCTAAGGAAGTTTCAGCAGTTGGTGTGTGCTCTTCCTGGATGGAAGTTAGTTGAGTATCTTTTCAACTTTAGGTGACATTGCTGTAATGCATGTGGAAAACATTTTAGAACAGTGTCTGGGGGGGATCTTGACTGGCTTTCAGAAAGTTTCTGGGTGGAATTCAAATTCTTGTTTTAAACTCATGAAGGCCTAAATGTGGGATTTTGGTTACCTATTGAACTGCCTCTTTTATATTGCTGGAGATTCAGTTCTAAGCACTCTCTGACCATATAAACTGCAGGCAAGATGTTCTCTGTAAGGGCTCCTTAGCTATGGAACTTGATCTGCTCTTTTGCTCTACCAGGGGTCAGATTTGTAATCTTTTTAAGACATGCTACATGGCCAATTTTCATCTCTCCCTTTTCGCAGGCTACTGTGATAAGGGTTAGCTAGGGACGTAAATTTTTCTATTGAAGAAGAATCCTCTTCATATATGTAAGGCATTCATAAAAAGCATCATATATGCATTTGGTAAATTCTAATAAATATGTAAGTACATTTCTCAAGCAAACAGCTCTAGAAGAAAAATGGAGTATTTCAAATCCAGTACTTTGTACTTATTAAAGGAAGTGTAGACATTAAGGTAGAAAAGAAGTAGTTGTAAAGTGTTCACAGTTTTGGTCTTCTATACCCACTAGACAAACTGGACTCCAGGGATTGTAATTATTAATAAAGGTGAGTCAGTCCCTTGAAGAGCGCCAGATTACTGCCCACACTGGTTGCATGCAGCTCTGTCTCTCTCACACCACAAAGTGTTGGAGGTGGGCCTTATCCCTCTCTCTAGGGTGAAAAGAGAGAGAGGAGCCCCAACTGCCAGAGAACAGAGTCAATGGTGCCAGAGTACAAAGTCAAATGGTGCACAGCAGAAGGGAGGAGAGATGCTGAAAGCCCAGTGCAATTATGGAGGCCATAACACAGATGGCTCTGCTAGAGAAGTTTGACCATGGGAATGCAGTCAATTAGCCTTGCTGGATCTGAAGGTCTGAGCGGTTCTGGGTGGTTTCAGGCTCATCAGAAAGAACACAGGAATACCAAGTAAATGCCATGGAGTACTCTGGTATTTGTCATGGTAGAGGCTGCAGATGATGCACTTTATACCCTCCCCCTCATTGGGGAGGCTATAAAAAAGTGAAAGAGGCTTTGGATGCCCATTTCCTAGGAAAAAGAAATGTTATAGGTGAAAGGGTCAAATTTAATATGAGATACTAGAAACCAGGGGAAAGAGCTGAATTATTTTATTCCTATGTTTCACACTCTTGCTGATCACTGCAATTATGGAGTTTTGAAAGAGGAACTTATAAGAGACGGGATGGTTGTAAACATCACAGGTGCCAGTTTCTCAGCACAACTGCAGTTAGATCCAGAACCTACACTAGCAAGCGCCATAACAAAAATTAAGATGCAAGAAATTATAACAAAACAGCAGTCTGACATGCAGGCTAGTAGTGTCCTCAAATTTCATCAAATGACATTGATATAGTAAAGAGACAACATCTAAGACATGAAAGGAACCATCACATCTATGATAAAAAATAAAATCAGAGCAAAAATAAGGTAAAAACAGTCGAACAACTTGAGCAGAGAAAGCAGTGAAAGGAGTGGTAGATGTGACAAAACACCAAGCCACCACTGGCAACAATGTCCAGCAATAAATACAGAATGCAAGGGGTGCCACAGGAAAGGACATTTTACAAAGGAATGCAGATAATCCAAGATAGTGGAAATAATTCAGGGGGAAGTGACATCAGGAACTATAGAAGAGTCAACAACTTGATACACAAATGTAGAGCTCAATGATTGAACACCCGGGATTGCAATCTTAAAAACGCATTCACACAACAAGGACACTCCTCCAGAGAGATAGATCGCACGTTTGAAAGAGCCACCCAGATACCAAGTGAAGAACTGCTGCAGTACAGAACCCTCCCCCCCCACACACACACAAATTGCACAGCACTGGTTGTGACATATCACCCCTCCCTTGAGCCTGTATGAAAAATCGTCAAACAATTGCAACCCATACTAGACAGAGACCCTATTCTTAAATAGATCTTGCCAAAGCCACCCATCCTAGCCTTCAAACAAGCACCGAACCTCGCTAACCTCATCACCAGAAGCAACCTTCCTCAAGCCCAGAACACACCAAAAGGATCCAGACGGTGCCAGGACAAGAAGCGCAAAACCTGCCCACACATCTCCACCACCCCCACTATTACTACACCCCACAACAGAGCCATCAGCATCCCTGGATCTTACAGCTGCACCTCCAGAAATG
>JAGPOW010003316.1:24670242-24727165 GCA_030014935.1 Caiman crocodilus | reverse complement strand
TCCAGGAAGAGCACACACCAACTGCTGAAACTTCCTTAGCCTGACGAAGGGTTTTTGAACCCAAAAGCTTGCTTAATAACTATTCTCCAACTATTTGGGCTGGTTTAATAAAAGATATCAGATTCACCCAAGGAACCTTGTCTGCCTATGATTGAATCATTACATTTAAAATAGATTTGTGACCTGTAGCTACTGCCATCCCTGCAAAAAATTATGATCCATCCTGGGATGGAGATGGGCCAAGGTCAGATAAATTTCTCAGAGGGACAAGTAATACTGCATTAGAAGTGTGTGGCCAATTCAAGGGGAAATTGTAAAAAATTATTAAAGTTTTTGTCACAGTCTACACATATGGTGTATGAACTAGCAGGTTTCTTACTGTTATTGCCAGCAACATAAGGACTATGTCTGATAGAGAAATGAGACTCAAGTAATGGAAAAATGCAAACTATGCAAGAGATGTATCTTTAGGTGTCCACAAGGTTGGGGAAACTGTGCCATCACCAACTCTAACATCTCTGAACACTTCTCTCTTCCTTTGCAACAGAAAGTCAAGGAAGAATTAAAGATCATGGAAATAATGAGGATTATTTCCCAAATAGATAAACCCACAGACTGTTATGGCAGAATAATTGTAAAACCTGAAACCCAATGAAAAGAATTGCATGTGTGTGGACCTTAGTAAATTGAATAAAAACGTATGCAGAGAAAGACACATTATGGGCAGTGGAACAGACATTGGCTCAGTTGTTAGAGACTAAAGTGTTCTCAAAATCAGATACTACTGCAGGGTCTGTCAATTAGGCAGTGTAACAGAGCCCTTACCCCATTACTAGGGAGGCTGGGTAGTTTAGAGTTTGTTCTCACTGCTATCCTTCTCTACCACCCCCTCACCTCACTTTCCTTATTTTTACCTCCATCTCTCTCTGTGTACGCACATACACTCCTTCCCTTTACCTTACCACCCACATGGTCTGAGTTGATAGGTCTCTGGGTTCTACCACAGTTTTCACACAGGCTGAGTATGTGAAAGCAAAAGTGAAGGGTCAAGTGGCCCTGAGCCTGCTATATAAGCCCAAGCCTTAGGCCAAAGAGGGGCAGTCTGGCTTGGGGAGCTGCTGAGGGGCAGAACCTGCCCAGGAAGGAACATGGACAGAATCACATAATGTGTCAAGGGATCTTAGAAGAAAGCTGGAGCAAAGAGAGTCTGCAGACTTGCACAGAAAGTAGCCTAAGTACTCTGTGCATTTTTGTGGGGGGTTTTCTACATGGAACATGCCACAAAGGGGTGTGGTGAACCCCTGCAAGATATTGCTGTGCCTGGGGGGCAGGCATTGGCATTTTGGGTGATTTTACTTTTCTTTTCTCTGGAGGCCTGGCTCATGGCTGAAGAGGAAGCAGAGGCCATGAAAGGGGGTGATTGGTGACACCCCAGAATCAAAGCTCAGCCAACTAGGCAGAGCATACAGACTAGGGTATGAGTTGGGATTATTAGCATGCAACATGGTACATATTTTGAGTTTTGGAACCAGGAAGTCATGAAGTGGGACCAAAGCTGAAGCCAGGAGCTGATGGCCCTGGACAGTGGGCCCCAAGCTAAAAGGCTCACCTAAAGTAGAAGTGTGACAGGACTGGGGAGCTCCAGCCCAGACCCAGGCCCATTTCTTTGTATGGCCTCTCCTAATGAATTTACATTAAGACACAGCAGGAGAGAACACTGAAAAGAAGGAGAGGACTGAGGCACTGGGAAGCCTCTAAAAGTGGGAACCCTGTAGCAACACCCATGTGGTGCTTACAGGCAGTCACCAATAGAAGAAGAAATGACTTTGGAAAAATATGTTAATACAGATATTGACCATGTTCTGCAAGCATTCCTAGCATCTGCTACTAGACTTGAGCAAATAAATAGCAACAGAGAGATAACACTTTCCAGAAATTAGTTAATTTTTGTCCAAATGGATGTGGTCATGGGATGCAACTTTTAAAAGACCTACAACCATGTTGGCAGGACTGAAGTGACTTCCATATAGCCGACCGTCTGCTCCTTAAAGGAAGGTGCATTGTGATCCCTCAGGCACTTTGGAAAGAAATGCTTTCAAAGATCCACCGACCACACCAAGGTATAAACAAATGCAGGGAAAAAAACAGTAATTATATTGTGGCCTGGGCTGAGTAAGCAAATTCAGATTTTAGTAGAAGGTAGAATGGAATGCAACAAAGAAAAAATATTGGTCTCCATTCCCATTACTTTCTATAAAGATGCTAGATAGACCTTGGCAGCAGGTAGCAGTGAATTTATTTTTCTGAAAGAGACACACATATGTTATTGTAGTAAGTTATTTCTCCAGATATATTGACTTGGCTTTATTTACACAGACCTAATCGGCGAAAGTCATCCAAAAAGTGAAGTCTATATTTACAAGGCATGGTGTGCCTGAGGTCCTTGTATTGGACAAGGGCTCCAAGTTTAATTCTCAGTTATTCCTACAGCTTTCAGAGAAGTTTGATTTTCAGCATTGTGCTAGTAGTCCTCACGGTCTTCAGAGCAACAGAGAAACTGAGAGACAGTATAGACCCTGAAACAGCTCCTACATAAATCCAGAGATCTATATATGGCACTCCTGACATATCAGTCTACATCAGGACTCTTTGACTGAACTGCTCATGGAACAATGACTTAGGATGCCATTACCTATGGACTGCTATAGCTTAACCTAAGATGGCTCAACCTACAGGAATTTAAGAAATGAGATGGTGAACTAAAACTTTAGTAGCAAAGAAATGTCAATATTTGAGACAGAGCAAAACTACTATCAGAGCTGCTCCCAGGGACAGAATTTGGCTTAAAATTTCTCAAATGTTTAGAACCATCCAAAATGCAGAGAACACGCTTAAATCCTACTTACAGGAGCAGGAGGGAGCAAAACGGCAAATCCAGCCATCAGCCAGACTCCATTTCCCAGCAGCCCCTGCCCTCATGGCTGGGGCTGGTCTCCATGGAAACCCCAGCTGCGGGTGCACTGTGATAGAGCAAGGCTAGGGTTTTTATGGAGACTGGGCCCAGCCGCACTGGCAGGGCATGCAGCAGGGCGGGGCAGGGCATGGCAGGGCAGGGGACTACTCTGGAGCTGCTGGGATCTTGTGGTGGGGACAGCTTGGTCTGGGGCTAGGGCAGAGCCACCATCTGCAGTCTCACACTTCAGGCAAGGGTGCACAGACAGTGGATAGTGGCTTTGTCCTGGCTCCTTGCAGCAGTGATTGCCTGGTCCAAAGCAGGGGCAGAGCCACGATGTACAACCTGAGCATCCCTGCCTGGAGTATGCAGGCTGCAGATCACAGGTCTGCCCTAGCAGAGAATGAGAGACTTCTAGAAAGCTGGAAGCAGGCAAGCTTAGGTCCAAAGAAAACAAGATGAACTGCAAGTTCCAGTGCCTGCACAAGCACGGGACTTGGGGTTGGGACCATGTGGGAGGTACAGAGAAAGCAGGGCCTGGTACAAAGAATAGGTCAGGAAAAAGATCTTTCTGGTCTGGGGTGAAGGAATAATCTGCTTATTTTAGCAAGATAAAGGAAGCCAAGGAGACTGTGGCCAGCCTGGTAGATGGAGTGGGCATGGAGCACCAATTGAATGAAAGGATGCTGAAAACAGCAGCAGCCTTCTACCAGCATCTCTACACCACATGACCAGAGGACTCAGGGGCCATGCAGAAATACTAACAGAGGCTCACTCGGGTCCTCAGGGAGGATGAGGGTCAGAAGCTGGTGGAAGAGCGGACACTGGAGGAGATCAATAGAGCTCTCCACAGTTACAAGAATGGTAAGACTCCTGGACAAACAGCCTGCCCAAGAACTTCCACATTGCTTTCTAGGACAAGGTGGGCCCAAACCTGCTGGAAGTCTGTAGACAGTGCCTGCAAGAGGGCCCATCTGGGGTTGGGAATGGAGGAGGTCTCATAACACTTCTTTTCAAGAAGGGGGAGAGGCAGGGCCTGAAAAAATTGGCATCCTGTACTATTTATGAACTTTGACTACAAACTAATGAAGGAAGTCTCGGCTGACCAGGTATAGTTTTAGGTACAGTGATCCATGAGGGCCAGTTGTGTGTGGTGCCAGGGCAACAGATCCACAGAGCTCTCATACAGCTGTGAGATGTGCTAAAGTACCAATGGGAGAGAGAGCTGAATGATGACACCTATGATTAGTATCCCATTGATTCTTATTTGAGACACTGAATAAACTGCCCAAGAACTCCTGACATATCAGGATGGTAGTCCACCCAGCCTTCATCACCAGCATAAAGATGCTAGACACAAACACCAGCAGTAGGGTACAGGTAAATAGGTCTCTGACAGTCCTGAATGCAATGGAGTAGACGTTTAGCAGGGCTGCCCACTCTCCCCAATCCTGTTTATCTGTGTGATGGAACTTATAGCACAACAGCTCAGGCAGGACCCCAGTGAACTAGAGATCACTGGGAGAACCAGGAAGAGACAAGAGGCCTGGCCTACATGGATGGTTATCATATGCAGGAACAAGTAGTTGGTTAAAAGAGTGTTACAACACACCCAGGTATACAGAGTGGCAGCAGGGGCCAAACTTAATGTGAACAAAAGCACACGCTGGATGAACTTAGGGACCTGTCAGCCCTGTGGTGTCTTCATCTCCCATAACTGGGCAAAGATCCTCAGGATGGAGTTCAACCCAGATCTGACTAAACAAAGGGCATGAGAAAAGACTGAGGCTCAGGCTAAACAGAGACTAGAACTATGGAAATTGCACTGCCTGTCAATGGGGGGGGGGAGACGCTCATGAAAGCGGTGGTACTACCAATGCTTCTACACACCACACTAGTCTTCCTGTGCCCCAGAGCAAGTCATCCACAGAATTCAAAGAGCCATGTATGTCTTCTTCTGGGACTTCAAATGGAAGAAGTTGATCAGAACCACACTGTAAATTGCAAAATGGTCCAGAGGCAAAGGAATGCCAGACATCATACAGTTCCTCTGGGCCAAGTACATAAGCCAGATCTGCAAACTGGCAACAGGGACAGAATCCAAAACAGCCCTGTAAAATATTTTCCTGCATAGCTACTGTGACAGTGGTGGATTTAGATGACAACCAACCTGAACCCATGGACCTTGGAGCCATAAACCATAAAAAATGGTTTTACAAGGTCCTGAAACACTTCCAGAGTAAATTCAAACTATGCAACAAGGTCCCAGCAAGTCTGACAAACTACCATAAGAGTAACAAATATCACGTTGCCCATGGACCTAATACTTAGCAACAGCTACCAGGCCTTGTGGGAGCAAATCTTCCACAGGGACCTGTAGAAGGAGCACAGAGACTTGAATTGGAAGATAGCCAGTGGTCACTCCTCATGTGGACATAGGGAAACAGTGAGGGGCAGAAAGACCCATTAAACTTTACAAGGAAAACTTGCCAGCAGATGATGGAAACAACTGACCACTACCCTTTGTTACTCCCCACGTACTAGAGAGGCGTGGAAGAAAGTTATTGGACTCTTCCTGCTGGTGACAAGGTTCACAACCCTGACCAAAGAAGCAGTTCTGTATAGGCGCTTAACTAAGCAGCAAGGGACCCCAACAACTCACTTCAACCAGTTTAACTCCTGCTTCAGGAACACCCTCTGGAAGACCAAGAAACTGCTCATGAACAAACAACCTCTCAGTCAAGAGCTGCATCAAAATGGGACTGAGCAAGATATACTGGTACTACAGGAAGATGGTAGAAAATGATGGGGAAGAGATAGTGGACATGACATGGAAGCGAGATGACTGGTACAGATTGTTCAGAGATGAGTCCCCCAAGAAAAGCAACTATGATAACAATGATGCTGTTGCTGATGGCAATGGAGACAACAATAAATACAAGAACAAGTGAAAAGACTGAGAAACAGACAGTGGTTTTGGAAGGGGAGAGGCAGTGAGGTGGTCCTTTGTGTTATTGTGACAGTTAAAGGTGATGGTGGTGGTGATGGGCAAATGGGTGCATAGGAACTTTGGTACATGGTACAGTTTTGCAATAAGAATGAAAATAGTATAACTGTAAAGGTGTGCTTTGGACTGTCAAGTGACCCATGGTGGTGGTATAGGTATACCTATATATATTTCCCAAAAATAAAGAAAAGAAAACTAAGAGCAATTCAAACTGCAAGGCTTAAGGTCTGGAGTTTGGACATAGGATGCCTGACAAAAGAAAATAAAATGTTCCTATCGGCATATTTGCCCAACATGGGCTATGTGTTTTATAGTCATGCTCAGTATTAGTTGCATTTAATCAACCTCATAGTTACTACTTATTACATGCTGGTTTTGGCAGCAGCTTAATTATAGACAGTATATGTAGTGAGATTTCTTTGTATGGGATAAGATGAGGGGGGAAACATTACCTTGGAATCAAGTAAATATGGTATGTTATATCTCAGCTAAGCTTATCAGACTTAGAGTACAAGTTCTTGGCCAAACTATTGACCAAGGAAATAACTAAAATTATTTTCAGTCTCACAATTGTTTATTTACGTGATCATATTTCTTTCACAAGATCATTTAACCCAGGGGTGGCCAAAATACATCAGGCAGACTGAATCTGGCCTGCCAATTGATTACATCCAGGGGAGGCCAGGCAGATGTATTTTCCTCTACCCCTTCCCTCCCCACCCCCAAAACCACAGACTGGCTTCATAGGAATGTGAACACCACAACCTTGCTACAGTACAGCATGACTCTCAGCTCCATTCCTGCCTGTCAGTATCAGCCAAGCCAAGCAGCTTGGGAGGAGTGGATACAAGACGCTATAGACCTGGGGGGGCTCATGCCCCAACTCCTGCTTCTGCTCTAGCGCCAGCCTCAGTCCAGCTGCAGGGAACTCATGAGTGAGAGTGCAAGTGCATGTGCAAGTGAGAGAGAGAGAGAGAGAATGTGCATGCATGAACACATCCCTCAACAGCTCACCAAAACTCACTAAGTACCACCCCAGCCCAAATAATTGCACACTCCTGATTTAAGTCTGGCCCCCAACTCTTCCTAAGTTTTTATTTTTAAAAACTCCTTTAGTACTTTATTTTATTTTGCCTTTTTGAAAACACAACAGTAGCTCATTGCTGAGGAAAACAGTGCAAGGGAAAAAAAAAAGATTAAAAACATTTCTGTGAATAACAATGTCATCAGCAGTTACACCAACTAAGAGAAAATTTACAATAGTTGTCAGTGTTTATGATACAAGACATATACTAGTCACTGAATATACCTTATCATCAGTGACAGATGATTGTATAATTGGTCTAAGGAATTGTGTTATAAGGGGAAGGTTTTCTCCTTTCACTGAAGTGGCCAATAGCAGAATACCCAATTAGCTGGCTCATCAATATATTTCACCTTTTCATTTTAGTGCCCCATGAACCTAAAGATATAGGTTTAGGCAAAAGGCAGAGAATCTGAACTTAATGCAGGCTGAAATTTTCAGAAGGGGCCAGGGACATACAATCATGTTCATGTTTCCAAAAGAATTAAACTCTCACATAAACGCATATGAAATCGGTAGATATTTAAAAGGTCTACCACTGGCCTCCAAGCATCACCTTGTGAATATGAAAATCAGCCCATAGGCCTGATATGCTGCCTCCCAAGCCCTTCAGAAAACCTGGCCCTGAGTCTCTCTGACTGAAGCACATCATAATACATTATTTGCTATTTATTCTGCTGTAGTGCCTGCTTAAAGGTTCAAGGCCTCACATTCAGTGCCTCAGAGTTTACAGTATAAGTACAGGAAAAAGAGAGAACAGGTGGATTTAACAGACAAATGGGGAAGGCAACATTAACAAGGAGATTTGAAGCTGCTTTGGATAATATTAGGTATATTTCAAAATATTTACCCGTAAATCACTTTATCTTTAACCAATTAATCCAGTCCTTTGAGATTACGCATGTATGTCCTATATTCTGTCAGAAAATGTGCATGTGTGTGCTTGCACAGACGCATGTTAAATGCACGTTAAAGTCTCAAAACTTGATTCTTAAATATGAATTTTTAAAAAGCTAAGTTTCACTTCATTTGCAAGTATGTAAGTGACCATTGTATGTTGACTAAAATGTATACTTTATATGAAAGCTTTCATTTACAAATATTTAAGAGGTACCAAAATCTCTGCAGTCCTTTTCCAACAATTTTCACAAGGATCAATGCAGTTTCTCAAAACTAGAGAGAGTATATCACAGCTCCATAACACTAAAACACCACACTGCTGTCCAATGACTCTCCATATGGAAAAAGATGCTGCTACAAAATGTCAACAGATTGCCAAATCTTCATAGGCTTGTTTCCAGCTTTAACTGGTGCTTAGGTGCTATTTACAATGTAAATATTTATTTTTCAGCTTTGTAAACACTGTCATAATAATATAAGGACTATGTCCATGTTTTCCAGGACAAGATGACCAAAGGGAGTAATCTCAATTTTGTAGAACAATTAAAACAGCTGGCTTAGCTACAAGAGCTTTCATTTAAAATGCTATTTACCTATATCCAATTTTGAATAGGCAGCATGTCTACTTTGCTTGCAAAAATATATGCTGCCATATAAAGTATCCAATAAAGTAAATAACACCACTAAAAATGACTCTTGTATAAATCATCATTTGATTGAGCTGCTCTTCAGGAATAATTATAAAGTATTGAACTATTCTTGGGAAAAGGGTAAGATGGAAAGCAAAAGCTAATCAAGAAGGGAAAGGCAGAGGAAATTGAAATAGTGTCCTCCACAGCCACTTGTCTTTAGTATTCTCCATCAGACCTCAGATCATGGCATGTTCCTCCTGTAAATAAAGAGAGAAAAAACAGCCAAGCTCATCCTATTGGACCTCTGATAAAAATCATTCATCAGAGGCAAATAAAACTTTCAAGTTCCAACCTGTAGGACATTCCAGAATTTCAACATTTATTTTTATCCTGAATTAAGACAAAAACTTTAAAATCCCACTGTTTTCAAATTTAGAAATATGTTGACATTACTCTTCAGAATCCACCATTCTCCAAAATCAAAACATAGTTTGTTTAAATGAAATAACTCAAATATTTTGTTTTAAGGGATCCCTGTAAACATCCCTCCCTCCCCCCGACCCTGCAAAAAAGATCTTGAACTATATTTCCTTATGGTGAACAATTGCCTTATGGGAAGAATAGTTTGGGCATCTAATGCTCCCATTTTCTCTTCTCAGATGGATAACATCTGCCATAAGTCACTCAGTCATAGGATGTTTTATGATGCTACATTTTGGGGAGCCAGAGAGGATGAGGGATGAACTACAACAGTACCACAAAGCAGCACACACCACAATAGGGAAAGACAGCTCAATGTTTTGTTGAATCTCTTTAAAATATATTTAGGGCAGATTACATAATGAAACATTTTATTTCAGTTAAACTAACCAGCAAATAAATATTACTTTTAGGCTTATCTGATGAAAATTTTAAGAACAACTGAAATATTCCAAGGGGGATTTCATTTTTGCAGAAACTGCATGTTTTTGTTGGAAAAAGTAATTGTGAAAGAAAATGATTAGCCACTTCTGTTTGTCAGAACCTACTACCAGCTCTAGAGCCTGCAAACATTACATCTATGAACAACAATTTATCCATTTCATCTAGAGGTGATCTAGGGATCAACTTGCAATAAAGGAAATTCAGGTTGCAGAGTAAGAGAAATTTTCTTATTATGAGGGTGGTCACACACTGGAACCAGCTACCTAGAGAAAATGTAGAATCTCTATCCCTGGATATTTTCAAGAGCAGGGTGGACAGACACTTGACTGGGGTGGTTTAGTGAGGAAACAGCTTGCTTGGAGTAGGGAGCTGAACTAGAATACCTTGTGAGGCCCTTTTCAGCCTCACTTTCCTATAATCCTAGGAGCCCCATTAATGTTCACCTGGAATTGGTATTTAAGAAAACGGCATTCTTTCAGTACCCGTCTCGACCAATAGAGGGAAGTTCATGCAGGCTGGACACAAAAGTTTCCCTGGACACAGAATCTAAATGGTGAAACTCACTTCCAGGAGAGATCATAATGATGATGCACTTTTCTGCTTTCAGAATTAAATGCACAGTTAAATTAAGCTGATTTAGTTCTCCTATATAACTGCATATGCATCACCCTTCATACATGTGTGCGCTCACACACACCTAAATAAAATAAAACTATAAACTAATAGAGTTGCTTCTCCTATATACTGGTAAGAAAAGGAAAGAATATTGAGTTTGTCTTTAAATACTTGTGAGGCATTCAGATTATGTGGTACTAGGGGAGCCATACAAATAGCTACTCTTGTTTATGCATAATATACATGTCAAGCACAATGGCAGGGTTAACTTCTTATATAGGCTGTTCTACTTATAATGCCTGCTCTTTCTTATATTGCACAACATAATACTTCCTTAGAATGCTATCCTGAAAGTGATAGCATTGTAATAATATTTAATACCAAGTTTTACAAACAGCAAAACAAAAATGTGCAGACAAAGCGTCCTATTCTGCTTCCACTTGGATATATCAAATATTTGGGATAAGTTATGCCAGTGGAAACTTTGGTATATATTTTACATTTAAAACTGTGTCCTATTCATTGTTTTGCTCCAACCAAGCAAGAACAAAGCATTAGAGGAACTGCCATGTTGGATCCAGCTAATGGCCCATCTAGCCCAGCATCCTTTCTCCAACAGGGATGAACTCTTTCAGGCCATGTCTAAACTACTTCTCCCTCAACTCTGGAACACCTACCAAAAATGATCCCAGCTTGTGCCTTCCTACTCCATGCCCACTAAAACTCAGCAATTAGGCAGAACTGATGTCTTAGAGGCATTTCCACATAGGCGCCAACTCTGGGTGCTCTAGGGCTCAATCACCCACGAGCCACAGCCATTTTCGTTTCTGCAATACATGTTAGATCTCTGTTATGTTAAAAACTTTGCCCTGAAACTGAACTTTTATAAACTGGTGCCAGCAGGTGGCAGAAGCATGTTATGTGGTTGCACAGGGAAGTGGAATTAGACCTGTGCACTGTGATTCATGGTGAGGTAGTGAACGTGAGTAGGGCCAGAAGTGAAGCAAGATGGATAGGTGAAACTGAATGATGTCATTGTCTTTCAAGTTCATCAAGACCATACTAGAGAACTAGATGTAAATAAGATTGCTCACAGTTTCAACCAGAAAGCTACAGTGAGATATAATGTCTTTAAACTGGGACATCAGCTTGTGGGTGAGTGCAAATATTGTCATTTAATCCATTATAATATAAATTATACTGCAGTTTATAACTATTTAAAAATATTTATTGAATTGTTAAGATACCAATGATAGATAAAACATAGAATCTGGCAGAAGCGTATAAATACGTTGAAAATACCAACTGACCCCTTGCTTCCCTCCCCGCAAAAACAAAAGCACCCGCCAGTAAAACCAGTCGGTACCTATGCATCTCTGTAGTGCTTTCTGTTCCTACCAAGACAGAAAACCTTAGATGGTGCTGGAGTTTGTGCTCATGACTCCTCTTAGCTATTGACTTTGTGCAGTTGCTAGGCTTTGACACACTTGCAGTAAGTGTTGGTGGGGAAGCAGCGTTACTCTGTCGCGGTTCCTGGTTTGGCAAGGAGCTAGTTTAGAGAGGGTGCTAGAGAGTGATTGAAGAACTGCAGGAGAAAGCACTGATAGAATTACACGCCATAAGGAAAGTTTCTATCTTCCATTTATATGAATGTCTTAAGCCCTGAAGCCTGATTGTATTTTCTGAAAAATATGTTTTCTTTTTAGACATGCTGTGTTCTTGCCACATTGTTTCCCCTTTTAGATAGAAACATACGTGCTTGATACAGTCACATAACTCTACTCTGTAAGGGTTCCTAAGCAAATCTAAGGACTTTTTATTTTTGGAACTAAACTGTTTTTAAAAAATGGCTTTTTTTTAAACAACAAAAGGATTTGGGACAGAAGTTTACATAAACCTGCCCTTTTATCCCCTTCGGAGCTCAATTTACTTCCTTTGTGTTCTTCAATAGTCACAGTCACAAATTATTATACAACATGTGTTAATCTTACAGCTTTTTCCCCCCAGTACATGACAAAAAAATACAATCCTTCAAAAGACATTCTCTACCAACATAGGTGACAACTTGTGATTACAGAGCATTAGAGACTAGCTTTATAGATAACTGAGGGGTGAAGTAAGAGCTTCAAAACCTTGTTTAGAAAAAAAAGTTGCTTTGACTTTGGAGATGAGGATTTACTAAGGAAAAAAGCTTATATTTTGTTCTTATTCTAGATGAATAAGTTTGAGGAAAAGGTCAATTTTTGTCTAAAATACTACACTTCAAGCAGTTGCAATAAGGCCAGATCAGAGTTCTGAGCCCAGCCAGTCCCAATCAGGTAAGCAGAGCATTTTAGCTCCTGAGACTCAAGGGAACAGGTACCACCTACAGCAAGCCTGGACCAGTGCCCTGGGTACAGCTGGTTCTACTGGGGCAACCAGAGCAGTCAATCCCCTGAGGCCACAGGTAGCAGGCCCCAACTGCTCCAGCCTTTAAAGCATAGGCCCAGGCCACAATACTCTGTACAGGCAGACTGCAGTACTTGCTCCTGACCCTTGTGTACTTCTTGCTTCACCTATTGGATCTGTGGTTTTGAATCTTGATCCTGATTCTGGTATATCCTAACTCTGGCTGGATTAACTAGAGTGTCCTGACTCTGGATTTGTCTCCTGATTCCAGTTCTGATTCCTGGCATCTCCTGATTCCAGCTTTGGGTACTGATTCCAGTTCTGACTTCTGGCAACTTTGGAGCTCCAGCTCCCTAAGAATCCAGCCCTGGACTTCACCTGTGTATCAGGTCCCCAACCTCCCATGCCTTAATCCCCAACGTAGTACCTGTCTGTGATGAAGATGAACATAGCTCCAGCGCTATAGAGTCCTAAGATTCATTTGCAAGAGAACGCACTGCTTAAATAGAAAAAAAGTTTCTAGGAACAAACAGTTTGCCTTCTGGCTAGTAGACCCACATAACCACAGCTCTCCATCTGAAATGTTCTTAACCACTTCTTTCTCACAATCCTCTGCAGGCTGAACATACAAAATAAAACACATGGCAAATTTAACCTAGAAAGCCCAAACTTACAGTTCCCAGAACTCCCCAAAATGGAATTATTTTTTTTAGCAGTTTTATGAAATCTGCTGAGGTTGCCCAAATTCATTGTTCTTCTGGTAAGAACTCACCCCAAATTCAGTTAACTGAACCAAATAATATTTTCAGAACCTTTTATTAGTCTTCAACTACCCTAAGTTTCTTTGCATCTCTCCATTAGTTAAGAAAGCTTTCCTCAAAGATTTGGCAAGATGTGTTCAAACCTAACTTCTACTATGAAAAAAGTAAACAAAAAGAAGATATTACCCAGCCACAGGGAATAAAGAGACTAAATGCATGCATTTTCCACACTCTCAATGAAAGGTCAGTATGTAAATTATAAAGTACTTCAGGATTAAGGAAAGCAAGGCAAAGACAAGAGACAGAAATGTTCTTTTTCCCACTTCAAACTTGCTTGTCTAGACATCTTAAGGACTGGATTTTTCACAAGTGCTCAGCACTAGCTTATCTGTGCTGACAATAAATTCAGTGTAAACATTCACAGATTTCAATGGGATCAGAACTGAGCTGGCGTAGACTAATTTATCAAAGTCCCATTGTAAGTCAGTGTAAGACTAATTTGGGACAGTTAATGTCAGCACCAGTTTTCTATTCCTTTGACTTCCAAGAATACTTTTCAGTCTCATGAAGAGTTTCTCATTTCTCTTATTTTACTGTGAGTAATCAGTGTGCTTTAGTCTCCAGATACTCATTGCTCGCCTTCCTAGGGCCAAACTTAAGTATCATCATGAAATAATTACTGATTTCATAATATTTGTTTACGGAGCATTAATTTTAATTCAGTATTAAAATGTCTTCCAACTAAGCCCTTCCCTTCATCAGCTTAAACAGTGTTGCATCTTTGGCAACTGTTGATCCTGCCGAATGATGGTATAAACATGAAAGGGTCACCCAGACCTTCAATGCATATGACTAGGCAGGAGTTTTTGGAGGAGTGGAGGTTACTCAGGCTTTCCATTGCCTCCTTAGGCCACTGAGACAGAATCCAAAGGCCAAAATGAGTCAAGATGTTTGGTGCATCCATGGCTGCACTTGTATAAGTATTGGGGAATTGAATCTGGGTCTCCTATACAGCAAGCAAGAATTCTACCACTGAACCACAGGGATGCATTTTACTACTACCAAAAATAGAATAGCAAGCACTCCAGACCCAAAGAACAATTATAAACCCAACTGTAATACACACATGTGCTACTGCATAGATAAGACCTGGCTGCATAATTGGAAATTTTCATGCTTTGTATTTTGGTGCACACAGCAAGATGCAAGAGGAACTGCCTATCATAAAGCAATCTACCTATGGGCAAATAAGGAGGGGAAATCTTCTCTTTGATTTTTGTTGTTGTATTTAATAAAATTCAATATGGTGTAAAAAATGGCATGAAATATGGCATGAAAAATGATGGCTGACAGCTCCAGAGAATGAAATCAACTATTCACTGAACAATTACCATCTTGACAGATGCAATGAAAGCTTCTTAACCATATTTCTTCCTAGGTTTGGAAGAAGCACCTGCAACAAGTCACCTTCTTTGAGAATCCTTTGCCTCTTGTTCAGACTGCCTCCAGACTATTATCTGTAATCAGCCACAATGATGATATTTTAACCATCTCTCTGCTAGAAACTAAACTAAGAATCCCCACCCCATCAGGTGCAACTTAAAACCCATGACCCAGTGGTCAAGAGTCTTTTAATATTGAAGTTTCATAAAATTATATTGGAATTGCTGATAATAAGAATGCTTAATCTGTGAAAAATCTGCACAACTATATCCACTTTGGCAAACTACCCACATCCCTACCTTTTTTTTTTTTTTTTTTTTTTTTTTAAATAAAATGTGTTCTGAGTTTCAGTTTCAAAAGGAGAAATCTATGCCTTTTTTCAGCAGCAAAGCAAAACAGGCCTCAGTGACTGCTACTTCTTGATGTAGATTTCCTTCTAGAAATATTAGAGATAGAAAATAAACCACCTAGTTTTCCATTCAAAGGAAATACGTAGAACATTTAGCTTTTTAGGAGTTTTATCGATGGTCAAAAACCCCACCACAGAAGAATAGTATCTGACATGCAATCTTTTTTTTTTAATTTTTTCAAAGAAGCCAATGTTATGTTCTGATCCGTCCTACACCTAAAACCCAATAGAAGTGCCTTTTAAATGTGGTGAACAATTATTAGCATAATACAAGTACACTGCACTCTGTTTTGTCTACTTATGCATTCCCAAGGGCAGCTCAATTATCATCAAGGCCATCTGTCTCCTTATGTTCCTTCAGTATCACTATGTTCTTCTGGGTTGCTCTTGCTGTTGATTTTTAGGGTTGAAAACTGCAGTACCAGTTGCTTTTCAATAGTACCTCAGTGCCTTTGTAGTATAATTGTTTTTTGTTTGTTTGTTTTTTATTTTTCTGGTAGTTTGGCAAGTATTACCATTTTTCATCATAACTCATGTCTTTGTTCAAAGCACTTGTTTAATCTCTGGAATTTATAAAGAAACCTAAGATCCCTTTTTAAAATATATAGATATTGTCTCTTTTTAATAGTGTGTTAAGATTGTCAACATATTTGAAGATGTTCCAATGAGCAGTTTCATCTTTTAGTCCAAGAACCCTTTACAAGTATATGCCACCAGTCAGTCCAGTTATTTACCTTCTTGTAGGACCAGATGGAATGAATGAATGAATGTGTATTTCTTAATATTCCAATGATAACTTTTGGTTTGATTTTTTAACCACATTATCTTTGTGTCTTGTATAAAGAGAGAAGAGAAGGTGACAATGAAAGGAATCTTTTCCCCCTTTCCATTTATCCCAGAGGATGTGAGATATGGGTGTCAGTGTAGGAGAAGTCCTTAAAGTGGAGACGGATATAAACTGGCAATGGAAACAGAATTTTTAATTCATTCTTAAAAGTAATAACACATACAAATGGAATACAAATGAAGTCAAAAGCCTTTCCAAGCCTGATGGCTCACTGGGCTATCAGGCTTAATGAGTGCTGATTTGTGTGTCCAACAAAACAAGGAAGTGATGTGGTTATAACCACATCTAACTCCCCAGATCAAATGGCCAGGCATTCATTACAATTGGGCCAACTGGGTGTGGTCTTTATCATAAGCCCAGAGAAGGGCTATAGTGAGACACCTTCACTGCTTTGCCACGATGCCCCTCAAATTAAAATCCAATAATGTGACAAGATACAGCTTGCATAGGGTTAGTTATTGCAGCAGAACACATAATCTACAGGACAAGATGACTCCATTGGAATCAGCCTTTAAAGAACTTTGGCTCTCTAGTGGAAAAAGTGGAAGCAGTCTATATATTTAAACACAAAAATGTGTAAAAATATATATCATTTCTAAATATTTGTTGAAGTTAAGTTCTTACTTTGCATGTTGTAAGCAGAGTGTTCCAATAAAATGGGGGTGAATGAAAAGCTAAGTCATAACATTTTCTCCTACATTATAATTCATAGCAGTTCACATTATATAGATTGTAAAGTCTAGTAGGATTGTTTATGCCTCCCAAATAGTGAACTTTAAGAGCATGGCACAATGTAAGGAACTCTCTCATTACCTGTAACAGATAAAAAACAGCTTTTATAAGCTTGTGCTTCTAATTTTTATTTTATGATTCTAACATTGTTTAACTTGTTCTTTCACATTGGAGCCTCCATATTTCCTGCAGCCTTTGCCTCTTCTGTACCTCACTACAAGCCAACCAAACATCCTGTTGAATGCATTAAATAACCTCACATTCACAACTTGGGAAATGCATCCTCAGCCACAGCTGACAATATGCCATCAATGTATTATCTGTAAAACTATTGGGTCAAAGGATACTTAATATTTTTATAATGTGATAATTGGCAACTATGTTAATAAGTGGAGTAAAAAATATATTAACAGTCAAAGAACAACCTCTAGCTTTATTTTCTACCTCTCCGTCCCCATTATCCACGCTAAGAGTCTCCATTTCCTGGATTTCATCACATGATACACCCATTACACTGGTGATGAATTCCTGTAAATCTCAGGTTTTTATCGTTAGTATTTTCAAGTATTTCTGCTTCCAAGAAAACCTAATTTATAATGTGGGGGAGGTCGCGTATTTTTGGCACATGCAGTTGTGCAGATGTTATTCCTTAAGGAAGACTATCTTGATTGCCTCTGTGAATAATGGCTATGAGCTGGCAAAGAGCCAAGAGTTCTCTTATAGCAGAATGTATAAAACCACTCTCCTACTGAAAGAAGGCCCCCAGTAGGATAATATATTATTACGCATGATTCAAATTACAGGATCTGCAGCAGGGGAGCTAGTGGCTGAATCAGGACAGGCGCACGCAGAATACTGATGATGGGATGATGGAATGCATCATGCATTGAAAGAGCCATGGTTTAGTGTCTAAATCCCCCGTATTCTTTTCAAAGTGACAACATGGATCAATAGACAACTGAAGCCTCATAAACAAATTTTGCATTATTGTGATTTCTTAAAGAAAAAAAAAGGAAAGAATACCTCCACTTATTCTAGTAGAAACTGTATTTGAATATTTTGCTTGTTTTAAATAAAAACTTTGCTTCCCTGGAGACTCTTGACCTCTTGAAGCCCACTAGCAATAGATACAGCTTTAATTTAATAAGACAATATTGAATTTGTCTCATATCTGATCCAGTTTCAGCTATTAGGATACTGTAGAACAAAAACTCGCTTCATTAGATTACGCGGTCTGAAATCTCTACATTCCACAGATTTTTGGACTGTTTTTAAATCACTTGCACAACAAATTACTTTACCCACAAAGAACTAAATCCAAATGTTCGACACAGCGCTGTCTTCCCAAATGTTTTCCATTTGTAAATGCATGCAGCTCAAGAAAATGTGCATGTTTAAAAGGAAAAAAAAAACATTACCAGCTATTTGTTAATATAAAAAAAAATGCTAGAGATTGTCGTCTCAGGCTACAATCTTATATTTTCTCAAAGCATAAATATACAAGTATTAAATATACAAAAGAAAACAGCTACACAAAAACTCTGTATTTCGCCTTGCTGCAATATACCCTGAAGCAGTATGCAAGCTTTCCTTTAACTTCCTTTCACACAGGCTCTTGTATTCAGTTATTCTGGTTAATGGATGCAAATCAGGTGCATTGTGCTGAGGTAGGAGTAAGGGGGTGAAATTTGTTCAGAAATGACCTCAGTTCTATTCATTAATAAAATGACATCTTGGCTGAAAGTGGTGAAGAATGAAATATAACAGTGCTGAACTTCACTCAGTTGAGACAGATGCTTGTAAGAGAGCCTTCAGAGAAAGCCTAATATGTAAAATGGCCACAGTGAAATGAACTCTGAAGCATTAAAATAAGTATTTCAATGGTGGTTGCAGCTAAAGATGAAAACTCCATGCTGCTGTACCTTCTCTACTTCGCAAGATTATTAAAGGTGCTGTCAGATTATAATGGAAGAAGCAATGCCATACTAGGTAAGGAATACAAGACAACAAATACACATAAAAGAAAATTATATGCTCAGTATTAACAACGAAAAATTATTCAACAGCTTTATGGGCCAAAAAATGGAACAGTGCCCATGGTTACCTGCAGAGACAGCACACAGATAAAAAAAAAAAAAAAAAATCAGGGAAAATGTAGCCACCGTTTTGCATAGCGATTCAAATTATGCTGGCAGAATAATTAATGGAGGGACCTAATCTCTGGGAAAAAAAAAGGATACGTTAAACAAAGTTCATTACTGCATGATGTAAATGAGTTTCTCACCAATGATGTCACTGATTGGCTGAGATGTGGAGCTGGTTTCGAACAGTGCAGCATGGCCGGATTGGCTGCTAGCTCTTCTGGTTACTGCCTGCTTGGGCAGCGGTCGAACCAGACACTTTCTGTCTCTCTTGTTGTCGTTTGAAGCAAATCTTGTTCAGCCCAGCTGTGTCTCCATAGTAGTGGCACCCTAAGAGAGTCTCCCTCCTGCTTCCCACAGCTCATCTGTAAGGCGGTCGCTGCTGTGAAATACCAGCCTTTGGCACGGAGCCCAGACTGCGTTGTTAGATCCGTCTATAATACAGAAAAGAAATTGTTTTTAAAAGCAGTTCTTTCACCGAATTACATGCTAAAGAAGGATTAATAAGCACTAAATTGCAACTGATTTGTGTACTTTTAAATTATGGACAGAGCACACTTCCCAAAATAAAACATTATCTGACCTGCAGTAATAGAACATCACTGGTTAAAAATATATTTAAAAAAAAACCCCAAACCCGAAACAAAACAACAACTCATCTTTGTTTACCTTGATTATAAAAAAAAATTAAAAATTAAAAATATCTTCATTTGAAACCATGACTGATTGCCCAGTGCAACCCAAGAATATTTTAAACTAATCGCCAGGTTTCTATTTACATCCGAGTCATTATTTTCTGGTTAAGGCAAGGGATCTTAATTAGCATTCTTTTTAACTATGCAAACTGAGACAGGGCATGAAACAAAAATGCTGGAGAGAGAGAGAGAGAAAGAGAGAGACAGACCAAGAGAAAAAAAATCTGGGCAGCTTTTACAGTTCAGCTGTCTGACCCCCTGCAAAAAGAATGCAGTCATATCAACTTTGCCAGACAATGGAGTACCTACAGGCTTTCCCCTAGACAAGTCCTTTATAACCAGTCAGTATTATGTGCTGCAGACAGTGGCCAATCGGTAAGCTGCTTTCTACAGCAGTGACACAATAGGTGCACTGGCCACACTGTCCTCCTAGCCTCTGACAGCAGTTCAGGTTCATTTATTGTGTAGTGGAACACGCATATGTCTTTAATGTTTCCACTGTAAAAATTATCAGCTGAGGCTTCCTTTGTTTTACTATAATTACATCATCCCTAATTACTGCATATGAGCCGCAGTGCCACTTTTCACAGAGCAGCGCATAGGCATGTACGTCATATAAATATGCATGAGCACGCCTGCTTATTTAAATAATAAAATGCATCAATTGTTTTTTTTCCTCCCCCACCTATTCCTGATAAACAAAATGAGTTAAAAATGCATAAGAAATAAGATCACGTTTTTCCCCATTTTATTTTCTTCATCCAAGCTTTTTTTTTTATTTTAATCACACAATAAGAAATGACAAAAATATAGAAATGCAAATGAGTCTCAGTTAGTGAGAGAAAGGATATTATAGACCTAGGGCATTTTTTTCCCCTTGTCACTAAGCATCAGGGTAAGAGCCTGTAAGTGAATCTGTATGCACTCCATCATAGCCACACATCAGATGCCCAGCTCTTATTAAAAGCATGATGATCACCCAGCATGTGCATACATCTTGCTTGTGTATTTGGGTATTCTATAATTACAGCATCTCTTGTAACAGTACCTGAATCCGCTCACATATTCAAAAGATTAAATCATCACTTTTCACGTATTAGACAGACATAATTGGGCTCGTTCTATGGTGGGGATCACCATGCTAATTTTTGTGATTTTTATGCATAGGATTTACATATTCATGAAGAGAATAGCTGTTATGACCGCCGACAGAGCAACATGAAAAGAAAAGACACCATTCTCCAGCATGCAGAGTATACAAAAAATCTAGGGGGAAAAGATGCAGCATATGGCGACAAGGAGAAGTTGTTTGGTTTTTCAGGGCTATTTTATTTCCTATTTATAAAATTCTGAGTAGACGGCTTACAAAATGTGTAAGTATATTGAACTGGAAAGTGAAGTAAACCTGCATTATTAACAATCATTCACTGGTAGTTGGAAGAAAATCATTTTTACAATTGGTGCCCATGTTCTGCAAGTTTTGTCTTTGCAGTTTTAGATCGTATTAAGTTTATGGACACTGAGAATGTATTCATTCAGTGATGCAGAAAATACTAATGAATTAAAAAAAAAAAAGCTGTGCTTCCATTTTATATTTTAATCATTATTTCAAATTTTCACATCTGAAACATATTCTGGCAACTGTACCTTGCCTGAGTAAGGCGAGGTTCCAGGATTCCTTAAGTCTTTTCCATCTTACTATGACTGCATGCTTTCCAAATGTAAAAATACTAGCTAAATGTATTTGTCATTATCTATTGTCTTTTAAAGAAAAAAATTCACCAGAAGAAAGAAAGATCATTCCTAGAGCATGACATATATAGTATGCACTGATTTGTTTTAGTAGCCTCATCAAAACAGGCACTTTTACAATAACTGTGCAGTCAGTATAATATTACTGCATCTATGCATTCAGTATAAACAGTGAAAGTAACATTTCTTTTCTGTTTACTTGTATGGTAGCTGCGATTCAAAATGTCCCAATTTTGACTATGATAGCTAAATAGCTAACAGCTAAGTATTTACTCTGCTCCCTATAATTCTGTATATTTGGTCCAGACAATACTGCAAATAACAAGGTAATATTATTTCATTTTCCAAGTAAATTGAAAACTTTTTAGGATAACCATTGGACGTGTTGGAGAGGCCTTGATGTAAAATAATCATTTTGATACAAAGGCTATAGACAATACTACAAAAAAATGAAAAAGTGCAGTGGTCTGTTTAATATTTATACAATAGATATTTCTTGCACATACAGTCCTTCTTTCCTATGTTACTTAAGTAGTATTAGCTGAGTAAATGAAAATGACTTTTCTCAATACAGCATAAAAATAAACTCTTAGAATTGATTAAAAATGCTTCGTTCACTTTTAACACAGCATCACTGAGATAATACTAGCTACCTAAAATTATAATAAAAATCAAGAGAAACTGATACTGTTTTCTGTGAAACAGAAAACAGATGCAAGAACTAAAACCAGATTTCCTTCAAAATATTAATAAATATTTTTTCATTACCTATGTATGTTTCCCCCGTCAGACCACTTTTACTGACTCTAACCAAGCAATGATCTACCGAATACCTTTGTTTATATTTGTGTCTATCCAGGATTCAAACTCCAGTGTCTCCAGATCTATAGGCAAATTATTAATTTTTCCACTCAGCCTAGGATGATGTCTAGGTTATGACATCATGCAGTACAAAAATAAGCTGAATCACTACAAGGGACTCCTGTGAATAGCAGAAAAGTGATGCACTTCCATTTTTAAAATATGGAATTTATATAATCCCAGAGTGGTCTTCATTTTAGGACTAGGAAAAAAAATGTCCAGGATATTAGCACAAATTTAAAGGGGTGTTTAACAAAGATTATATCTAAAATACTTAAGCATTTACAGAGCAAACAAAATCAAGGCAGTGCTTTGGTTTCATTACAAATAAGAGGCTCAAAAATGAATTTTACAATATTAAAAGTAAGTTAAGAATCAAAATGTATGTTTCCCCAGTTTAGCAGTAACAAGCTTGCCAAATTCTGCTTTCAGAGTGCCAACTGAAAACATGCTGTATGTGTATAAAAGTCTGCAATTCTCAAAACTAAACTGTTTTCCATTTTCTCTTCAGTTAGCTAATCCTCACAGAGTACTGTAAAAGCTTATTAATACATTTCTCAAATCAGAAATAGAAAAAGAAAATTTTTTAGATGAAGAAAGAAACCAAACAAAAATAAATGTATGCGTCAAATGTGTGGAGTAGATGTGCAGTCAAAATGCCAATAAATAAATAAAATTGTATAAAATAAAAATGCATTGACTAGCGTGTCATTTCCTTGTTTACTACTCTTTTACTGGTCTGCGACGTACAGATCATATTCCCAACTGTACCTTTGGCTTGTGTCCCCCACTTGTCTGTTGAATCCATTGGCTTGCTATTATGATAGACTTTGATTATGGGTTATTTGGATCAGATCAATTATTTTTGTTATGTGCATATACAACAGGCCCCAAATCCAGGTCACTGATTCTCAACCAAGGCTCTGTGGCAACCTAACTGCTCTAAGATCCCTTTAAAGGCACCAGGCAATAATAACATTGATAGGCATGCAAACACCTACACTAGATTCACAAGATAAACCCAGGGATTTCAGATTGGAACTCATAGTGTCAAAAACATTCTGCCCTGGTGTAGTCTTTCATTTCTCTTTGCAACAGAAGAATTGCTATAGTATTTTTCCATTGTCAAAAAAGGAGTAAAAATAATTTTGGAAATGGGGAGGCCGCTAAAATCAGAGAAGGAATGAAGAGGTGCCTTGAATATAAAAGGGTTGAAAAGCCACTGTTTTTGGAGCTCCCACAAGCAAATAAATAAATAACCATAAAATAGCAATGGAAGGGAACTACATGAGTCATGCAGTCCATTTCTCTGCCCCAACCGTTCTGGATGGATCTTTTGCTAACCTCTTCTTTAAAATCTCCAATGATGAACAGTGCATCATTTTGATACATAGTGTAAAAAGAACTAATATTATTACTTGTTTCCTTATATATTCACAATGACATTATTTCTATTTAATCATATGCACTATAAATAATAGCTTTCCTATATCCCTATTCTGAAGGATATAATTAAAATGTTCAGATCTGGCTTCTTCAAGTCAAACACTTTTATCCACCTTTCTGTCCCATTTCTTTCAATAAGTGTTGTGTTGGAAGACCTCAACTGACATTTGCTACATGGGTTATTAAATGTCTTAAGGATGTAGTGAAGCAAGTGGTCTGCTTTTCAGAGATGAAAGCAATGTGAAGCACCTGCTGTGGTGAGTGGGAGTTTGGGAGTCCTAAAGTGCCCAGTCCTTTTCAACTATACTCAAGAACATACCTAATTTTGTGTAGCATTAATACAGATCATTTTCCACCCTCCCCCCACTCGCTCTCTCTCTCTTACACATACACACACACACATAGACACGGCACACCAAAGCTTTAAGTTAATTAGTTTTAATAAAATAAATAAAATGTTTGCTAACAGTCTTTTTCATTTTAAGATACATTTATCTTTATTTATATTTATATTACCAAGTATTTTACAAGCACTTATTAAACCTGATGTCATTTGTCCTTCTCAAAGGGGCCCGTTTTGCCCCATTTTACTTAATATTCTTATTTCTCACTCAGTCATCCAGAATTCATCTTTTCCTTCATTTTCCATTCTTAGAACTCTTTAGGTGGCTAATGGCATTATATGAACATCACATGCTTTCACAAATATCATCATTAAACTAAAGCTTGATTTACAATTACTGTTATTAAAAGGTCAGTGCTTTACCTACGGTGATCAGAGTTTGAGAGATCACAGACTGCATGCAGGGGTACATGCAGCAGAGCTCACCCAGGCAGTCCAGTGCAGGTGCAAGAACAGTTCACTCCCTCCCTCACCCCCCCGCGATCCAGCCACAGATGCCCCCATGGTGCTCCATATGGGGCCAAGTCCCAGCCACTGCTGCCTGCAGCAGCCTGCACTGTGCTCCCACTAGCACCTGCCCCACACCCACCGACAGCACCACCCTGGCCCTGGCCCCATGCACAGCTTCCTGACAGGACTGGTCCTGCCTCCTGCAGCAGCTGTCCAGGTACTGCTCAGCTCCTCTCACCTCCAGTGGTTCCTCCTCCTCCTGCCCCTGTTGTGCCACTCCAGGTAGGGGGGAAGCTGCAATCAGGTGGTTCCTGCCTTAGCATGTGGGGCTCCAGCTCCCAGCCACCTTCCAACAACTCCACCTGCCTGACACAATGAGCAGCCACCTGCAGGCAGCTGAGTGGGTAGAAGGCAAACCCCACCAGGAAGCTGTGCATGTTGGCTGAGGTGGTGCAATTGGTCGATATGGGATAGGTGCAAACAAGGGTCAGACCCACTGAGAGCACCGCAAGCACAACCATGGGCCAGATACAATCAATTGGCAGGCTGAATCCAGCCAATGGGCTGTATTTTGCCCACCTTTGCTTCAGGCCAAAACATATTTGGATGTGGGGGTGAAAAGCTCACCGGCCAAGTTGCGGGGAAGTGTTGTCACACTTGAAGATAGGCTATAGTTACAGGCAGATCTAGACAGGCTAATAAGTTGGGTGGATCAGAACCTGATAAAGTTCAATGTTGAGAAATGTAAAGTGCTCCAGCTCGGGACAAGCAACCCCCAACACACCTACAGGCTTGGCAGCACCAAACTGATTATTACCATGAATGAAAGTTACCTGGGGGTAATAACAGACCACACTATAAATATGAGCCGGCAGTGAGATGCCATAGCCAGTAGTGCAAATGATACTTTGGCGTGCTTCAATTGATACATCTCTAGCAAAGCCAAGGAAGTGATTCTTTTACTCAGCACTGGTGAGACTGCAGCTGAAGTAGTGCATCCAGTTCTGGGCACCACACTTTAAGAAGGACGTGGACAAACTTGAGAGAGTCCAAAAAAGAGCCACCCATATGATCAGAGTCTTAAAAGTCAAGCCATACAAGGAAAGGCTAAGGGATTTGGGACTCTTCACCCTGAAGAAAAGAAGGCTGATAGGGAACCTGGTAGCAGCTTACCGCTACACTAAGGTCTCAGTGAGTAACTGTTCAGAGCACACCTGAAGGGAAAACCAGGAGTAATGGCCACAAACTCCTGGAAGATCAATTCAGGCTCAACGTTAGGAAAAACTTCTTCACAGTCAGGGTGACCAGACTGTGGAATAAGCTCCTTCCAGAAGTGGTTCAATCACCTACCCTGGAAATCTTCAGAAGGAGACTAGACAGTCACCTTGCTAGGGTCACCTGACCCTGTTATTTTTCCCGCTTGGTGCAGGGGGCTGGACCCAATGATCTTCTGAGGTCCATTCTGGCCTTGCAATCTATGAATATGTGGCAGGATGGCCAGTGGGCTCACTGGCAACCCAGAGTGTTGGCTTGAGCCCAAATGGCTTGAGGCCCATTGGTGGAGGCATTCTTCTTTCCCCACCAATCAGGGGAAGGCAGGAGAAAGGCTGTCCTGCCCTAACCCAGGGACAAGGTGAAAGAGAGGCCCTGAGAGGGATATTTGAGAATTAGGACTGAGAGATTAGATTACCTGTGGGTGCACACTTTTCAAAGGATAATCACTCCCTCTCTGATCTCTCAGTTCTAATCCTCAAAGGGAATTTACAAAACACCTTTCATAGATGAGCCTACGAACTTCAGTTCATCAATCTACTGGATACAAAAAATCATGGACTAGATATAGACATTGGATTTATGGCACATTACATCCTGCCTGCCATGTGATAACCCAGGTAACCTGCCTGCAGTTGACCAGCTACATTCTTCCACACATTTCCCTCCTTTCCCTACCAGTCCCCTCCTATCTCTACCCAGTGTCTCCCAAACTACCTGTTATTTGCATTTTCACAGACAAGCATGTTGAAAATTAGCTTATTTTATACCTTGGAGAACACATAATACCAGCAGCGTCTCCCTAGAGAAGGATGTTTGTGGCCAAAAGCTTGCAGAGAACATTTTTACAACTATTTAGTTACTCTAATAAAAGCAAATCAAGAGGCATCAATGTTGAATGACTCCTCCATAGTGCAGCAACATTGAATGACTCCTCTCTCTCTCTCCCTCTCTCCCTACATATCCATATCTAGAGAGAAAGAATATATATATTTTTTACCCCAATCCTCTTGTTGCCCAGGGCCCCAAAACATCTTAATCTGCCTCTGGTTTCTGGCAATCCCCTAGTCTGAAAAGCAAGGCTGGGATAACAGCAGCTTCTGTTTTAGGCCTCCTGAACAGGCCAACTATTTTAAAAAATATGACTTCCATCAAGGAGGGGGATAAGCTATAACCATAGCCAACAAATGGAGCCAATTATAAGAAAAGGGAAAGGGAACACTGCCTAAGGGCTCTAAACAAAACCAGGACTCCTTATTGTTTTCTGCAAATTTATAATTATTTTGTGCTTCTCTAAGATTTTTTTTGGAGGGGATTAAGAAATTTTGTTAAGAAAGATTTGTAGTTACAAAATTCCTTTGCTAAATCCATATCATTTGCTTTACTGTCAGGGTCCTGAGAAGTGTTGTGGTACTAGATATCAAGGCGTCCAAACTGAGGGGTCCTGCTCCTCAACAAGAATGTCACAAATGGAGCACATCTGATGAAATCAATGCTAGGAACAGTCATAGTCACTGCACATCCCCATGGAGCTTGGTCTACCTGTAGCAAACAGGTATACCTTCACAGGACAACTAGTCTAAATGTGACAATGATGCTTTAGAAGTAATTCTGAATCTAGAAAAAGATATATTCATCCTAATGGCACTCCTTGGTGCTTTATAGAACAGAACACCTGAGAACTGAAGCATGGAGGCAGATATAAAATACAATACAATACATTATGTAATTCTATTCCTTCTTTGACAAAGAATAATCAGCATCCACTTGCCTGAAAATATTATAATGAGAAATCTGCAGAGAAGAATCATATATCGTATAGGTAATTTCTTATCAACAAATGTGTATATATTTATACAGTCTTCCCTCACTGAAGTATCTGAGCATTACACCAAAATGAATAAATGTATCCTTGCAACATATCTGAGAAGAATGGTTACTATCTTAAATTGGGGATAATGACTCGAATCACAAGAAGATAGACTTGACTAAAATATCACAACTGGAAATTAAATACAAATATCCAAGACGGTTTGTGCCTTGGCCACAAGACTGTTCTTCCCTTGTGTGACCAATTTTATCCAACAGTTTTATCCACCTGATTTAAGTACAGTGTATATGCAGGATAAATACTACTTACCAGGTAATAAATATATACCATGTATTCCGGGTCAGAGCAGTTAAAACGTTTCACAAGCTTTCTTTATGAAAAAGGTATCATTCACATGCCATGGACTGGAAAATGGATGTGAAGATGAACAAGTTATCTAAGGCTACTGGAGTTACCTGTAATAAATTCTTGCAATTCAAATTTTTCTCTGATTCCCACACCTCATCCATTAGTTGATAAGCATTGCCTCTGTAGTAACAACATGTCAAATTATTGTTATAATTACTCTTTCTACTCCTTAGAATTATTTTTTTTAAGTCAAAAAACATCAGCGTTTGTTTTTTTTCTATACCTTCAGTGACAGTACTCTATTCTCCATTTTAAAAATTAGACAGCAAACTAAGAAGTCTAATTGCAAAATAATAGAGGCAACAGTGACACCCTTTGTTTCTCTTGCTCTCTTCTTGTAGCTTGCTGCAGGTTTTAGAAGATTTGTTGTTTGCATTAAAGTATGTGGTAAAATGTCATGGCAGTGAGTAGGAGGGGGCTTCATGGCTCATAATATGTCAGAAAGGCCAGATTGGAGGTTCATAGCTTTTTAGAATTAATATCTATTACATGATTACCTTTGATTTCATAGGACTGAACCCAGTGACCCAGGGGTTTCTTTCAGTCCAGTTTTCTTGTTGTGTCACTGTATACTACTGATACTGATAGAAGAAGGGGGACAGTTATTAAAAGTGACAAATGCATAAGTGATAAAATGAAATTTTTTCACATAGTGTGTCATCAGACTAGGACCTCATTGCCACTGGATTTTGTTAAAAATAAGCATTTAGCAAATTTCAAATATGGATACATATTTCAAGAATCTCCAGAATTATCTACCCAGTTGTTACAGGGGAAAAAAAAACTTTTATGCAAGGGATATTAAACCTTATGCTTCTGAATTTAAATCACTCTCTTAGTACTGGAAGTCAGGTTATGACCTTATGCAGCAAAGTGGAGACCTACTCTGGGGTTCTTATACCCTTCCATGAATCATCTGCTGCTAGCTACTTTTGAAGAGATGATACTGCAGCAGATGGACTTTGCATTAGATCCTGGCACTTCCTTTATTCCTATAGCTATGGGCCTTGATTAAAACACACACATGCACCAACTGCTCTTTGAAAATATATCATGGGATCTTAACATTTCTCTTGAATGTCCACCAAATAGTGAAACCTTGGCTAAGTAGGTTACTATTCACACATCATTTTTAGTACTTCAGCATTCAACTACTGTTGTGCCATCATTTAGATATGAGTTTGAAATTCTGCGATCTGGCTTGTCTCTAAAATATGGCAACCTGTAAGTGAAAATGTGCTACTCAGTTAATTCTCGGTGACATGATATTAACAACTGCCATTAAAAGGAAGGGTTGTGTTGTGCAATACACTTAGGATGTTTTAATTGCACTTAACTCTCGAATGTCCGCACTTCAAGCAATAAAATATATGTTAAATGGGATCAAAACATACCAAAGTTATAACTGTTCACAGGAGGAGTAGCTCCAGATCTTATCAAGTAACATGTTTAGCTGTCATTGAACTGTTCCATGGAGATAATACAACTTCAAGGTGCCAGTGTGGTGCAGGGGCTGGGACCAACCAAACAGCTGATTGCAGCTGCACTTCTAGCACTGCCCTGAAGATGGTTGAAGACCACTAGTGGCAGAGACCTAGCTCTGCAGATTCAATGGCAGAGGCAGCTCCCTTTAATGGGTTCTGTTCCCCATCTTTCCTTCTACCCACTGCTCTTGGGAGGCATTCCTAGACTGCCTGGTAGGGAGGATGTTGGAGGTTGCATATCCTCACAGGCAGACTTGTGAGCTGCAGTGCCTGGTGCTGGGGTCAGTGTCAGGGTGAGGAGGGACACAGCTGTCTCCAGCCCAGTTTAGAGACTGTAGAAAGCATTACCGTGCACTTGTTCAGAACATGTTCTAGCTTTTAATACAGCGTGGTAGTGCTTCCTATGATCTAAATAAGACACATGGAACAAGTCCCAAAGACTCCAATAAAACATAATTGGGGAATGTTGATGAGATATTTCTGTTACACTCTTAATTTAATCTACTTACTTACATATCATAGTACTTGATATGTGCAACCCTGCACACACTAAGAGTGATATTTATGACAGATCATAATTGCTTCATTAATTGAATGCTAAGGGGTCAATTTAAGATACAGTGCTTCCATTAACTATAGTTTCTTGCTTTAGTTATTGTTTGCAATTGTGACTTCTTGGCCTTTTACTTGGAACCAGGGGGAGAGAAGGAAATTATAATGAATACACGTTCAAGGTAGTGTTTAGAGATTTATCTGTGTGACTCCCATTAATATCAGTGGTGGTTGTTTAGGGATTTAGCTCCACAATGCTTTGAAATTGTGTACTTCACAGTTGACTAAAGGACATGACTGCCCTGGATCTGTCTTCCCCACTATATCTCCAACCAGGAGACAGGGAAGGTTAATAAGAGGTTGGAAGACAGGTAGAAATAGGCTAAAAACTCTGATTTGAAGTCACAATCTGCCTGTCTTTCCATACTCCCAGGGTACTTGACAAGTTGAAGCCCATCACTATGTGGTTGAGTTAAACATAGTTGTAAAACTGTTTGTGGTTCACAATTTTAATGTCAGCCATAATCCAATCTACAAGAGAACAAAAATACTAGAGAATTCCACTTTGTCCCAATTTAATAAGGTTAGCTAAATGTGGTAACTTTTACAGAAGAAATATGGAAAGAAATTTATAAAATATGAGTTTCAAAACAATAGCTAACCTAGTCTCAAGTCCCTGAAAAAAATGCGTTTGACTTTTACACTAAGTATTAAGGAATTAAGATTAAATAACATTTTACTCAGAGTAGCTTTGATGTTTAGTAGCATTGTGCCAAGAGCAGCCACCCTGCATGCTGAATCAGACACACCAGGCAGATCCAAACCATGGAGGGACCAGGTACTGCCTATCTGGCCTACAGGATTTAGAAGTTGGCACCACTTCCCTAAACTATAAATCTATGTTATAGATCTATTGTTATCCATGATTTATAAGTAAGAAAGTAAAATAAAAATGCAGTGTAAGAAACAGATGACTTTAAGCAGAATTCTTTGCAATGTCTCGACTGAGGCAGAGCATCTTTGTGGGCACAGACAGAAGTTCTATTGGACATGCCATCAGCCCTCTGAAAGTGCTCTTTAGCTGTGCTGTGACACACATGTATGGCTGCAGAGAGTTTTAGAAGTGGCCAATCATGAAACAAATTAACCTTCATCAATTGAGGGATTAGATGAAGGTGCTCCACTTTCAAACACCTTAGGGAACTTCTGTTCCTTAGGGTCAATCTGTTGCATGATTAGGGCTGGGCTGCATCAGCTCAGCCCAGCCCTGCCCCCAGTGCTATCTGCAGGAAGGAAGAGAAGAAAATGGAGGGGGAATGAGCTGTAGGATGGGGTTTGCCTGGCCTGAGCTGGAGGGAGGGACAGGTGAACTGGAGCCCCCACCTCACAACACCTCTCCCCTCCACTTCAGACCAGGCCAACCCCAGGCTACAACTCACTACCCATCCCTTCTTCCTCCACCCTTCCTGCAGAGAGCACTAAAATTAAGAGAGGTGGGTGAGGCAGGGCTAGAGGAGAAAAGCTGCAGGCGGGCTTCTTAGGCATGATCAGCTAAAAAAAGGAGCTTGATCCTCCCTCCCTCTCTGACCTAACAAATGCATGCCTGTTGGGCTAGGGGGCTGCTCTCATCGTGCTTTAGATAAAGCACCATGCGTTAGAATGGAGGCCCACATGTCTGTCAGCACCCTGTATTATACCAAACGTAAACTGTTTCTCAGGAGAGAAATTCCCTTCACATGAAAAAGACAAAGTAATGTGTAGATTGCGGAAACTGAAGTCAGGGTTAGGGCACAAGTGTCACTGTGAAAAGTTACCCCAGCCAGTAATTGAATTTAAAGGTTTGCAACAGTGTTTATAATCCCTTTACAGAGCTTACAGATCATGGTAAGGGCAGGGAATTCAAGTAGGTAGTATAAGGCACAGGCTGTGGTTGCATTCAAAACTAGCCTATTGAGTAACAGAACATACACCCTTTCTCTAGCAGGCAGGGCACAAGTCCTCACATATGATAAAGCATAATCCAAATGAAAATCCAAAGGCTTAAGCAGTTCAAGCCTTGTTCTACTTAAGTCTGGCTCTACTTTTCACTAAAAAAGTGAATTTCGCCATAGTTGTTGGCAGGGAGATCTTACATACTCCCTAAACTTATAAGCAGGCTATACAACCACCATAGAAAAAAAAAGTTAAAAGTTTCTGTAATGAAGAATAAAGACAGAACATAAGGTCTATTCATAAGGACACACACACACAGCCACCCCCACCTCCTACCCCATATATTTTACTGTATAACCTGGTTAGATACTTTAGGGTCTTGTATTCAGACTTTCTACTGACTTCACTAACAGTGCAGTACACATGGGGTCTGGAGGAACCAGCCTAGTGAAAAAGAAAAATGACAGACAATATTTCATAGATTTTTAAGGTCAGAAGGAACCTCAGTGGATCATTGAGTCTGACACCCTGCCCTGGGCAGAAAACAGTGCTGGGGTCAGATGACCTTGAGAGGGTCCAGATGAGGGCCATTCGTATGGTTAGGGGCCTGCAGGAACGGCCCTGAGGAAAGACTGAGGGACCTGGATCTCTTTAGCTTCCATAAGCGCAGGCTGAGAGGGGATCTAGTGGCTGTCTACAAATTCATTCGGGGGAAGGGGAGGGCAACAAGGAATAGGGGATGCTCTATCTACCAAGGTGCCCCTTGGAGTAACTAGAAACAATGGACACAAACTGACAAGAGAGGAGATTTAGACTAGACATAAGGCAGAACTTCTTTATGGTAAGGGTTACTAGAGTATGGAGTGAATTTTTAGGGGAGGTAGTGCTCTCTCCTACCTAGGAGGTCATGCACATCCCTCCTAAAGTGTCTCTCCCAGAACTGGATGCAATACTCCAGTTGTGGCCTTACCACTGCTATATAGAAGGAGGTATCACCTCCTTAGACCTGTTCATGATGCACCTGTTAACGCAAGATAAAGTCCAGTTAGTTCTATTGATCACTTTGTCACATTGTTGATTCATGTTCATCTTTGAGTCAACTGTGATTCTGAGATCCTTTTCTGCTGCTGTGCTACTTCAAGTCATTTCCCAATCTGTATGTGTGTTGGAGAATCCTCTTCCCCAGGTGCAGTATTCTGCACTTATCCTTGTTAAAACGCATCCTATTTTGTTCTGCCCATTTTTCCAGCCTGTCCAAATCTGCCTAAATCAGTTCCTTTCCCTCCAGCATTTCTACTTTGCCCCACAATTTGGTGCCATCCATGAATTTGGACAGTGTGCTCACCACATCTTCATCCAAATAATTGATGAAGAAACTGAACAGTACTGGCCCCAGGACTGAGCCTTGAGGGACCCCACTGGCCACATCTTTCCAGGCCAAGACTGACCTGTCCGCTAACACTCTCTGTGTGTGTCCCATTAGCCAATTAGCCACCCACCTGACAGTGCAATCATCTACATCACAGTTGCTTTGTTTGTTTATGAAAATGCTATGTGACGCTCTGTCAAAGGCTTTTTTAAAATCCAAGTACAACCACCTCAACCCCTGCATCTAAACAGTTTGTGACCTGGTCAGGTAGTATCTACCTGCTATGAATCTATGCTGGCTACCCTTCAGCATTATTTTTTCCTGCTGGATTGCCACAAATGGAGTCCTTAATTTTTTCAAAGGTTTTCCCAAGGATAGAGGTGAGACTAATTGGTCTATAGTTGGATCCCCCTTCCTCCCCTTTTGAAAATAGGAACCACATTGACACTTTTCCAGTCCTCTGAGACCTGTCCTGAGCACCATTAGTGCTCAAACAGTCCTGCCTGACTTCTGCTGGGAGAAGCAGCCAGCTATGACACTGCTAATTCTGCTTCGACACTGGCTAATTCTCTCAGTACCCTCGAAGCAAGTTCATCTGGACTTGCTGACTTGAACACATCAAGTCCCTCCAAGTGTCCCTTCACTAGGTCAGCACTAACTGTTGGTGGGCGAGTGTCCCTCTTGTGCCTATCTATAGTCCAATTTGGAGATAGGTCTTTGCCCATGTTCAGGGATACTAAGGAAAAAAACTCATTGAAAAGCTCAGCTTTGTCCCTCATCTCTGTCACTAATTGCCCTAGCCTATACTGTAGGGGTCCTATGTTACCATGTGCCTTCTTTTTGTTCCCTGTGCACCTGAAGAAGGACTTTTTGTTGTCCTTAATTCTTGTTGCTAGCTTGAGCTCCATTACTGCCTAATGGATTCCATGCAGGTGTGAGCCAAGTAGGTATGTTCCTCCTTGTTGTCTACTCCCTGCTTCCACAGTCTGAATGCCTCTTTTTTCATCCCTAGGCTTTCCTGGATTTCCCTGTTCAACCAAGATGCTTTCATGGCCCTTCTGCCCCCTTTTATGTGCAATGGGATTATCTCCTTCTGTGCCCAAAGGATTGTTCCCTGGAGGAATAACCACCCTTCCTGGACTCCCATCTCACGAAGGCTTTTGTCCTTGAGCTCCTTACTTACTAATGTCCTGAGCTCATTGAAGTTAGCCTTTTTGAAGTCTAGCACTTTTGCCCTACTGGTTATCTTCCCCACACCGTGATGGCTAATTAATTCCAAATAATTGGTGGTCACTATCTCCTAGATTACCCGGTATCTGCAGATCCCCCAACAAGTCATCCCTTATAGCAATATAGCAAACACCAAATCCAGTAAGGCATTTCCCCTAGTGGGACCATATACTTCCTGCATTAGGTGAAAGTTCTGTATGCAGGTTAAGAAGCTACATTAAAGGTAAGATCTAGCTGACTGCTCCTCCCAGCTGATATCAGGGTAGTTAAGGTCACCCACAAAAAACATATCCTTTGAGCGTACTGCCTTTGACAATTGCCTTGAGAATTCCAGGTCTAGCTCATCCCCCACCAGTGCGGTGATCAGTAATAGACTTCCACTACCCAGTCCCTTTCACCCTGACCCCCTTGTAATCTGACCCACAGTATCTCAGTTTGCCCCTCTTCTGATCCCATCTTGATTACTAAGGTTGCGTATTGCTCCTTAAAGTAGAGAGCAATAGCCCCCCTTCCTTATTTTCCCACTTTAGCATGTCTATACAACCAATAGCCCTCAATGCCTACTGCCAAAACATGGGTAGGGTTCCACCAGGATTCAGTTAATCCAACCAGGTTAAAGTCTTCGTTTGCAAACAGGAGTGCGAGCTCCTCCTGCGTGTTCCCCATGCTCCTAGCATTAGTATAGAAACACTTAAGCACCACAGTGGGTGCCCTTGGTACCCCCTGCCCTGGTGTCTATCAGGCCCTGTCCTGGTGTCTATTGGGCCCACCGCTATTCTTCCCTGAATATTTTTTCTTTTCTTGTGCTTGTGAACTCACCAATTTGCCACATTTTTGTTTGCTATATATCATTCCTGGCACATGATCAGTTAACTACTTCATAAGCATTTGTGTCCAATAGCAGAACACCTTAAATGGGAGATGCACTACCATTGAATAATAACATTCTTCATTCACAACTGCAAATGTACATATTTGCATAAAAATCCCCTTCCTATAAATATTGACAAAAATGAATGGTCTAAACACTTGGTCGTATGGAATTAAATGAATGTTAATGAATAAATTGGTTTGCAGTATTTACCTATATTTGAAATTGGCACACTTTTACAAGATTCTAAATATGCCATGCCACCAGTAACCAGCTATGTGTTTCTACTGTAAGAACATCATGGGTATGTATGTGCTTTGAGTTTCTTGAAGGTTACATACTGTAGTAGCCAGGGATCTCCTCATTTATGTCCAGAAAAGTAAAAACCCAGAGTGAAATGTGTGTTTAGACCAACTTCTCTTATTCTGTATGAGTGAATGACTTTTGTTTATTAAAAACAAACAAGCAAACAAAAAAACCCAGACAGATTTTTTGCGTGTACAAGCAGGCTTCAGAAAGTAATGGTAATTTCAAAATAAAACCATTTTGCATGCCATGATCATTTACTGGACCACATTGCCTGTTTACATAGCCATAACTGTGTGTGTCAAACAATGATGCCTGTTTCCTGTTGCTGTGTACTTTTCCACTCACTGCACACAAAATGGTTTTCTTAGTGTGCAATGCCATTTCTGAAACACACCCATATGTTAGGGAAGAACATGCGAGATAAAGGATAAGGCTTGCCAGAACGGCATATGTACGAAAAGGAAAGTATTTGCAGCATCTACTTCATACATATTACCCTGAAGAGACAGAAAGGATTTTCTTCTTCCTTGTATTCAGACTTGAGTGATTACCAGAGGCAAAAGGAATGGTTTCTTCAATTCTTACTTATAGTCTATGATTTTCTTTTTTCCTGCAAACCTGAGCTTCATTTGGGAACCAAAAGTTGTCTAAAAAAAGGAAAAAATACTAACAAAAGATGGGGGTGGTAAGAAAAATCATTGTGTACCTTATAACAGTCTTATACCAGAACCAGATTTCCACAGGAATATTGATTTCAAATGCAAAAGTAAGGAAGTAACACACATAACAACAAAGTCTCTGAACTCTATTTAAGAGTTTTACATGGTAAGAGAGAAAGATATAAGAAGTGGAAATCATGCAACTGGTGGTAGTCCAAGGCACCAGCCTGAAGGAGGAAAAATTAAACCTGTCTTTTAACAGACAGTCATTTAAATAAACCACTTATCTGTTGATTTTGGTATTCCTCAAAGTCTTCCTGCATTTTGTGGGGCAATTTTTACAATCAACACAGCTTCAAAACACTGCATATCTCCCATGATCATCAACCATATCCTCTCAAGTGTCATACTTCTATTATCCTCACACTAAAAAGCTATTCCCTGCTGTGTGTGAACACCAATAGGAGATTACTCCATCTTTGTTTTCTCCTGCTGAACAGTCAAGGTTAACTTCAAAACCAAAAGAGTCAGTCACTTGTCACTAGAAATGTGATCAGATGTTATACCATTGCAGGAATTCAGATTATATTTCTAACAAATACCACAAGCAGCAAAATCCTTCCAGCTATTAAATCTCTTACATAAGTGATGAAAGTAACTAAAACCAGCTGAAGCAAAGTACAAGATACATGGATAGTGTCACTGAACTTGTTAAAATTTTTCTGTGTTAATAACTGATGACACCCAGTGGAACATGATTCTTTATAATCTTGTTGGATGCTCAATAACCTCACAGTTTCAAGCACTACATTACATTCTGAGAGATTCATCACCGTGGCATGCTAAGGAACAAGGTAAGAAGCTACAACACTTGACTCTCTTTAGTATGGTCCTTCTAACAACAAGTCAGAAACTCTTTCACTTGAAATAAAAACAAGAAAATAAAATAAGAAATGTGCTGTCCTGTGCTATAGTAATAATTGACTTGACAAAACACTCCGTATAATAAATATTGTAGCAATGAATGAGACAGAATCTGTAAACTGCTATCCAAAACCAGTCACAGCATTTAAAAGTCAGTAAGGATAAGAATCCAGTCATTGGGTACATCTACACAAGATGTTTACTGAGCAGTTGACTAACTGTGCAGTAAATGTCACAGCATCTACACATGTGCCTTTATTAGGGTGCATGAAACTAATAAACTCTGCAGCAGGGTAGGACTTGTATTTACACGCACTGATGCAGATTTTTTCATGTGCAGCAGCACATGTGTAGACACTGAGCTGGCTGGTTAGGGTACAAGGGTGCTTCAGTGCAGGGGCTGCCAGCCGGCTACCCTCACACACCAGCCAGCTCATCCACAGCACATTGAGCCCTCTTAGAATATCCCTCAGCTGTGTAGACTGACCACCTGGGCCCCCTGCCAGTCCCCTGCAACCTACCTTAGCATGCTGCAGTCTGGGTGCACATGTAAGCCACGTACCCAGGAGCAATAAACCGAGGAACAATAAGTCTATGGCCACACATTAATAGCATGTGTAGATGTGCCCATTTAGTCAAATAACTACAAGCAGGGGATTTGTTTTCTCCCAAGTAACCTTCTGCTCTCTTGTCATAATCTACACAATGACAGTACGTAGCTAAGAAATATAAAAGTTCCTGTTTCTTAGCAATCACAAGCTAAGATGGGTGAAAATAGACACATCTGTTTATCAAATCCTGTGGACAAAGCTGAAAATGAGAAGTAGTTCAGAAAGGAAAAGGGGCACCCAACAGGGATAGCAAGTTCAGGCAAGAAAGAAAAAAAAAAAAACTAATGAAGTGCTCTAATACCATGCTTACAAGGGTCATATAGATTAGATTTGAAAGTATGCAGCAGGAGAGAGGACCCAAAAAAGGGGAGAAGGCAGTACTGAGGAAAGCAGTGTTTAATTCAGATGCTTGGAAAATGAAGAGCAGGGAAAAGAGAAATCAAACTGTCAATCCAAAGGAAGTTGGAGATTTATATTCCCTTGTGTTCCCCACCTGGTGCTCTGCAGTTAATAGCAGCCCATGCTCTACAGTCTCATACAAGATGCTAAAGGTCCTCAGGGTTATGTTTGTACAGCACCTCACACAATGGAGCACAGGTATAACAGCATGGTTCCAATATTTAGTAAAGAAGAATGAACATGAAAAAGTATTTTATATAAAATCATAAAATTGAAGGTTTGGAAGGAACCTCAGCAGGTCACCTAGTCCAGTAGGACCAACCTTTTACGTGAGTGCACCACAAATAGCCCTGCACCCTCCCTGATTGCCACTCTCTTCCCCATCCCCTGCTCAACTGGCTAGTTTGCTTTTTGTTTTCTGCTCTGCGCTCCCTAGCTAATCTGCTGCTCTGTTTTCTGCTCCCTGCCCTATCTGCCACTGTGATACCTGTCCCCTCTCCAATCTGTCACATCACACAGAGGCTACCAATGCCACATGTGTCACGTGTGTTTCAGACTGGCCATCTGATCTAGTCCAACTTCCGGTTCAGCCATTCCAGTCAAGTGTTTGTCTAAAGAAGAAAAAAAGAAACTTAAAAACAGGTTTTAAGAACTGGGATCACATTTCCAAATAAAGATTAAATTAAGTTAATTAAACCTGCTAAATTAAACCTGCTATATCCACAAACCTGCTATATATATACACAATCATAGAATAAAAGAAAATGAGGATTGGAAGGGACCTCATGATGTCATCTAATCCAAATCCCTGCCCAAAACAGAACCATCCTCAACTATATCCGCTATATCTGAAAATTATTGGCATAGGAGGAAAAAAAATAAATAAATCACACTCCTATCTCATCCTTGATAATAAGGTGAAGCTGAAGAATAAATGATCAAAGTGCATAACATAGCCATAATGTCTTTCCCTTTCTGACTAATACCATTCTGGTCTCATATATACTCCAGCATTGGTTTAATTTCAAATCAGTTTAAAAACTGATTTAATCAAGTAGTGCAAAAACATATTTGGCTCCACTTAATTTTGTATAAACCTAGATTACAGTGAATTAACTTAAAAAGAGTAGGGACAAAATATCATAAGCAGATATCTACATAAAGAGAAGTCATATTAGGATAAGGCTGAAGAATGAGTACAAGAAACAGAACAAAATGTTTAACAGTGCCTTTGGGGGATTATTTACATAAACTACTCTATTTTCCTTTAAAAAAATAAAACAAAAAAACAAAAATCACCCCATACTTCAAAGGACTTGATGCAAAAGTTTTGACCATCACCATAAATCCTTTCACTTGCACAGTTTTCTCTGTAACAATCTCCATTTTGGAAAAGGCTTTAAAGTTTTGTTTTGTTTTGTTTTTTTGAGCCAACAAACTACATCCTCAAAGCTAAATCTGGTAATCATTTTTACATCTATAGTCTACATGGATCCCAAAGGCAGTTTTTGTTTCAGAAAATCCTATAAAACCTATTTTACAAGAATAGGTCATATCAGTTACAAACACCTGGACAGACATGGGTCACCTGGCCTTAACTGAATCTCATGCTAGTGTATCATTGTAACCCTGATACTGCTTTCCCCCTCCCATTTCTTTGTTTCCTTGTTTTCTTTGTTTCTTTCTCTAGATTATTTTCTTATAAGTACCTCCTTACCCTTGGGATGTTTGAAAGCACAACTAAAGTCTTGATTTACTTTTGTACTTTTATAATAATCAAATACTGGCATTTCCCTATGAAGAGTTATTATTTCTTTTCTTTGGTCTTTCCGTTTCCCATCATTTAGATTCATGCAATTATGAGGATCTTATTAGGTTGATTCTAATTAGTTTCTTAAATATAGGAGTCATTCTAGGTAGAATATTTGAGAAGTAAATGACCCAGCCCATAATCTCTCTCCCAGATAATCAACCTTCAGCTAGGTACCCTAAAATGCATCCCTTCAGCCACATATCCTCCCATACACTTTCTCTCTACCAAATCATCACTGTGAATTTATTTACCTACATAACAATTTAAACTTGACATATGTAGTGCTGAGATACTCTGGATGCTCTGCTTCTGGTAGTGTCAGAAGCTGTGTTGAAATCAAATAGTAGGAGAAATTCCTGATACAGTGGTCCCAGGTATGAGGTCACCCAATTTATTTTACTTTAGAACAACAGTGAGTGAAGATCAGCAGAGTTATAAAAAGCAGATTTTCCTTTCCCTTTTAGAAATGGGAGAGGACAAATAAAAACTCATTTCATAAAAATGAAACTGTCTGCTGCATGCAACAAATGGGAACTAATTGTATATTATTGGAAGTTGCTACCACCAATTTGTGCTCCATTCTGATAGCCACATATTCTTCTGGCATTAGAGGGGGAACATGTTGTCTGACAGAACCGTGACAAACTTGCAAGTCTAGCACTCACATGTACACAATTCTTTTTCTGGTTTTCATTGCCTAGAAAAATGTAAAGCTTATACTTAAAGTGCTGTTAAGATAACTCAGATAGCTACATTTCAATTTTGTTTCACTGTCCTCCCCTTTTGGGTAGAATGCAGATCAGACAGCATTAACCAAAGACATACTTGACATTTTTGTACAGCCACTAGACAGTACACTTAGTTGGAAGCTAAAAATTTACTACAATTTCTGTTAGATTATTTTCTGTTTCTAAATGTTTTATTAGATTGTTTAATAGGGGTAAAAGCATCAATTAATTCTTCATAAAGATCTTATCTTTATCTACTTGAGGTTGATCAGAAGAACATTTTTCAGCCATATTTGAAACTGACAAGCAGGATAAAAATTAGACCCACAGAAAAAGAGGACTAGAAGGCACCCAAATCAACCCCTTACTAAAGGCAGGGTCATCCACATTTAAACTATTTCAGAAAAGTATGCATCTAAGCAGCTCTTTAAAAATTTTCTGGAATGGAGATTCCACAATGAGTGGTGCACAAGCTTTCAGGCCAGATGAGTGGGGCACAACCAGTCCTCAAGCTGGATCCAGCACACAGGGCCTGATCTGCAAACTAGATCTTGTGCATGGATTGGACCAGTAAACAGCATCTTGGGTCTGGCTGTGGAAGGCTCAGCATGCTAGCCCAATCCAGCACATGTAACCATGTCATCTGGCCCATGGAACTCCCCACGGGTCCAAAAAACGTAGTAACATGGAAGCAGTGGTAGTAGTAATTGCCATAGGCCTCTTGCAGTCATGCCTATTATGACATTGCCACTGCTCTCCCAAAACCAAATTTCTGGTAATGTGGGCAGTCCAGTGGGTTAGATGACTCGACTCTGCAGGCTACAGTTTGGAAACTACTTCTCTGAATAAACTACAATCTCTCCCAGTAGAAACTGTCAGCATACATGTAGTTTCTTACAGAGGAAACATGCCCCATCTTTGAAAAAGAAAGATCTTGACACCTGAAAGTTCTCCCTGCAAGAGAATTTCTCTTGCTAGACTGAACACCTGCATGCTCAACTCCTCTATGACTGGCAGCAGATGAGCAGCAGCTTCCCCTGTGCCTTCCCCATGACTCCTTCTACAAGAACTGTTACCCAGTTTTGTTGCTTCTCTGGTAAAGTAGCTTGAAGACTGGCTTGTTTTTCCACTTAGGCTGTTTAAACATGTTCAAAGATCTTGGAGAATTGTCCTGGGTTTATTTTTCTTGTAGAAAGATTTAGCCAGTGTTCAAATGCTGAATCTTTGAAGAGCAGAGAGTTTGTAGTGCTGATACTGTGCAGCCAGAGTGGCCCCATTCACACATCTGCAAACTCCCTCAGTCTGCCTGAGGACAGATGGAAGCACTGCACAGGACAGCCCTGATTGGATGACCCAGGTAAGCTTGCGTCTCCAGGTAAGCTTGCGTCTCTCTGCAGCACAATGTGGAGTTGATCAAGGAACAGTGTTCTGCTCCCTCATTGGCAGGTGCCGTAAAATCCAGCAAGTGACATACTACCTTCCTGGGATATGCCAGGGAGTGGCCATTTTTGTTCTGAGAGTTAAAATCTGAACCTCTTTACACTTCTGGTTTCTACAGGGAGAAGACAGATTTTTTTCAGGAGAAACTGAATGTCTGTATGCATTATGGAGCCTTAGTTTTTCAAGTTTCTACTAAATGAGAACTTTCTCTGTTATAACTGGCTTGCTTTTCCCTGATATGCTCTGTATCATCCAACCATGCAGCCAGAGTACTTTTATTTGTTCTATTCCTAGATTATTTGACATTTTTAGGAAGTAGTGGAATATAGTACTGGAAATCAGAATTCCTGTTTTGTATTACTGTTCTATAAAGGAGTAACTCGGTATGCTCCTCCAGACAAATTTTTAAATGTAGCCAGTGATTTGTGTGGCTTTACTTCTGGGTGCTCAGTTTATGATACCATGTGCCTGACTCTGAGATTTTAAAGGATATACACTTCTGATGGCTTTAGTGTCACTGTGGTGGGTAGCAGAAGATCAAGCAAAAATTAAAAGAAAGACGAAAAAATGCTAATTACATTTACTGGCAAGTAAATCATAATTAACCACATGGTTTGTTGATTCATTCATTCATCCATCCACTTGTCTATGTTTATGCTGCCCTTCCAAACAGAGAATCAAAGCATCTTACAATAAAAACCAGAATTAATTAAAATAGGAGAGTAACAGGTGGACCAAAACAACTTGAGAGAAACAGTACATCAAGAGAAAACAAAGAACCCCCCAAATAATATCTCAAACTGGTTTTCTTTGGTGAATGCCTGACCAAGTAGCAAAGTCTTACTGTGCTTCTGGAAAGATGTCCAGGCCAGGCTCTGGCAAACCTTAAAGAAGTGGAGTTCCAGAGCTGAGGAGCAATGGTGGAGAACACTGCCAAACAGACTGATGGTACTTGCTGTCAACTGGCCTTAAGAATTATGATGAGACATAAGGGAGAAGGCAGTTCTTTATGTATGTAGAGCCCAGACCATTTAGGGACTTATAAGGTCAAAATCGATATCTTGAATTGTACCTGGAAAACTACTGGGAGCCAGCTCAAACTCTCAACTACTGGAATTATGGGTAAGGACCTACCAAAAATTTCCCCAAAAATAAACAAATAAACTTACCAGCAAGCAGAGAAAAGTTTATGGGAAGCCCTATGGTTTGGGAACATGGGGGTTTTGTTACATGCGGCAGGAGGCATGGAGGGTGCAAGCAGTCCTGCTACACCCCTCCCCCCTTTTCTCTGCTACCTCCCCCCACAATTGCCTCCACCTTTCCCAGTGCTCCAAGAGTACAGGGCTTCCTGTACACTTTTCTTTGCTTACTGGTAAGCTTGTTTGTTTATTTATTTTGCAGGAAGCCCTTGGTGATGGCCCAAAACCATGGCTTAATTACCTTGATTAAGCCTGGGGAAGCCATTAATCCACACTTAATAACATATGGATTAATGGCTTCCCCAGGTTTAATCAGGATAAGTAAGATGCAGTTTCAGGCCATGTGACAAGCTGCAGGGAAGGGTGGGACTGGAGGGCCCCTTGGTCAATCAGCCATAGGGGGTAGGGGCTGGGGGCTGGACAGCTGCACTCAGTCTGTGAAAATGGCAGCTGGTCCCAGGATCTGTTCATGAAATTGGTCAGCTGCCTCCTTGAGTCTAGTTGACCCCTAATTATGAGCTTATGGCAAACCACTGCCATCAGAAGGTTGGCCATTGAGTTCTGCAGCTTCCAGAAGGTCTTTGAGGGCAGCTCTACCTAAAGCACATTGCAGTAGTCTAGCCTTGAGGTTAGGAATGCATGGATGATGGGAATGACTAGATCAGTTTGAAAGAAAGCCCAAAGCTTCTTACCACATATAGTTTGTAAAAGGCACTTAAAAGCCATGGCTTCCACCTGAAGATCCAGGTGCAACATATCATCCAGGAGCACCCCAAGGCTATGAATTTGAGTGTCAAAAGGAGGCGGCATCTCATTAATGACAGGTATCCCAGTCCCCACCCTCCCAGGTCATGTTGTCTGCCTACTACCTTCACCTCCATCATGAATCCTGGTTTTTGCTGATAAAAAAAAAATCTCCAGTTTTTGGTTTTAAATATGTAATCCAAAATCCATATTTTTCCACGGTTAAAATTAAAAAATGAAACACCACTTTTGTGTGTGTGTGTGTGTGTGTGTGTGTGTGTGTGTGTGTGTGTGTGTGTGTGTGTGTGTACACATATAAGTGGTGTTTCACTTTAATCATGGAAAAATGTGGATGTTAGGTTACTTTTTTTAAACTGAAATTTGGGGATTTTTTTTTTAACAGAGAAAACCAGGATCTCTGGTCATGACATAAGAGCAAAATGTAGAAGAATCTGTGCTTTAAAAAAAAAAAAAAAGATGGGTAAAATGGGACATGATAACATCCTTCATATGTGAAAGGTTGTCATAAATCTGATTAATTTTTTTTTTTTATCCATGCCTACTTTGGTTCACATGAAAAAAAAAGTGTTAATTTTCAGGAAAAGAGCATTTGGATTCAATATCAGGGAAAGCATTCCATCTATAAAGTCAGTTAAAAGCAATGGTGCAGACTACTTGGGACAGTTGCAGAATCCCAGTCCCTGGAGGTCTTTAAAAACACGTTAGATAAATATCTGTCAGGGATGATCTGGAAACTCTCATTTCCAACAACCTCTTGAGGTTTCTTCCAATGCTTCACTTTTATGATTGACTTTGAGATTATGAAAGAGGGCAATTAGGGAGGAACAAATGACACTATAGTGGAGGGATTTTTAGAAGGAGAGATCCAGTAGCTTTCCATGGTTTCCAATCCCCTTGTGGCAGATAAGCATTGATGAAACAGATTATGCACAGTAGTAACTCTTTCTGTATGACTCTACTGCAAGTTATAATAATTCAATCTATACAGCATGAAAAATGTTGTAGCCTTGTTGTGATGGAAATGCAACTTCACTTCAAGAAACATTCACAATGCCAGCTCTCCCTGAAAATTATTTCAGAGGAGTTTTATTGGAGAAATTACAGAAAAATAGCGAAGTTGTTGCCAAAAACTGTGGCATGAGATATACATGCTTTTTTTTCCTTCTGACATAGAATTCATTCTTTTTTTGACAATAAAATAATGTGTTTTGCAAGGGTGGGGAGAAAGCCAACATCAAAGAACAGAAAAGAAAAATACTGCAACAGAAATCTTGATCTTTGCAGATCTTTTCAGTACTATATTTATAAAACACAAACAGCTAACAAAACACAATTCTTCTGTGGGATTGAAAAAAGAATCTGTCACACTGCCAAGTGACACAAGATCTTTTGATAACAAGATAAATCAATGACACAAGACATTTAATAAAAGCTATATGATCTAATAATGCATACCCCTTCCCTTCCATCCATAGGTACATTATTTATTATTACTACAACTTCAATATTCAAAAGGCCATACTTTGTATGCTTACCACATCTTAGCTTTTCATCATTCCTCTTAAGTTTCCTTTTACAATATTATACGATCTGTTTTCTTCCAACACACGCTACTATACCAAACAGTCATACTCACTAGTACTTCAAGGAAAAAAAGACAAGATTATTCATAGCATAAGAATGTACAAAGTATATTACAGATAGTGGGTATCATTGCTCCTAGTTAAGTTTACCTAACAAACTTAGTTTCAAGCATGTGTAATTTTTCCAAACTTTAGTCACTGGTGCTAAAATTTCTGTTAAGTCACTAATTGAGCCATCTGTTGAAAGTACAGTTTTCTTTCCCTCTCATCCCTTTCACAGTCTTCCATTCTCCCTCTCAAAGATTACTAAAATATGCTGTCCATACAATGAAAAAAAACCGCACCACTTATCCAAACAACAAAAAGATTGACCAATCTGTAATGGGTCAAAAATTTCACTTGCCAACAACTGAAACAATAGATCAAAACATCCTGCTCGTGAAATGAGTCTACAACAACATGGAACAATTGGATTTTCAGGTGGCCTTGAAATCTCGAGCAGAACCAGAAAAAACATCAACTATAGTGATACTAAAATTATCGACCACAATAAGAACCAGCAACTTTAGTACCAAAACCACAGGCAATTTCAGTAGCTCAAAGAGATCATTCTGTGATGAACTATACAAAACTAGTTCCTATCTTTCCCCATGGGAGGACTCTCATAACAACATGCTCAACCTCACACTGCTGATCAGATGAGGCAATTTTTGCACCCTAGTTGGGATTCAAACAACACAAACTACAGCATCTTATTGACTTGAGTTACTGTTGTCATAAGTACCCGAGCAACATGGAAAGAACTAAAACTTTTCTTACAGACACAGGATGCATCTACACAAGATGTTTACTGCAGTCGACTAATTACTTTAGATTAATTGCTGTAGACTCATTTTTTACTCCACAGCACTGCACATGTAGATGCTGACATGACTGGCTGGGGCATAAAGATACTTCAGTGCAAGGGCTGCCTGCTGGCTATCCCTGCATTGGAGCACCCTCGTGCTCCAGTCCAGCCCTCTGCAGCATGTTGAACTAGTTTAGAGTAGCCCCAGGCTAGCAGGCTGACCCCCACCAGGCTCCTTGACAGCCATGGCCACTCTGACCTGGCTCAATGTAATGCGGCCCTGGGTACATGTGTAAACACAGTGCCCAGGAGCAATAAACTCCGGCAAGATATATGACTGAGTTTATTGCTATGTGCTAATAGCACATGTAGGTGTACCCACAACCTACTAAATCTCAGTGCTGCATACAAAATTAAGCCTCTCATCCTTAATTCCCAAATAATAAGTATTAAACACTGATCAAACATTTTACAATAAACATAATAAACTGAAGAGAGAGATTCTGTCCCTAAAGATATAGTATCCTTCAGAAATCACTAAAGAGACATACAAACTAGACAATGATATTGCTTATTATTTGTATTGAAACAGAATCTTTGAAAGATCCCAAACAAGGAGCAGGGCTCCATTATAAGTACTATTGTCATTTTCCTTTGTAGTCAAAAATGATCGCATGCCATTTCATGGCTGAACTGTTCAAGTGATGGGCTCTTCAAAGACTGACAAGTCCAATTTTTAACTGGACCATAGAGGTACAGATAGAAGAGATAATGGTGAATATTATGGATAAGGAGGGCTGCTCTTGACACCAAAACCTGTTTTAAATGCTTGTGGTCTGTATCTCTAATGTGTTGATTCTCAAAGCCAGTTACGCTATCATGGATCAATTTACATCCTGCCTTGTGCTCAATAACTATTTTGCTCCCAGCTTTGAACATTGATACTGCATTGATTCAAAGATGCGTTTAAACAATTTTTCTATCTTTTCTTATTGCTCACCACATGACCATCTGCACAGTTCTCCATAAAGGACTCTCTTAGGAACTTATCAGAAATCCAAAATATCCTTCTATATGCTTTCATAATCATACCACCTATACACCGGGTATATATTCTCACTGGATGCCTTAAAAATATTTGGGATTCTATTTTGCTACCTTATCTGTATTAGCATTTTCAGACTCCTGAGAGGAAATGGTTCCATTTCTTGAAGAGATTATTGCAGGTTGTGTATGACAAGCATTAAAGTAAGAAAGGTGAGGAGTATTGCTTTACAGACCTTAAACGTGTGCCTACAACACTATACTTCTTCTATCCAAAATATGTTCATATAATCATTGGAGGAAATAGTTCTCAACCTTTTTAGGTTTACGACACCCCCTCCATAACTTTTCTACATTTAGCAACACCCCATTTTCCAGGAGTCATGTGCAGGGGTGGACCGGGAAATGGAGCAGCATGAGTAGGCACTCCTGCCTTCATTAGGTTTCTATAATAACAGTATCAATAATCTGATAAACCTAATGCAGGCAGAAACAGCCCTTTCTTCCAAGAGTGCTGCACCCAGGTGAAATTTCCCTGAACACCTCTGTTTCCAGGAAACATGTGGAGCTGGCGCGGGAAGTGGCTGCTGCAAGAAAAGGACGTCCTTCCTGTATTAGGTCTATCTGCACCCACCCACCTCCTCCTGCCAGCCTCATACATACCTCTTGGAAAAGGGCATGCTGTGCTATTTAGGTTGAGAACCATTGGTTTAAAGACTAACTTCATCAGTTTTTCTGGAGACTTCATCTTCAATGTGAACTTCATGTGAGAAAGTGATATCCAGAAAAGATGGATTCATTTGCAGCTTGAAGCATATGCTCTCTAATTGAGATGACAGGTGATATGTAGCTGGTTGGTACAAAACTTCTGATTCTTTTAAGCCTAACAAAATATGAATGTGCAGTTGAAAAGTGATCAATGGTGACTTGCATCTCTTCCTTGTAATGAACAATCAAGACACCAAAGTTTGTGAACTTGTTCCTAAAGCACCCTATATGGGATTAAACAGTTTTTCAGTAGCCTGAATTTAATCCTAATACCTACAACAAAGGAATGAAAATTCACTAACACCACAAAAGCAAACAAGACACTAAAGTTTTAATGACATAATTTTGTTTTGTACTATTTATTACTGGAAATAGATTGGAGCTACTCCTATCTGTCAGCACTCCTACCAACATTTCATCATGAAATTGTCTTGCTATTTGTCAGGGCAGCCAATCTTAGATAGAAGCTTCCAGAAGCCTTCTCTACTGATAATGTCAAATGCCTTTTTAAGATCAATAAGGACACAGCAGAGAATAGTATTCTGCTCCCTGCATTTCTCTTGCATTTGCTGTTCCGGAAAAAATATATATCTGTTCCTCTCTCTTCTCTGAAACCACATTGGCTATTAAATACAACAAAGTCTTTCAGCTTTATGACAAATAAAACTGAGGAGTATAACTTTTGCAAGAATCTGGCCAGCAAGCAGCATTAGAAGATTCCATAATAAATGTTATATGTGGAATTATGTAAATATGACAATAGTAACATCAATACACTCTTATGGATCACCTTTATATGTCATGTCAAATGAAAGTGCTGTGGCATATTGTTTTAGTAGTTCCCCATGAACTACATAGCCCTCAGCCAGAATAACATCAGAGCCAGGTGCTTTGCTATTTGAGAGTAATACACTACTGACTTTTTAGTCTCTAAAAGGTAAGACGTTCTGCAGCAAAAAATTCACTGTTGACATACTAAGGTCAATGGCCTCATCAGTGGTGCTGGAGTCTTTCTGGAGGTTTTTCCATTTGAACCCATAACAGAGATAGAATCACTTAGATGAGGCCCCTATACTATCTGAAGAGCACCATAGGACTCCTGCATATCATTTTGAGGAGTATGTGACAGCAGATAATCTGCTTTCTTGCTCCACAAAGTACTGCAAACAGCTATCACTTTAGAAAAAATGTTGAGCATATTGTAAAAAAGTTGCTTTCTTGAGTGCGATGGTCTATCAGTCATTCAAGATAAATACCGGTGAGGTTTCTTAGCTAGCATTCTTACTCAGTCAGTCTTGATGTTTCCTCATTACTGAGCCCAGAGGCACTATACAAACAAACAAAAAGTATGAAGGAAGGCCCTACTTGCAAGAGTTCACAAATCTAGGATTCAGACATAACAGCCCAAAGATAGACAAAGGAGGGAACAGAGGAAGAAAGGACAAGGTAATAGTAGAAAAATATGCATAGTACATCTCTAGATAGACTGTTTTATTTTCCTGCCTTATCACCCCTCCATCCCCAATTGGTAGAGATCAAGAGACCTCAGTCCACAGTCTTTTTCTATGCACCTGTGAGCTACCATTGTCCTCAGCACACTAACATGTTTTCCTACCCTTTTGACCACATTGGAGAGATTCAGATAAGCATCTAAATGAGAGCCTCCAGGATAGTGAGTACAGTTCTACATATGCCCTTCAGAAATCTGTTCCCTCATCTCTTAGTCCAAAGCAAGATACTGAAAGCTCTCATTGTACTTATCTCCATAACCAGAAAACAGTTCTTACATTGACCATTTATCACAAGATAGAAGGGCAGCCACAATACTAATCACAATAGTACAGTGATAATTATTGCTTACAAACAAAACGCCCATTGGCTATCCAACCAATACAACATTTAGTTTAACAATAAAATCCTATATCCCAGTACTGATGCAAATTTAGATATTCATGTTACAAACCTGTCAATTTTAATATATATTATGACACTGTAAACTACAGAGGCAATACCATCCTCAGCCATGGGGTTGTTTCGCAATAGGTAATCAACATACATATTGCCATATACTGTTACATTGGTTCTTTTCCTCTTTCTCTCTGGTATGTGTCAGCTAAATATTTTATCCATAAAAATTAGTTGACATAACCAACATGTCATGGTAAAACTGTATTTGAATTCTGCAAATTTAATTTTGGGGGTGTTGGTTATAGCCATGTTTGTCTAAAGACAAAGGCAGACAAGGTTCTTTGGGCAAATGTGATATCTTTTATTAGATCAACTAAATAGCTGGAAAAGTTGTTCCTTCCAAGCTTTTAGGCACAACCACTCTTCTTCAGGTGGTCTAATAAAAGATATCACATTTACCCAAAGAACTTTGTCTGCAAATTTAATTTGATTTCCATCTTGAATAGATAAAATATGAGTAATGGGCAACATGTGCTGGTTTAAACAGAAATACTTCTGTTCTTGTGATATGTAAGTGTTTGAGTAAGCAAATCATCATCAGAGGAGGATATGGATCAACACATCTGGAAATACGCAAGTGGTCCTACAGTAAGATTCATGAAGGCAGAGCTCCATGTCCCTAAGGAACTAAATGAAAGATCTTGGCCTTAACATTCACTAAAGAATGTTCTGTAGCTTTATGTAGTTTTAAATAATTGCAAAGTCAACAGAGCAACATGCTAGTATTACCTTGTAATGCTCTAATGCCACAAACCAGAAACTTTGACTGACAATGCCAATATAGCAGGATAGAATTGATGCACCATACCAGCTCCAATTACTACAGACCTATAAGCATATTCCTCATGAACTGAGAGCAGCAACTGCATTGGGTGGCAATGTGAAAATGAATGCTGAAAAAGGCAACCATCAGGGGAGCCATGATAGAAAAGAGGATGCTGCTTTAACTAAAAGGAATTATATTTTAATTTACCATTCTCATCCTCAAATCAAAGAAAAGTAGATGTTTCTAATCATTACTGGGCACCTGAGTAGAAGAGGAATAGATTCTAGGGAAGGCACAGGGATTCTTATGAAGTATGAGAAAACAGAGTTACAAGTAACATAACCCAATGCCCATATTCAAATTGTTATTCTGAATGAACAGTGATGATGAATGAAAATCAAGATACCACATTCTCCATTTAGTTGCATAATTATCTATTCTGGAGAGTAACAAGGGATTCCTTAGAAGCTTCAGAACTTAGAATACTACAGTATTTTATTAGATATTTGGCAACTATCAAACAAAAGTACAGAAAGCAATAAACTGATAGACAATAATCAGCTAAGAGAACTTAAAAATGAATGCTTGTCCAGTTGTAATAATTTAGGTAAGTTATTAGCAAAATACAGGTGTTAGTTTATTAAAAAAATAAAACAAAACAACTCATCATGGTTCATTTAATCCAACATGGTCTCTTTAAGCTGTTCACATAAGACTTCTGGTTACAAGACAGCCAGCCATGGATGAAACAGGTCTAATTACATGTCTTTTTGTAGGTTTGTCAAACGCATAAATATCACACAAAGGAAATGATTCTGTGATAAATTAGGGTAAATTACTATAATAAAAAAGTTTACTTTTGTTTTGGATAATCAGCAAATTAATTGTGTTTGTTGCCAGCATAAACTGCATAATTAGCACAACATCTGTGTCATTTAAATCAACTAAGCAATTCTCATTGTATCAAAGCTGAAAGAATTTGAAGTGTACTTAATGTATTAATGATGCACAATGGTGAAAAAACTCTCATTAGTGGAAAGTTTCTATAGTCAATAACCGAAAAAATGTGCAAATGAACACATTAAATCTACACTAACCTATCGATTCCATATAGGCTAAAACTCTTGAAAATCAATATTTGATAAAACAGCATTTCTGCTTGGTGCAATAAGTTGGGCACACATCAGGCTAAAGGATTTCAGGACCACAGTAAGCTGGTTTAGCCCTTTTGAACACTTGAGACTAGGCGACTTCAGCTAGATGATTAGATGTGCAATAATTTTAGACAGAAATGATTTTTCAGGGAAGTCATATTTTTAAAATCAAAACCAGGTTTTATTTAGCCTATTTTATATATATATCTATAATCTTACTTAGTCTATAAAATGAATATCTGCCCTCCCTTGTGCCTGGATTTAGACTACCTGTCTCTATAGGTATATATAGGTCCTCTCTCTGTCTCTCTCATTTAGTAAGTCTGTAAGATGCATATCTACTCTGCTTTCCCTCCCTACAGAAGTCATTCCACCATCACGACTATTCTAATCTCTGGGTGGATCTATATGTGCAAACAACATGTAGCAATAAACTCCAGTGCAGTTTGTGCCAGTTTATTGCTCCTAGGTTTACATGTGCAGTCTGGACTGCAGCACTTTGAGCCAGGGCAGAGCAGCCCCAGGCTGGCAGGGGGCCCAAAGGGTCAGCCTGCCAGCCCAGGGCTGCTCCCCTCTGGCTCAACGTGCCATGGAGGGGCTGACTGGGGCATAAAGGTGCTATAGTGAACAGCTAGCCAGCAGGCAGCCCCAACACAATAGCCAACCCCAGCACATGTAACTACTCTGCTGTAGGACGATACTTGTTCCAGACAGTACTATCCTACAGTGGAGTTAATTCATTGACTTCATCCTAATGAGGGTCTAATGTGTAGAGAGTGATTCTTTACTATGAAAGAAATTAGTCAGCTTTGCAGTAAAACACACACGGAGATGTAGTAAAATGCACTTTTCAGTTAATCTCCAGCTTTTTCTGAGCTCTTTTGATTGCTTGAATTGCCCTGTAGCAATTCACTCAAAACCCAAGCAGTCTTTTGCTCTTGTTGAAAAAAATAATAAAGAATCTATTCCAAAAAACAATTCTCTCCTTCCCTGAAAAAGGCAAAATTTCATTCTAGGTTACACTGGTACAAGTTACAAACTACAAATTTAAGACCAAACTAGAATAAAACTGGATAAAATTATTTATTCAAAATTTTTTTTTAGGTTGCTTGCTTCATTTTAAACAAGTCATTTTTTGGTCAAAATAGTTTTGGGGTTTTTTTGTTTCAGGAATATTATCAATCCAAAACCAAGCATCCCAATGCAAAAACTATCAATATTTCTAAAAGAAGTATTCAACATCTAAAAACTAAAAAGAATTCAGCCAGTCCAGCAACACATTTTAGTAAGTGTCCAGTTTAATAATTTTCCCATATAGCATATCTAAACTGAAAAATCAAGGTGAACTTCATTTTGATGGAAGCAAAAAAAAATTTTTCCCGTAATTATTTTATAAGATTATACTTCTTAACTTAGACAGAATCAATCAAAATTAGAAACAGGAGATGTATACAAGTTGGAATTAAAGATTCATAGGATTCTAACCCTTAAGAATCCTACTTTTCTTGATGTCTTAAATAGACTTTTTAAAATGTGCACCCACACACTCGCACACATGCACACACACAGGTAAATAAAATAGGTAATTAAGCAGACAAGGTTCTTTGGGTGAATCTCATATCTCCCAAATTCAAATACTAGATTCATCCAAAGAACCTTGTCTGCCTATGTCCTTAGACCAACATGGCTAAAACCTACACCCCTCTGTAGGTAATTCAAACTTTTTCCTAACTCTCCTCCTCATCACAGTTTACCATAGAAGGTAGCCATGCCAAATCCCCGAATAATCTTTTCCATGCTACCACATGATTGCATAGTGCACATATATACTACAAATTATAGCCCAGATTCTCAATTTCACATGAAGCCTGACAGAGAAGACAGCAGACCTCTATGGACAACTCATTATATACCCTGAGCTTGTATCTATTCATCCCTCCATCCATCCATTGGCCCAAACTGTATAGAATTTTCAAATATAAAAAATAGCAAAAATCAGAAACTAGTTTTTGTCTATCATAAATCAATAAATAGGGCTCTTATCTTCTTTATAATTTGGTTTGGTCCACAGCCCAAACATCAAGTCTATGGAGCGAGTCCTGTTCTTTTAGGTTAGGAAAGACATTCAAAAATCCTGAGCTGGAATCGATCCAAGTTATGTGGTTTTCTGAAAGTGTCATAGTTTAGATCAGTGATGAATACAACACACATTTACCCTTTGGTGGGAAGGGGGAAGAGGGGGAATCTTAAAATGAGTTGGGACATTTTTAAATCACACTGTGTGTATAGACTATTCTGTTCTGTTAGGGGTCTAGTCCAATTTCCAATCACACATACCAGTCAAATTATGATGTAAAAGAGTTTTTATCAAATATTTATTCCTGTGCAGGATACTGATTATGTTGATGCAAGCAAAGACGCAAAGAATTAAATTCCCCATTTGAAAGACCTTGATATCAGATCATTAACACTTTTAATAAAAGTTTTATTAGTCAGTATGGAGAGATAGCGAGAGAATTTTTTCAAATAGTCATTAAAATTAACATTAAACTAATAATATTGTTTTATAATAGGATTTACTTTTCCTTATATTAACATTGAAGCCTCTCCAATTCTTATAAATAACAATGCCTTTTTCAAACTGTGACATTGAGGGATTTTTTTTTGGCAGAATATACAAAGCATTACTTTAAAAAAATCTCATACAGTTGTGTATTGACTTTAGAGTAGACCCTAATTCAGTTCTGTAAGAAACAAAGCGCTATCCTTTATTTTCAAGCAATGATTATTGTACCTTATTTATTGCCTTTTCCTGTTCATTTGTCCAGACAGGTCAAGAGCTAATGTGTGGTTCCATCCTGCCCATGGAGAATGATAAAAGCTGGGCTGGGATTCGACACCAGGACCAGATGTAACAACCAAAGAAAAGCAATGCTAGGAATTCAGGAATGTTTAGGAAAGAAATATTTCTGAATTCCCAAGGATCCTGGACATCATGAATTTAACTGACATTGTAAAAAAAAACATAAAACTGTATCTCTGTATCTTTACTCATCTCTATATATATTTCGTATTGCTTTGTAGTGTTATAAAAAAGATTAGTTTATTTTTCAAGGGCTTCCTTTTGCTTATGTAGACATATATCAACAATAGGAGTTGAAGATCCCTTTTATAGCCATAGGCTGCCTGCTGTCACGCAGCTAAACTTGAACTCTCTCTTGCTGGGCTGTCGGTGACCAGGAGCAATTTTTCTTCTTTTGAGTAACAAGCAATTTGGCTTCAATACTGGGGATTCATCTGGGCTTGTACTACTGAGTAGAGACTGGAAAGCATACCAGTAAGTATTTGTTATATGCTCTGACAACAGGTAGATTTCTGAGGCAATTTGATTAGAACAGATACACTACATATTTACATGCATGATTTATTTAAGCTGTTAAGATAACAAAAGTAGAGTTATGTTACCTGAGCCCTGCAATAAAATGAGCGGCTTAGCTCCTACTGTAAACTACCCCACAGGGTGGAGACTTTTGTAGATGTTATTGAAGCTTCTTTGCTGAAGAAAGAAATCTGTTTCAGGAAAGAACTTGTGTTAGCTCCAAACTATTTAGCAAGTACCCTTGAAAGTTTCTCAGTTGCTGTTATTACAAGGGATGAATGCAAAGATTTGGATACAAGAAGAGCTAGATTAAAAGTTAGCCAAACTTTTCTTTGAATTCAAGAGTTTGGGTCACATTTTTGGCCAGTTGTTTTTGTGCACCTGTGTAGCTAAATACTTCCTAGAAATTCAGAAATACTACAAGAAAGCATTAAATGTACAGCACTTAATCGCCTCATTGCAAAGAGATCAAGTAAGACTCCTGCAGGTGTGTTCCACAATGAGCACTTAATTGGGAAGCAGGAGCACATGAGGGGAGAAGTTATAAAAGATTATAGGGAACATGGCAGCACTAAGCTCAGCAATACATGTAGAGATATTAACAGTTTTACTTGCCAGTGATTTACAAAAAGAACATACAGATAAACATATAAACATTGAGATGCATGGTTCCAGTGTTATGCCAGATCACACTCAGTTTTTTTACAAACAACTTGGACCACCTTTTTTTGTACCTATGCGCTTTTGCCTTCTTTGGAAGTTTAACATTAATACAGTTTGAGTGCTTTCAAGCTTTGAGGTTTTACTACGATAATTTTATTAAATAAAAAGCATCCTGAGAGTGGAAAATGCATAATTCTATATTTAAACCATTATGCTTTTCTACATAGATGTTAGGTAAGCTAATATGCATATGCACATTATATGGAACAACCTGTTTTGATAAGCTTAGAGTGAAGTTGTTTCTGAAAATGGAGTGACAGTGTGGGTTTACTTTATTAATCATAATTATCAATCAGTCATTGAATAATCAGAGTCTGAAGGCAGCCTGCCAGCTGTGAAACAATGCAGTTTGCTACTTGTCGCACCTTGAGAGCCTTAATTTCCACAGACTCCTAGGGCGAGAACGAACGCTCTCTAACTAATTTCTTTTTCCCGCACTAGGCTTTGATTTC
>JAGPOW010003316.1:24648114-24670142 GCA_030014935.1 Caiman crocodilus | reverse complement strand
TTATAATCACTTAGTCGCTTTTAGCCTATGAAACACTACGAGGGTTTGGCCTCTTAGGTGGTGTCATGAGTCACCGCCTACAATGCAATCTGCACACTACTTAGGGTGAGATTATACAGTACATTAGAACAGTGGTTTTCAACCTATGGTCCACAAACCCCTGAGGGTCTATAGACTATGTCTAAGGGGTTTAGGAAAGATGAACATGATCAAAAGTATGTGAATACTCACACTTACAATTCAAAGGTCCACAGCTCCATTCAAAATTTCCAAAGACGTCTGTACCACTTCAAAATGTTTTTGAATGGTCCACAAATGAGAAATGGTTGAAAACCACTGCATTAGAGTTAGCAGATGCCAATTGTAAGGAACATTAGTCAGTGTTAAGGTTAGTATGTGCCAATAATCATTAGCACATTAAGAGCTAATATGGCCTCTCTATGCACTACTCAGACCTGCCACTAGAGAGCTGGTGAGCAGGGGCCTAGCCAGGGTCTGTAAATCTGCCCCATGCCTACCCTGCTCACTGGCTGTCTAGCTGCAATATAGGCTGGGGGAAGGAGTGGTGGGGGGAGGGGGAACATCCCTCCTACACTGCTTTAATTGCCCCAGGCTCTCCAACCACTCCTTCTACCCTCCAAACTGCCTGCCACCCTGATCTGCCCCAATTCTGCTCCTCAACTCCCAGATGGCCCCCCCTGCACTCTAATCAGTCAGAGACCACTGGCATCAGGGTGAGGGGGTGGCTTCCATCCCTGACTGCTCCTGCAGCCTGAGTCATCTCCATATACCCAGATTCAACCACTGCTGGGCCCCATGGCTCCCTGGCAAATCCCCACCCCTCCTTCACTTGCAGGGCCTGGAAGGGGCTACAGGATACTTAGGAGCAGGCAGGGAAGTCCTCCAGACTGCTGATGACACTCTTGGACTTATCAGGGTAGTGAGGAAGCAATCTAGGAGTGGAGGGGCCAGTAAGGGGTGGAGGGAGTGATTGGGGGTGGTAATGGGAGGGGAGGTTGAAGGGGCAATCAGGACAGCAGCACAAAAATCTGGGTAACAGCAGGAGAGATCAAGACAGGAGGGGAGTGAACAAAGGCTATTCAGATGTCAGGGACCATTTTTGGGGATGAAGGAGGTAGCAGCCCAGCAGTTCCATACTTCTCTCTTCCTCCCTACCTCCCCAAGACCCCCACTCCCTGGCCTCTCTTCTTCCTTTAGACCCTTTCCATCTTTCCACTCACCTGCTGCCTGGCTATCCCCAGCTGTTAGTTCAGGTCCATAAAATCCTGGATGATAGCTAGTCTACCTGGAAGCAATGCCTCCTGGGATATTGAAGGACTACTACTTTGTGAAATTAGTAGAAATTAACTTAATTTGAGTTAGGAAGCACAGCTCAAAGTTAACCCTTGCCCAAAGTGGTGTAACTTTAAGATGTTTCATAAGGAGAAAAGATAAGCAAAACCTTTCTTTTATATAATCTGATATTCATTAAAGGGTACTTAGCACTTAGTTAATGAGTCTTATAATGCATAATTGTTCAAGTTAAGTGCTTTTAAAACAGTCTAATTACAAATGTAATCTTACCCTTATTTGTCACACTTTGTCAGATAGATGAAAATGCCACTTGAAAAGTTTGTGAGGAAGCTCATCTAGATGTTATGGGTCATACATTAAGAATTACAAGGACTCAAGGGATACAAAGCAACATATATAAAAGTTTTTAATTTCTAGAGCTGAATTAAAAAGGACAGGAAAGCTTTACAAAAATTCCCAATAGAATTTTTGCATCAGGATTTAAAATTTCAACAGCAACAATCTGAAATCTCTCAATCAGCAACCATGGAAGCAAAAAAAAGTAAAGATTTAAAAAAACCCCAAGGATAAACTATACCTTTATACTTAGTTTTCTTTCAGTACTCTTTCTGACCTTGACAGTAGTTAATGTAAATCTTTTCTTTATCTATACCACTTTTTCCTTGAAATACTATTATTGTGAAGCTGAAGGAAGGTTCCCATCTCAAATGTCTCATAAGGATCAAAGATCAATGAAGCTTATTGATTTTATATAATCTTATTTTCATTAACAAGTCTTATGCAGGAATATGGATTGAATTAAAGATCTTATTTACTGGTATAAAAAAAATTTATCTTCTTTGATAATTAAAATGAACACAACATTATTCAAGACCAGAGAAAGAATGAGAGGAGAAAAAAAAACAACCTGTCAGCCATCGTTGTCAACTGACAGACTGAACTGTAATTCCACCTTCTTGGCCTGTAAAGTCCTTCAGAGATGTATAAAGTATAATTTACCATGGAAAACATTTCAGCTACAATATCACAACTGCGCTACACCTTCTCTTAGACAATCTAAGATATACTTCCAATGTTATACCTCAACATGAAATGATTCACTATCATGTAGTAGGAGACAGATATACCCATCATCCATACATATATTGCACTTACTGTACTGTATATACTACTATATATTATATAGTATTCTATATACTATACTGCACTTACTGAACTATATATATTGCATTTACTGGTGTTGGAGATGTGGGGGGGTGCACGCGCACAAACAACACACACACAAAAAGCAAAGTTAAAAATGCAAGTCTTAGTTAACACCAACATGAACATAGGTAGAAAGATTATATAAGCTCATTAGTAAGCTTATCTGGAATTCTGTTAAAATGTTGGTTACCCACATACAAAAAAGATTAAATCAAAGTGGAACAGGTGAAGAAAAGGGCTACTAGGATGATGAGGGATGTATTTTTTGTAGTCAGGGCTGGATTTAGGCTTAAGCTACTTAAGCTGCATCTTAGGGCCTCACAATATAAGGGACTTCTAAATAAGAAAATAAAAGGACATTTTTGTTCTAATATGACAAAAAAAATATATATATATATATGGGTCCACAGTTATTATTCATATTGCTAATAAATCTGTGCAGAAGCAACAATAATTCATTTTAAAATTTCATGAAAATCCAGTTTCGTGGATTGCAAAGATTAATTTTATTGTACAAGGCCTCTTAAACTGGACATAGCTTGGGGTCTCAGTGTGTCATAATCTGGCACTGTTTGTAGTATGGAAAAATTAAGGTCAAGATGGAAAATGACACCTATCTATAAACCCATTTAGGGGCAAGTATCAGGGAGGGAGAAGAATGATCTAAGCGTAGCCCATGTAGTACCCACTATGTACCTCCCTCTTCAATTGAAGGGAATGTTAGCAGGGCAAGTGTGCTGTGGGGTGAAACTGCTAGTTGCATGCAGTTTCCTTCCTTCCCCTATAGAACTAGATCAAAACAATCAATAACTTAACTATGTACAAATGTATTAATATACATATAAAAAGAGTTAAACTAGAACATAGTTCCCAGGTCCTTTACATATATGTGAAATATATATACACACACACACACACACACACACACACACACACACACAACTCTATGCAAATACTCTGGGTGCAGGTGAAGGATCTGGGAAACAAAGAGTCTCCGTAAATGTCATGCAATCTTATACTCTAGTGAAACAGTAATCTACAAAGCATGAGGTGCATGGTTCACAAAATATGAGGCACAGAAACGTCAGATGAAAAGCTAGACCTCTAAAAGGAACAAAAGAGCAGCCCTTGCTGTCCTGGGGCAGTGGCAATGCCCCAAAGATAAGGAGAGGGAAAAGATCCCTAGGGCCCTTCAGGTTCTGTGTTACACAGCTTGAACAGCCCATGAAGGGGAACCCTCAAGACCCCTGGGAGCCTTTTGCCTTTGGGATTTTTCCTTTGGTTTCCTCAGTTTCCAACTTGTAGGGGGAAATCCCCCTTCACAGGGCAACTCACAACCCTCCAGGCCCCATGAAGCTGCGCTGGTTTCCCCGGGAGAGGCATTTCCTCCCTCAGAAGGGAAGTCCCCAACTGCCCATGGCTCTCTCCAGCCTGAGCCCTTTCTAGACCCTGTGCACCATTCTGTGCACCGATGGCCCTTCTATGCCACATGTCCATCCTTGTGCTAGAGATTGGAAACCTGAGCTGTCTTGTGTGGTGATGGGGTCTCAGTCTGCTCCCAGGTCCTCTATGTACTGCTTGTGCACCATGATCCTGGCCTTGTGCTGGGGATTAGGGACCCAAGCCACCCCAAGCAGCTCCTGGATCCTGGTCTGCTCCTGGCCTCTCTGTGCACTGGCTGTGCACCAACTGCCTGGCCTTGTGCTAGGGGTTGGAGACCCAAGCTGCCTCATGCAGCTCCCATGGGTCTCGGTCACTCTAAGCCCCACTGTGCACCAACTGCCTAGCCTCATGCCAGGGTTTGGATACCCAAGCCACCTTGTGCAGCTCCGAGAGTCTTAGTCCCTCTTGGATCCTCTGTACACCATCTGTGCACCACTTAGCATGCTCCCTCGTAGTAGAGCTGAGGGATGCAGCCACTTGCCACTCCCTACCTGGCAAGGAGGTTTCAGGTTCTTCTGGGGCAACAGCTCCAACTTGCTGGTCAATTCTGCCAGCTCTTCTTCTTCATCCTTTTCTTCATCCCTTGCTGCAGCCATCCATGTGCTGGACACTCTGCCTTTTTATTCCATTTGGGGGCTCCACCCCTGGATTGGAAATGGACCAATCAGGGAGAGGCGGGTATTAGTCCCCTCTCAGGTCCAGCTCTTCACCTTGCCCCAGAGTAGGGGTGAGGCAAGCTTCTTCCCTGCCATCACCTGATCGGTGGGAACACCCCACCAATCACTCAGAGCCTGAGCTGGCAAGGCTGGCAGCCATTGCTGGCCAGACTGCCACATTGGCTGAACAAAAATACCAACATAGAAATAAAGTGATATAATACAGCTATCAGTAAAATGTAGGCCTGACATTAAAACAGGGTTTTTCATCATTAGAACATCAATGTCCTCCCAATGACTGCTACAGGGCAAAATATAACCCATTGCACAGAAGCTTGATCAGTTGAAATGAGTGATTATGTGACTTGGTTCCTTGTGACCACAAGAAACTAACCTATAGGATAGGGACAGACATTGCACATAAACTGGTTTAAGTGATCAGAAACTGATTTAAACCTGTAACAGAATGGATGTTCAGTGCACATAAACCAATTTGAAAATGGCTGAAACTGGTTTGAAATAAACCTGGTTGAATATAGTATCAGACTTAATGGATTTGGGTCAAACCAGTTTATGCAATGTCTGTCCCAGACCCCTTTCTGGTTTAAGTTAAATCAGAGTCCCCCAGCATCCCGGCATGCTCTCTGGGCTGGGTGGGGCTCTACTCCACAGCAGGGCTGGCCCCTCCTCCTCTGCTCCCTTGCCAGAGCTCCAGTAAAGACTTGCAGATGCAGCAGGGTCTGCTAGCTTCCCAATGTCCCCCTTCCTCTACCATGTCAACACTTGCTGCATAAGCAGGGATCCTTTCCTCCTCTCTGCCCCAGCACAGGCCATAGGCAGCATGTGATATGCTAGCTAATGCTGTCCTAGACTCCCGCCTAGATTCCTCCTGCCCTACCCTCCACTCGCTGCTCAAGCAGGAAATCCCATCTCCCATAGCACAGACCCTGGCACCACGGACCCTAGTTATGTGGTATGCTAGCTAATGCTGAGAGGTGTCTGTGTTTGTGTCTCTCTCCAATTTGACTTGAGCAGGCAGACAAAATGCTTAGGCAGACTGCTTAGGGCTGTTTGGAACTAATCAGTAGGTCAGCTGGTAAGCTGTTTAAGAAGTCTAATTAATAGAGAGAGGCTACTGTTTTGCAAATTGGGTGATAAAGACTGTTATCACCATCAGACCTCAACTGGCTAGCTTGCATCTCTGCTTGCTGCAGGCAGTATGAAGAATCAGGGAGAGATACTAAAAAGCTCTGTATCATCAACAGATGCGTGCACTGGCCCCTCCTCCCCTGTGCCTCTGAGTGCTGGACCCAGGTTGCAGGGTGGCAACGCTCCTGCCCCTTGAGCAGCCAGGGAAAGAGCCTGGGACTGTATAGACAGACCTCCCTGAAGACAGAGTCCTGCTGGGGCCTGGCCACACCCCTCTCAGCTCAGGTCCCTGCAAAAGAGAAGGGAAGACTGCTCTAATGTCCCCTGGCTTTTAGCCTGAGCCACTGCATGCAAGTGCCTGAATTTCCTCAGTCGAGAGAGAATGTCCGTCTGGTTTCAAACTGGTTTAGCCTAGCCAGTTTAGACTAACCTGCAAAGTTTCAATCAATTAAGGCTTTTTAAATGTCTGTCCCTAGCCATAAGTTCCATTACAGCCTTGCATGCTATATGTATTGGTAGCACATCTGTAAAAGAAGGCATTTTTTGTGTAAGAGTAAACCAACTGCAGTTAGCTTGGGGGAAAAAGTGTTTCACTCTGCTAAATGCAAAGTGTCTCAATATATTTATCATGTTTATCCATTTATCTCAAGGCACTTTGTAAAGAATCTCCATGTAATTTTACAGATGGAGAAGTGAAGGACAGGGAGAGACACAACTTGTCCAAGATTACAAAGCTGGTTAGGTCAGAACAGAAATCCAACCTAGGTCTCCGGGATCCTTATCCAATGTTCTATTTTTTCTAAGGTAAAACATCTGCTTTAAAAAAAGTGGTGAACAGATTCTTCTAAGGAACCACATACATACCCTTGCAGAGAAACAACATCTTCAGAGCTGGCTGACTGAGGTGAAACTAAGTTCTAGACACTCACATATTTACAATGAGACCTAAACAGGATGACCCTACAGTCTGCTCTGACACAACCATCAATACTGCTGCATGAGTTTGAGAACTGTCTCACTTCCTTGCCAACTAGTAACAAAAGACTGGACTTCAAAGCATCAATGGGTTTCAGTCAGCTTTGAATCAGGCCCCAACTTTATTTTGTCATGATCAACTTAGCCTTTACAGGACAGTCTCTCTCATGAGTTGTGGTCTTTTGTAATGTCAAGGATTTTAGTCCCTTGTCATCTATTTAACGAGTTTACTTAAACAACAAAAAACACTAAAAACCAGTCACCCTTTTCAGTAAGGGAATGAAGCTTATCACATGAAAGTTGGAGCTGTTACTCTTACTAACAAGTATCTGTCTCTATCCAGACAAATTATTGGGTATACCAGTTTAAGGCTATAATTTTATACCCCTTTTCATCTACCTCAGTCTAGAACTAGTCAATTTCACACTGACTTTTCCTGTGTTTTATAATTAAAGTCATAATAATGGAAAATGATTAGCATCACTATTTGTGTCAATACTTTTAAATAGAAGTAGAAATACAGTTAAATATTATACTTTATCACAGAAATTGCATAAAAGACCAATTAAGCAGCAGAGATTTTAGGATCTTTCATTGTGAGCATTCCAGTAGTTTTTCTGGTTTAGTTATTAATGCCATAGGCAATAGGGACTTTCATCACTTCCCTTTGGAAAGTATTTCACAGTCTGATAAAATCTTAATGTGAAGATAATTTAGACCAGGCATCAGGAAAAAACAACACAAAAAAGAGTTTAGCACATTTTTATCCCATTACTCCCTACCCTCAGTAACTCATATCCTCTACGTTTTATACCTGTTGATGGTTAACACGTCCCCATTTTCTTCTTTGAGATCTAAAGAGAGATGCTATTAGGCCATGATTGTACTGTCATGTTTACTGAAGTAAATTATTCAATATCTACCCAAAGGGAAAGTATACAATCTGTATTGTCAAGGCTCCTTCAAAGCACAAACACCAACACTGCAGTATGCATAGGAGCTGGGCACAGAAGGGGCACAACTTAGGGAGAGGAAATAGGGTTCGTTGAACAGTTGGCCTCATCATAGAACTTGAGCAAGCACATTATGCATAGCTGTATCTTGCATGGGAAAAAGGATGCACAGTGCTATAGAAGATATTTGTATCTATCCGTATATAAAGAGTTAAGGTGACAATAGGTAGAGTTCAAAATAGGTAGCACAAGCTCCTTGGTTATGTAGAATCAATAAAACATGTTGTGTGGCAACTGCCTGCCTTTTGTGCAGCAATTTACACCAGCTTTTCTTGCAAACGAAGGCAGCAATTTCAAAGCATGCACTTCAGTGCCAGTCACCAGAGGACTACATACAACAGAAGAAGAAATTATTTGTACTGTGACCTGACTTCCTTCTATAGGCTTTTTATGTGTTAAAGGGACCAGCAGGCTAAGCTAGCTATTACTGCTAAAATAATTTAGAACAACCAGATGACAGAAAAGGCTGATTTTTTTTCTTTTTTATAATCCATTAATTTCTACAGGCATGGCTGAGGTGGGGTATTGGGACACAGAGATGAATTTCACTGGTCCATTAACCAATGTACACAGATGGATATATGCTATGATTCTGCTCTGTGGCATTTGCCATGCAATTCATTCTCTGGCCACAGAATGACGCTCAAACATGGACTTAAATTCTAATATTTTTAATCGCATTATTAGTTTTTAGAGCTTCGGAATAGGCTTCAAAATTAGGGGGATGCAGAACCTTGTGTAGTCCAGCTATGGCCTTCTGAACTGTATCCTTTTGGGTATTCTTAACTGGCACAAGGCCATGCATTTTGTTTACCTGTTCCCATATACATCTTTCCTTTCTGTATGCCCTGATGTATTAGTTTGTTTAATCTATCAAGTTTTCAAACGATTTAAGGTATCAAGGTAACAGATAAATCAAATGATTCTTTCACTGAATGAGAAAATAGTTAAAACAATAAAAAGCAAAAATGGTGGCATGGGCAAAAGTATGCAGCACTGTCAAGTAAAAGCATGCAGAAGACCCTCTCAACAGCAGTGCTAATTCTTTAGGGTCATCCCCTTTCTTTCTCCTCACACCCATCAGAGAATTTCTTAAGTTAGAAACCTGACAGCTTTGTCACAAAACTGCAGACAAACCCTGAACAATAAAAAAGTAATTATACTATACCAGACTTTGATGGTATTTTTCAGAAAAGGCACAAGCGTTTTGCAAGCAAACTTATTGTCCTTTAAGTTTTCCATGTAGGTTCAACAGTTTTCTAAATTATCTGACAATATTATCCTGCCCTCTACTGACAACAATAAGGACTCATGCACTAAAAAGATAGGAATGCAAAGGCAAAATTAATAATTCAGGTATAAGTTAAACACACACACTTGGAAGAGCAAACACTAATCATTTTCCCAAAAATATATATATTTTTCCAAATCCAAACCTAGCACAAAAGAATTTTAAACAACAAAAAAAAGATAAATTTCTGCAGATATGAAATTATGGAGCAACTATACTTGCTGCTTCCTTCTTAGTTAATATAAATTAAGGCAGTTATGAAAAAAAATCAAGATTCCTAAATATACCTTTAAATCAGAGACAAAAGTCTCTTCCAGTACTAGATCAAAACTCAAAGTTTTAATTTTAATGAGTGGCCACAATATGTATGGAAATACATTTGCATTACAGAGCCAGGATAACTTCTAGATATTAACCTTCCTACAGCCCATTGTTTCACTTTGCCTATTCAGACCAGTTCCTGACTTCATTTCTGGTCTGTATTTAATCCTTGTATTACTTTGCTACCTCACAATGGTTTTGAGAGAATGTACACAGTACTCTGTGTTGTGCTAGATGCTTTACATACATAAAGAAAGCCCTGTGCTGAAAAATTTATAATCAAAAAAGCCAAATTCACACAAAATGTGGAGAAGAGATACCAGGCGAAAAGAAAGTTACTGGGCAGATGCTATGGTACCATAAATGTTTTATTAATTTAATAAAAGTTACATTTCAGTTCTGCCTTTAGTGATTATTTGCAAAGAAGTAAATGGAGAGGTTTCTTGTTTATTATCCATCAGTGCTTTCTACTTCAAAATGTGTTTGCTGTTTAGGGGGAAGAAAAGAGAAGCAGAAAATAAAATTAAAAAAAAAAAAAAGCCGAACAAGCAAAACCCCAACTTGGCAAATTCAGCTTAAATTGGGCAAGTGTTATATCTTTCCCTTCTCAACCACCTTCATCTATATTACTGGTTTTATGGGCTACATTTTTCTAACTGTAACCTACATACTGAAGTTACATTTTCAAAGGTATAATGTGGTCTGAAAAATTGTTTTCATCAGGAAAACTATCAGGAGGCTCCAGAATGGAGAACTTCCCAGAACTTTAAAGGTTTGTGCCTAGGCTGTGTACCCAAGACAAAAACCGACTTCAGAAGTCAGTCAAGACAAAGAAAAAATCATTAACACCACCTATGTCCACAATGACAATGCAACCAATGCTGCTGCTGTACAATATGGGGGGTGTAGAGGGGTCCCCACACCCTTCCCACCCTCCCTCACACCCCGCAAATGACCGCCTTGCCCCCACAACCTTCCACATATACATCTCTCCCTGGGCCAACTCCCCATCCCCAGTGAAACGTCAAAACAGCATTGAAATGGCCTTTCTATTTTGATGGAATGGAAGAGAACAGCTGTTTTGACTTGAAATGAAATTCGATATGAAATGCTGTTCTGTCAAACCAGCAAAACTCAAGGTGAAACAGAACGGTGCCATTTCGCACAGCCCTACTTTCTGGTATTTTATCTCCTATCTGGTTCAACCAGCTATTAGATAAAAACCCGCAAAAAGTCCTACTGAAGCACCCAATCTACACAGACTTTGGGTAACCTGGGTCAAACTAATGCAATGTCTCTTCTGGGCATGCACTGGGCTCAGCATGGGAGCACACCAAGTTTTAAGTAAAACACCATGTTTGGGGTTTGGGGTTTTTTTTACATCTGTCAGCAGCCTTCAAGTCTTTTTTTTTTTTTTTTTTTTTTGGACTACAAGGACCTATCCAAATTCTGCTTATATTTTCAAAGTTCTATGACCTATATGGACCAAACCCTTAAAAATTTCTACCATTAAATAGTAGGACTAGAGATTTTTGTAGGAACATAGCATCATAAAATACAACTGAGTTGGTGGGATAATAAAAAATTCAAGGCCCAGAATAGTAAGTGCCACTAACTTTATTACATTTAATATTTCAAAACAGTTTACCTTTCAGGTTCAGCAACAAGGTCTTGCTGAACAAATACATAGTTGTATTTGGAATTGAAGTACCTGGTTTCTTTAAGTAAATCTGAAGGGAGTTTCAATATTAAGAATTAAGACAGACCACTAGGGCATTTATACACATACTCTTCTTTTCCAGCGATGCACTGGAGATCCACTGCTATAGAGAAGATGCAATTAATCAAGTCTGCTCCACATGCAAGCAATTGAATAAGTGGTGAAATGTGCATCAGCATGCAGAAAACAGCCACAGTGCACTTTTGAAATAAAGCATCTCTGAGGTGTTTTAGTTGCACAGTGCACTGCTGCCATTTTCTCAGCACTGACGTGCATTTTGCTGCTTATACAACTCCATGTGTTGCAATGCTGGGTGTTTTCTAAAGCACCCAGCATTGCGACTCATGCATGTGTAAAAATGTCCCCAGTCTCTCTTTCAGTTTTGATTCTTCTATTCCTTTCTAATTGAGGACAATAAAATACATTCAACAACTAAAATTAAATTTAACTATCAATATGAGGTATGCTTTTATGTTTTCTTAGGCAAAAAAAAGCATACCTGAAGTATTGAATTGCTCTACTGAAAACAGTTTGTTAAGAAACCGTAAATACATAGTTTTGTACAGCTATTAACAATCAAGTACCTGCACTTGTATTCTGGTTCACTGGTATTCTGTTCACACAAAGCTAAAATTAACTACTTGCTTGAAACATCACAGTCTTTAACTTTAGAAATATTCAATTCATCATTGCTTTAGACAAGATTTCAAAGATATTTAAGGCTATGTACAGACATTCAAAAAGCCCAAAGCAGAATCAATCTAAGTTGCATGGGTTTTTTGGTAGATGAAGTAGTGTAGCTCATTAGGAAACAGAACACACATTCACCCTTTGGTTGGAAGGTACAAGTCTTAGACTGATTTTAAAATGGCAGTACCATGCATGCTAAACTTCTACTCTGTTATGGGTATAGGCCAGTTTCTGATCACTTATACAAGTAAAAAGTGCAATGTCTGTACCTGACCTAAAAAGGAGGTAAAATAAAATAGAAGTTACATTTTAGAAAAGCATGATTTTGAGATTCTAACCCACTTTCAAATACTTCACCAAACACTAATTTTCATCTTTATATGGATAAATGAATCTAAAATTGACAAATTCCATGGTAACACTTTGCAGGCAACCAATTACAGAAGAGGAGGATGAGGGTTAGCATGCTTGCCTGGAACTAAAGAAACAGAAATTCATCCTTCACTGGAGTCCCCATGCATAATCTTGGACAAATGATTCCATTTTCCTCTTTCCCTTTCCATGGAGAGAGAGAAAAGACTTTTGGAAGATTTGTACTTTGTCAATAAACAACAGAGTGTATATTCAAGTTGCTAATTATATTTCTGACGTGAAAGCTACTTGTTCTTCAATGTCAAACTGTACCATTAGGGCAAAAAAGCTACCTAAATCTAAACTGGTTTCTGTGAATTATTTTAAGCCACCTAAACTTACATTGGAAGTGGGGCATGCAGGCATTCACCGCCGCTGGGAGTGGTGGAGACAGCCCAGGTTGGTAGCTCCAGAGGGGGCAAGTGAGTCTACGGAGGTGGGTAGTTGGGGGATGGGAGTGCTAAAAATCTCCTGGTTGAGATTTGAGGAACAGCACAGCCCAGGGGCTGGGGCAACTGGCTGGTCTTCCCCAACCCCATGGCTGTGCTGTGAATGTGGTAAAGCATTTGGCTAGACTGGGCTAATCCATTTTATATTGAGTTAACCCAGATCAATCTAAAGTTAGATCACATTCTCATCTAATTTTAGATCAGGTGAACCATTTTTAGGGCAATATAAACACTGTGAACACCTACATACTCAACCATTTAGATCAATCTAACCAAAGTCAACACTTTAGATCAAACAAGGTTAAGTTGATATAAATGTAATGCTTGTAACCTACCCTTAGTGGCAAAGGGAGGACAATACCATAAATCTGACATCTTGAAAAAATATTTCAAGCAACATTATATCCTTTACTTCTAAAAACACTATTTTTATGTTGCTACAACAATATTTAGAGAAGGAGCAAATAAGTATTCAAAACCAGCAGTAATGAAAGAGGATTACCTGGACTTTAAAGATAAGAAAGGACAAATGTATTTTATAGTACCACTACCAATTTGAACAGTTTTCATTGCTTGAACTTTCAAAAAGCCTAACCAGTTATTTATATAAGGCAAAACAATATAGTACATGATTGGAAACTCACCTAGATCTTCAAGTTCTTTTATAAATAGGTAATCTACATAGTTCAGTCTTGAGCCTAGAAATGTTTTTTTCCTCAAAGCTAAGTACAAATGCCAGCTTAAGAAGCAAACCAAAGCCAAAAGCCCAATGCCACATTCACAGTTTTGTTTTTCACATTTTGGATCCAACTCTGCAATCCTAACTTGCAGAAGAAAACATTATTAGGTTGGCTCTGTAACTGCTAACTGTACTGAGAAGCTAAACACATAAGAATCATCCATGGGAGGAACTGCCATGACAAACCTTAGCAGGCCAAAATGACAATGGATATTCATGCACTATAATCAAGGGAAATATCCTCTGCCAGCCCTCAGTTGCTATGATTTCTCAGTCTCAAAAAAAACTTTCTGCAAAAATTCAGTAATTAAGGTATAATATTTGACTAGAGAAGCATGATTTGTTATAAAAACAAAGAAGTAGGATGCTTTGGTGCTTAAGGGAGTATACTCAAAATTGAGAATGTGGGATCACTTCTTAGCAGGTCTCGTGTATCACCCTGGCTAAATCACTAGGATCAAATTTGAATGCTCACAGCCCACAATTAGCAACAGATTTTCAGACATGCTCACAACCCATTTCTGTAGTGAAATTAAAGTCAGGTTTTCAAATAGGTGTGTGATATCCAGCAGGTCTGACTACAAAAACTTGAGTAGTGATTCAAAAATCACTTCGTATTCCACATCCTAAATCTTGGAAAATCTAGCTATTTATTTTAGTGCTATTTTGAATGGCTGGCCCTAACTAAGAATGAGGAGCATTTGAAAATCAGATCTCTAATCATTTTGTGCGACCATTCTCTATCTGTAAAACAGGATTAATGTTATTCATTTTCTCATACCTTTGCTTGTCTTCTCTAATTTTACACTGTAAGATGTTCAGAGCAGGGGATTATCTCCTTACTGTGCATTTCCAGATTAGACTTGTGCGATTAGCCAATGGAATTCCAATTTCAGTACAGATCTTTAGGCACTACTGAAATATAAATAATATTAAAAATTGAAGGTTTTAACCATCACTTTCTTTATGCATGAAAAGATCCATAGGAGATCTGCTCATCATTGTCTTGTCAAAATATTTTGGTTGAAAACTTACAATTTATTTTGGCCATAAAACAGAACAATGATAAATAGTCACAGATGTATTACAGACCACACAGTGGTATCTATAAATAAAATAGTGATGTGGAGAAAAAGAGACGTCTTGTTACTGTACAAAATATGGCTCCATTCATGTCTCCTCATAGCAAGGCATATACATAAATGGCAGACACAGTGCTATTAAAATGTCCTTTTCCCAACTGACAAGGCTCTATCAAAGAACCTCTATGAAGAGCATTCCTATTAGAGAGAAGCACTCTGAAATTGTAGAGCATTGATAGTCCAAAAGAAGTATACATGCAAACATGCAGATCAAACACAGGCACTCTCCTGGAACAATCATCACAGCAGACCTGGAAAACATCTCGTTCTGCAAACCAGTTTGAAGCATCTCTGGCTAGGGACAGACATTAAACAGAAACTACTCTAAGTGATCAAAAACTGATTTCAACCTGTAACAGAATAGATGTTCAGTGCACACAAACCAGTTCGAAAATGACTGAAACTGGTTTGAGATAAACCTGGTAGAATGTAGTATCAGGTTTAACTGATTTGGGTCAAACCAGTTTATGCAATGTCTGTCTCAGACCCCTTTCTGGTTTAACTTAAACCAGAGTCCCCCAGCATCCCAGATGCTTTGCAGCCCTGGGAGGGGCTCTCTCCTCCAGAGCAGCTTTAGCCCCTCCCCTGCACTGCCTGTCTGGAGCTTTGGCAGAGATGGCAGCCGTCAGTCTGCCAGGCTTCCCCCTGCCCTGCTCCCCACTCCCTGCTCAAGCAGGGATTCCCCCTGCCCCTCTCCCACAGCATGGATGTAGCCAGTATGTGGTATGCTAGCTAATGCTCAGAGGTGTCTGTGTAAGGCAGACAGGGGAAAGGCAGACAGGACAGTGTCTGCTTGGGGCTTTTTGGAGTTAATCAACAGGTCAGTTGGTAATGTCCCTCCATTCCTTCCTTCGAAAAAAGTTGTTTTAAGAAGGGCTTGAACTAATGAGAGAGGCTTTGTTTGCCTGATGAGGTGTTATCAACTCTTTTCTGGGGAGTTGCCAAATGTTCTGTTATCAATTCTCTGCTGGGCTGGTCAGGAGCAGGAAGGGGAAGAGGGGGAGGAACCCCATCCTCACTAAAGCATCCTGCCGGGGTCTGGCCACACCCCCCTCAGCTCAGCAGTATGGAAGGGGAGGGAGGGAGGGCTGCTCTAGTGCTCCCTGGCTTCTAGCATGTATCTACATTCTCTTTGTTCAGGGGGGGATGTCTTTGCAGTTACAAATCAGTTCAGCCTAGCCAGGCTAAACTAACCTGCAAAGATTGAATCAATTCATGTTCACCCTTTTTGAATGTCTGTCCCTCAACTCTGAGTCCATATTTTAAATAGTCGAGTCTCTAGACAGTATCCCACAGATTGAAGTCAGTGAGAGTTCTGCTTGAGCACAGACTGCAGGAGGAAGCCTGTAATTAGCTATAAGGTGACTCAATGGGAACCCTTGCATTACTAAAAAAAAAATCTCTATGCAACCTAACATCCCTACTATATACCAGTACTCACTGTTTCAAGCACACAAACATCTATTATGTCTCCTTTTAATAAACACCACTTAAGGTACACACTGTTATGCATGGTATGCTAACAACCATGTGATATTTTGTTCAGAATATCCATTTTCTTTCTTGGAGAAGTTGCATCTTTCAGTAAAAGGACTTGTAGAGTAGAAGAGCAGCCCTAACTGTATCCACAGTCTAGATGAAACTTAACTGTTCTCTACAATCATCTGAGCCAAGATGTCAAACTACAGCCAAATCTGTACTCCCAAATCAGAAAGACATAATACATATTAGCAATTTTGTTTTCTAAATAAATTATATAGAGATATATCCATATTTCACATTTTTCTTCTTTCCTATAAGAATTACTCATATTAATGCACTGATCTATTTTTCATTCTTTCTTTCAAATTCTTCCTGTTACAGTCTTATGGTAGCTATGTTCAAGGAAAACTGTAAAATAATACCACTTTTCTGTCCCTTAAGCCATACTCTTCAGCACTACCCAGTAAGAAAGGTCTGCCAAAAATTAGTCTTTTAACATGTAGACATAATTGCTAACACTGAACTGTCATGTAATCTGAAATTACAGAGAAGCTGTAGGAGAAAGTGTTTTTTCTCCAGTATTAGTGAACAGTCAGATGCATCAGTTTCCAGACAATTCCAATCATTTTCCAATGGTTCAGAGCACTCTGTTTTGTGTGTGTTGTCAAGTGGGACCTTAAGACATTTATAATGGGGTTGAAAGTACATTGGAAGCCAAAGGATCAGAAAGACGACTATATAGGAGAATGTTAAGAGGGTAAATTGCATTCATGTCATGAGGTATTTTCATGTTTTCAATGGAACTCAGCTGTAGGCATCTTCCTGTCACTAAACTGTAAGATTTCTCTCTAAAACTTAAATTTAAAGAACATGATAGCAAGCAAGTGGAAAAAAACAGCATCACAAGCTACTACAATCCAAATGGTTCAGCTCTTGCTTTCTGAGGAGGGTGGGTGGGGCGTGCTATTACAGATCATGCAAAACATATGAAAAAATGCATGTTGCTAAATAGGGGTTCTAGTCAATTAATTAAATTCATTTATACACATCAAAATACACATTTTAAATATGAATTATCTGAAAAAAAAAAAAGGCTGGGTAAATCAGAGCTTACCACTGTGCTGTTTATATTAGTGACTTCTTCCCCTTTACCTCTTCTCTCCCTAGATAACAGAACAAACTCATTTTATTTACAGTATACATGCTCTTCCTACTGAGAAGAACAACACTGTCTCAACAGAACACATTCAGAGCATTATTTATAGTGCAATTTGAATTATTTAATTTTTTCATATCCCACTGAGTAAAAAAATGAACTAAAAGGACAAGAGACTTAATTGTCCTAATTTTTGCTTCTGTGCACTCAAGAACAGAATTCCACAGGGTCCACAGTCTCAGGAACAAAAAGGAAACCAGCACAAAACCCCTAAATAGAAAAAAAGTCTGCATGAAGACAATATTTATTAATAGCACTGTATTATATTTATACTATATATTGACCATTTAAGAATGCTTCCTGAATTTCTAGGGAGGAATAATTACAGACCAATCTGTACCTTTAAAATATATATGCACCATTTTGAGATGGCAGATAATTTGTTGGTACAGAAGCAGCGAGTTGTGAAATCAGGCCTCTTGTATCCCATTAATGCCTGCAGACTGAAACCCAGGTCCCTTTCCCAGAAGGAAAAATAGATTTTTTTTTTTTTTTTTTTGGTGACAGACCATCAGAACACTTTCCTTTAAAGATGAGGAATAGTAATCTTTATCCATATCATTCATAATCATAAAACATCAACATAAATTTATTACATTATACACTAAAGGATTTTGTCTTAATCTATTATAAAGTCAAAATGAATCTAATATGAAAAAAATCTCCTGAATGCAACCAGTGATAAATGTGTAATTCCAGAAAAGCTCTGCAATTCAAGCAAAATAAGTAAATCTAGATGTAAAAACCAAGTAATAACTTTACAAGGATTTAAAAAACTGACATGTCAATCTAAAATTTCCTAAAATAATCTTTTTTCCTATAATACCACAGATTCAGTAATACTTCCTATTTTGAAAATCCATCTGAATTATTTTAATTTACATAGAAGTGAAACTGATATATGAAAAATGCTGTTGAAACTACAGTGCCTTTAATGAGTCAGCAGATCTAGTGATCCATGGTTACACTGTTCATGTTTATGAGCTATAAACCTAACATAGCTTTACATTTTCTCATTTAAGCAGCTACTTGGAAAATAAAGATACATCGGGTTTTTTTCTGTTGCTGTGTGAACACTGACAGGATTATATTTTAACCCTGTGAATACAGCTATTTCACTGCTTGCCAATAATGCACATTGTGTTATGTGCAATAAATAGCCTCAATAATTATGCAGAAACATACATGGATTACAGCACCTGCTTAGGCCAAGCAAATGCTATGACATTGTCTATTTATTATTTCTGTACACATTAAATATCATTTATAAGTTATATGGCACGGCAGAAATGTTCATACATACATTTGCCAACTGTTCAATGGTACTGTTTTCAAAGTATTTCCTTAATCTTGAACATGAAAACAATGGAGCAACTGACATAAAAGTATGTGGTCCCTATAGACATGGGCTCACTTTTTAATGGCTTCACCACAACTGCCTGCTTAGTTAAGACACAGTGAAATACTTAATGTAAAACTTTTGGTACCTGGCTCTTGAAATAAAATTTGTGTTACACACACAGGGTGTCTTCACACGTGATCTGGGAGTGGGGATAGGAATGCTTTAATTAGAGCAGCTCTTGGGAGGTATTCTATTTAAAGTGCCTACAGCATTATGTGTATTCAGCATCCCGTACTTCAAAATAGCCATGGGGCACTTAAACTAGACCTCACTTGATGAACTTTAACTAAAGGTCCCCTGCTGCCATTTTATAGTGTGGGAACACTGAATACATGAGATACCAAGGCTGCTGGAGTGTGCTAATTAACATGCTCCACCAGACTGGATTAATCATCTACAGGCATCCCTAGACTCCCTAAAGTGCAGGATAAGAGAGGAGACTTGGAATGGGATCCACAACAGCCACAACATTGAGCAAAGAGCTGCCTGGAAATAGAAAACTCAGCAAACAGCAACCTAGAATGATCCAAAAGGAAATGCCAAGGACAGGGTTGTGTCTGAAAGCTCCCTTCTCTGGGGCTTAGTATTTATATCTACTTTGCATCCAGACCCAAAAAACCTCCCACAAAAGTAGGTACCTACAACCTGTTGCCTTTCAAAGAACTAAGAAGAGCTCAAGCTTTCAGGCTCAAAACATTGAACAGTCACTGTATTTTTAAATAAAGAAATGGTCCCTGGAGTCAGGACTGGAGCACCAATCTCTCCTTTCCACTAGGCTGGAGAGTTGTGCTTCTTCTTGGGCTCTTCCTAGCTCAATGAATCTTGAATTCTTTACTGCAGTATCACAGCAGGATGGGGCAACCATGCACCACTGCATGATAAAGGTGCAGGCCTTACAGTCCATGCCCAGACCAGGTCTTCCTTTCTCTCTCTTTTTTTCCCCTATCTTGACTCATCTGCCATGCTTTGCTGTCAATTCAGTAAGCAGTCACTGGGAGGGGAAGGACCTTGCTCACAGGGGTGAAGGGCCTCTCATGACAGCCTTTTCTGTGTCCCTTTTATGGCTCCTTACCAGCTGGCCTGTCCTTCTGCATTCTTCAGGTTTGCTTTTGGTCCTCTCAGGACCTATCCTAGTCTGTCACCTCCACTCAGTCTTCACTGGGCCCTTTCCAGTACTAGACTTTCATTAATCTCCTTCTTGGTCCTTTAAATGAGCTTTCACTAGTCCTGGCTTTTTATTCAGCCTGACTAGTCTTAGTCTGTTTTGTCTCCATTTTAGTCTTTTCCCAACCCTAGCTACAAGCATGTGCTGCCTGAGTCTGGTCTTGTCCTCCAGGAGCTCTGCTCCTCTTCATGACTGGACAGTCTCTGCCCTTTTCCACTGAGACCACTTAGTATTGTGCCCTTCCCTTCCCCCATCTTTGTATTAGAAAGTAGAGGGGAAAGAGTGCCTTGACATTAAGGCAACCAAGTGATAGGTTGGTCAAAGTGGGAGATGTGGGCCTAAAGTCCCTCACACTAGATTCAATTTCTTCCTCTGTATGTCACCTTTCTTGTGTTCAAGTGTTCACATGAAAGAAAACAGTAACTGCTGATGCATTTTGGAGGCAGCCTGATACCAGAAGTATATGTAAGGCATGCTCTGAGCCTACTTATGGATTCAAGCACCCCAGAGCACTTATGTGGAGAAACACCTAGTTTCTGGATCTTGAATGAGGGAACTCTGGGCACATTGAGGAGTATAACTTTAGGTACCTAGAGAACTTAAATGAAGAAGTAAGTGTTAGGTGGCAGCTTTAGGGATCACAGGTTTGGATTTATGAGCATAAACTTTGCCTAAGCCCTGCTTTTAGGTGTCTGCATTCTTTATTGGATCTAGCCCTGCACTTCTTTTCATCTGAGTATTAGAATCTGTAAATTGAATTCATGTATACCTGAATCCTACACATGACATGGAGCCCTACTGACTTCAAGGAAGATCCATCTGCTAACAACAACTTGCAGATTAAGAAAGCACATTGGATATCAAATATGTTACGCCAATGTTTTTGGCAGTTAGACTATTGCAGTGCACTCCTTTTTCTTTCAGCTAAACTCTGTAAAGATTTAGCTATTAATAGAAGCACACTCCCTACTAGAGCAACAGCTAGATGGGAGGGAGACAGTTCTATAATTAAACTACAAGATCAGTTGTCAGGAGCTCTAGTGCAGATTTATTTTGGAATAAAGACAACTCTCTCCTCCTTTTTATCTCAATTTCTACATCTTATCTAGGTTTGGTAAATCTTAAAGCCAGGAGGTATAAGATGTGGGGTCTATGACAAGACATTTATTAATGATGTCAATTGTGTTCCATTGATAGATCCATTTTTCCTTGATGTCAAAGTTTTCATCATTTAGCCTTTTTCTTGGATTCCAAAAAGGCCTTCTTGATTTAGGCTGTTGGGGGGAGAGGAGAGGAGACAGTCATTAAGCTCCTCAAAAAGTGGTAGCAAATTGAATGTAAGCAATTTTTAGTAGACTTTTAGGCTAGGGACTGACATTACACAAACTGGATTAAGTGATCAGAAACTGATTTAAACCTGTAACACAACAGATGGTCAGTGAACATAAACCAATTTGAAAATGGCTGAAACTGTTTTGAAATGAACTTGATTGAATGTAGCATCAGACTTAACTGATTTGGCTCAAATCAGTTTATGCAATGTCTGTCCCAGACCCCTTGCTGGTTTAAGATAAACCAGACTCCACCAGCATCCCAGCATGCTATCCAGACTGGGCGGGCTCTCTACTCCACAACAGGGCTGGCCCCTCCCCTCTGCTCCCTTGCTGGAGCTCCTGCAAAGACTGCAGGTACAGCAGGGTCTACCTGGCTTCCCTCTGCCATCCCCTCCCCTCACTGCTTGCTGGACAAGCAGGGATTCCCTCCCACCCCCTCCCCTTTATCTCCCATAGCATGGACCTCAGCCCCACAGATGCTTGGCATGTGGTATACTAGCTAATGCTGAAAGGTTAGCTGTGTGTGAGCATCCTCAATTTCACTGGGACAGGCAGGCAGAAGAGTGACTGCTGAGGGCTTTTTCGAGCTATCAACAGGTCAGCTGGTAGGCTGTTTAAGAAGAGTTTGAATTCATAGTATCATATCATAGTATCTAGAGTCAGAAGGGGCCTAGAGCAGGCCATCTAGTCTGACCCCCTGCCAAATGGCAGGCAACGAGTGCTAGGGTCACAGGACCCCAGCCAAGTACCTATCCAATCTACTCTTAAAGACGCCCAAGGTAGGAGCAAGAACAACTTCCCTAGGAACCCCGTTCCACATCCTAGCCACCCTAACCGTGAAGTAGTGCCTCCTAATGTCCAACCTAAACCTGCTCTCCAGTAACTTGTGACCATTGGTCCTAGTTACCCC
>JAGPOW010003316.1:24564911-24648014 GCA_030014935.1 Caiman crocodilus | reverse complement strand
GATCACCGCCTTGGACCGACTTGAAATGCATCGTTGAATGCACACTAGGGTCCGGTTGGCCTTCCCAACCACTGTCTGACATTGGCGGCTCATGTTCATAATTAATGGAGAGAGGTTATTGTTTTGCTAATAAGGTGATAAACACTTATCAGCTCTCTGCTGGCTTGCTTGCCTGTCAGTTTGCTGCCAACAGTATAAAGAAGCAGGGAAAGGGAGATTGAAAAGCTCAATTTCATCAACAGATCCATGCACAGCACCCCCCTTGCCTCAGAGTGCTAGTAGGGGCTGGGGTCTGACAACACTCCAGCCCCTTAAGCAGCCAATGGGGAAAAGCCTGGGATGGTGCAGGCAGCCCTTCCTACTTAGAGGTCCTTCTCAGGCCTGGGAATGACCCCCTCAGCTCAGCAATGTGGAAGGAAGGGAGGGCTACTCTAGCACACTTGGGCTTCTAGCCTGAGCCACTGCAGACATGTAGCTGAATTTCCTCAGTCCAGAGAAAATGTCTGTCCAGTTACAAACCAGTCCAGCCTAACCAAGTTAGACTAACCTGCAAAGATTTAATCAGTTCAAGCACAGGCTTTTTGAATCTCTGTCCCTTGCCTTAAAGTAGCCTGTTTGCTAAATGTTTTGATTTGCTTCAACAACATGAAACAAAATGTTTTGATTCAAGAATGTCAAAATGAAATGTTTCAAGATTACTGAATAAAATTTCTTCTGAACTTTACTTTCCATGAAGCTTATGTTTATTTTTCAGCTTAGATGGTAAATAACTATAAGCATTTCCTATGGCATGGACTTTTAGTATACAGCCAGCCAAAAGGATAAGGAATTCTATTCCAAGCACTTTCTTTGAATTACACCATTTTCTGACCTCTTCCACATTCTAAATTCTTCTACTACTGCATTTTTCTGATGAGTCATAGCTACAAGAGAAATGCTGTGATACTTGGAATTCTTTTTCATTTCAAATTACATTTTAAAATGACTCCTTACTGCTCTTATATTAAGGCAAATGGACCTAAAAGGACTAGAATTCTTTGTCCAAAAAGACCATTACAGCATGAAGTAGAAATGGATTTTCCATCCACAGATGAAGAGTGAATCCATGACAAGGCACAAACTTTGTCCCCTCCCTAACAAAAAGCAGAATGAAAAGTATTTTACATCTCATGATTTAATATTTAAACTAATTATAGCTTGCATGAGAAGAAAGGAAATCAAATAAAGATGAGATGACATGATACAAGAAAAAATAAGAAAAGTAAGAAGCAGTTTTAAAAGGGGATGAAAGGGGAAAAAAAGCAGCAGCAAAGAGGAAAGAAGTTCCAGTCAAAGGTTTCAAGAGACACGAGGAAAATGAAAAAAACAAAAAGCAGAATGAACGTGAAAAAGATGAAGGTTGAGAGAAAAAAAGATAAAGTTGCTCTGTTTTTAAATTAATCATTGACCTTGCCTTGGATTAAAACATGCAAATATTATTATACAGTCTTGCATTCTGATTGGACTACATGTATTACAATTTAGGAACCAGAGTTAGTCCTAGTTTAGTCCTGGAGATGAGACAATCTTGTCAATGATCAGAATAAAAGATTTCTTTATAGCACTTAAACACACACATGCCTATGTCTATTTGTATCACATCTGGTTTCTATTGGGCACTAGTTAGCAGCTGTCATAACAGTGAAAAAAGATTAATATAATAGAATTTTTTTTTTTTTTTATAAGCCATATAGACTTAACCAGTATTTTGCACCTAGGTTTCAGGAAAAAAATATTTATAAAATAGTTGTTTACTTGTTGTAAATGTGGTATCTTCATGACAGCATTTTATTTATTACAAACCCTTGAGCAGCACCTGCTATTTATGGTACTGTTTCATCACAAGCTCCCAACAGAACTGCAACCTTACTGTATGGAAACTGGAAAATCCAAATAAAAAGTGGCTAAAATATTAATCTTTTCAGTCAGGTATTTTCCTCCAAAAGTATTTGTGAGTTTGAAAATGATATAATGGGAATCAACTTATTAATGAACAACAAAGTCAATGAAACTAAAACCTGAAATTTCAAAATTAACAGTTTTAAAGAGTTTAAGAAAGGACTATAGAGTGATGCTGTGATACTGCATGATATGTGGCCAGAGTTGTCATATACCACAAATAGAAATGGCAATTGACAGCTGAGTAACTGTGGCATATGAACACCCAATTCAGCACAACCTGAATCATATCATCAGCAAATCAATACAAAACCTATTGCAAAAGGAAACACATACTTTTCTAATGATGTACTTCATTTTGTTCATTTTTAATTACTTATTGTATAAGAAGAGCTTTATGCATCAAGGAAATTAATAAAATAGTTTTAATAAAATCATCCAACCCAAAGGGCTTAATAGAATAGCAAAGTCCAGGACAAGAGAAATTTAAGTCCAGTATGCCCAAAAGAGAAGGAACTAATCAGAAGTTTAGGTCATATCTATGCCACCATTATGTTGGACCTACAACTTGATAAGCATGCCTACCCAGAAGTATACACAAGACAGAGTTTGAATACAGCTCTAGTGCACACTCTCAGGGACACTGTAAGCCAGCTTCTACTGCCTCATTTTCAAGATTTGTTCTATGCTGATTGGCAGGAAGGGGTAGGATGGAACAAAGACAAACCCTTGGTGTCTGTAGTAGTGATTTTGGTTAAAGACATGAAGTCATCAAATATCATGACATTCCAATAACCCACAGAGACTACTTTTGCAGAAGCATCCACATAATTGAAAATTAGGTCATGTCAGTTTTTCACAGTATCTGATGAAGTGAGCTACAGTGCTTGTGCTTATATATAATCTACTTTGGTTAGTCTACCTGACTTCAGACTCATATGGCTAACTGTGTCACATTCTAATAAGAATCTGAGTAAACACAAACATAAATAAAAATCAATATTAGGAGAAATTACAAGACATCTAAGGCTTTGGGGTCAAGTGTAATGCTACTTAATCCTCTAAGGACTGATTCTGCACCACTGAAACATGCAAATCTTCCCAGGGACATAACAAAATAATGAAAATGTGAAGGAACTGTAGAAGCACTGAATGTTATAAGCTGTTTCAAAAAACAAGAAATTAAAGGTACTGAGATAATACTGTATATGAAGTGATATATTTTGGCAAAATAGAATGTAATGACATAGACAAAACAGAATCCGTTACAGTGAAAAAAAATCACACTTGGAAGGGATAAATAATGAATCACATAGGGATTGTGTTGATGGGTTGTTTTGGACCCCCAGTTTCAGACTTGGGTATGTATAGAAATTGCTACATGACCTTGAGAAAATTTAGTAACAGTGAAAATGAAGTAATTATGGGAGAACAACTTATAGACTAGATAACTAATACCAGTAGGACATGCACATTTTTGGATAAGATAGTATAAGCAGCTCACTCACCCAGCTTCCTCATCAAGGCCAGTGAATTCTGAGTTCATATTTCTAACCTGTTTATTTTTACATGGGACAAGCTTGTTCACATGGCAAATCACAAAAGGCAAACCACAAAATAACCAAGTGCACAAATAACAAAAAATGCCAAAATCAGTGATCTGTCTTCAGACCTAGAAAGGAGCAACCCAGGCTCTATCTATGCTTCTCCCTCAGCAACACAATCTCCTCTCATCTCTTCTTGTTGCCCTCTGCTCTTTGAGCTCCTAACTCTGTAGCATCAACCTTATTACAGGTCACAAGTTCCAGCTGTTGTCCAGCCTTCCAGCCATACAGATTCTTAACTTCTAAGTACCTAAATCTGGGTCACAGCTTTCTGCAGACTGAGAACCTCCTTACAGGTCACTTAATTTAGTGATCAATTGGATAATAGTTTTTTTTTTTTATTTGGTTTTAGCAAGTAGAAGAGTGGTTTTAGGAAACAAGCTTAGATAAAGCTCATTCAATTCAGGATACATTTCAGGATAGACAAAATTAAACCTACAACTAGGGGTTGGGGTTTTAGCAAAGCATCCACAAGAATGGAAAACATAAGAAAATATCTTTCAGAGGCCAGAATGTGCAGAAATAAAGTGTCAATAGCAAATATTTAGCTGAACTGGATCTTTCAAAAAAAATTAAAATGAACAGCAAATGATTCTTCAGCCATGTAAGTAAAACGAGAACTCGGAGGGAAGAAGCAGGCTGTGAACACGCTGAAGATGGGATAGAGATAAGTTTAAACTTGAAGTATGGCTGAACTACTGAACAAATACTTTTTTCAGTCTTTGGTAAATTAACACAGTACCTTATGGGAATACACTGGCTAAATTGGCAAAGAGATGGATACTATAATTACAAGGTGGATAAGGAATTAGGTAAAAGGGAGACTACAACAGTTTTAGGGGAGTTATCAGATTGAAGAAAGGTGTTTTTCAGGGATCAGTCATAGGACTCATCCACTTAAAAAATGTTACTGGCTAGCTTGATGCAAGAACTACATGTCTGCTTGTGACATTTGAAACCAACAGGGGTATTCCTAATATGAGGAAAGGTTGAATTATTATAAGGAGGAATTATATAGTCAGCGATGGCAGCAGTCCCTCGGACTTGAGGATGACATCTACCAAGCTTGATTGGTCCTCAGGTGACTGAGGAGCCTGATTCTGGATACACATATTCATTGACAATGAGAGCACGTTGTTGCATGGGGAAGCAGGATTTGCAGCCCCGAGTTGGTCTCCTCTTTCCTCCACCACTGTCATTCCACTTCAGTATTGAGTTGCTGGGCCTTGAAGTGGTGTGTGCCTTGGTGGACTAGGTGGTGCCACACTGAATGGTCAGCAGCTTACTTCTCCCAGCCATTGGTGTTGATACCTCCATGGTTGAGGGAGACCTTGAGCATGTTTTTGTACTGTTTCCTTTGGCTGCCCTTTGAACTTTGGCCAACGGAGTACTGGGAAAAGAATCTGGCGAGGGAGGCAGTTCTCTGACATCCGGATGCAGTGGCCCATCCATCAGAGTTGATTTCTCAAGAGCAAGGCTTCGATAGTGGTAGACACAGCTTCATGAAGGATGCTTGCACTGGGCCAATGGTCCTCCCATTTGATCATAGAATCATAGAAGTAGGGTCAGAAGGGACTTTGCAGATCTCCAGGTCTGACCCCCTGCCTGGGCAGGAAGAAAACTGGGATCAAATGACCCCAGCCAGGTAAACATCAAGCCACTTCTTAAAGAACCCCAGGGTAGGAGCCAGCACCACTTCCCTTGGAAGCTGGTTCCAGATCCTAGCCGCCCTGACTGTGATGTAGTTCTTACAGATGTCTAATCTAAACCTACTCTCCAACAACTTGTGGCCGTTATTCCTTGTTATCCTTGGGGGCGCTAGGGGAAACAAGGTTTCCCCCAAACCCTTCTGGTTCCCCCTAGTGAGTTTATAGACAGTCACCAGGTCCCCCCTCAGCCTTTTCTTGTGAAGGCTGAACACATTCAGGTCCTGTAACCTCTCGTTGTAGGGTCTGCCCTGCAGTCCCCAGATCATGCGGGTGGCCCTCCTCTGGACCCTCTCAATGTTTTCCACATTGCTCTTGAAGTGGGGTGCCCAGAACTGGAAACAGCTGTGGCCTGACCAGTGTCGCATACAGGGGGAGGATCACCTCCTTGGCCCTACTCGAGATGCACCTGTGGATGCACGATAGGGTCCAGTTAGCCCTGCCGACCATGACCTCGCATCATCAGCCCATGTTCATCAATGATGACTCCAAGATCCCTTTCTGCCTCCGTGCTCTCAAGGAGGGAGTTTCCCATCTTTTAAGTGTGCTGCTGGTTACTACTGCCCAAGTGCAGCACCCTGCACTTGTCCGTATTGAAACGCATCCTGTTTTTGTTAGCCTACTCCTGCAACCTATACAGGTCTTTCTGCAGTCTCTCCTGCCCTGCTAACATGCCCACCTCTCCCCATAGTTTGGTATCATCAGCAAATTTGAACAGGTTGCTTTTCACCCTGTCATCCAAGTTGCTGTTAAAGAAATTGAACAGTGCGGTCCCAAGGACCAAGCCCTGGGGGACTCTGCTGCCCACTTCCCTCCAGGTCGAACATGACCCGTCCACCACCACCCTCTGAGTACAACCCTTCAGCCAATTTGCAATCCATCTGACTGTGTAGGCATTGATGCTACAGTCACCTAGTTCTAGTTTTTTTTTATTGAGGATGGGGTGGGAGACCGTGTCAAAGGCCTTTCTGAAATCCAGAAAGACTACATCCACAGCAACACCTGAATCCAATGCTTTTGTGACCTGATTGTAACAGGCAATCAGGTTGGTCTGACATGACCTGCCTCTAATGAAACCATGCTGGTTCCCCTTGAGGATCATCCCTAATGCTGGCCCGTCACAGATGTGCTCCTTGATGATCTTCTCAAAGAGTTTCCCCAGGATTGAGGTAAGACTAATGGGCCTATAGTTGCCCAGGTCCTTCCAACTCCCTTTTTTAAAGATGGGGACCACATTGGCTATCTTCCAATCATCTGGCACCTGGCCAGAGCACCACGAGCACTTGTAAAGCCATGTCAAGGGCCCTGCAATAACCTTTGCTAGCTCCCTCAACACCCTAGAGCATCTGGACCTGCTGATTTGAACATGTCCAGCCCCTCCAGTAGCACTCTAACCCGGTCCTTCTCAACCTTAGGTCTTGAGGCATTCCCCTCGAGTTCATTTTGAATCACGGTGGGAGAGTCCCTGTCCCTACACAAAAAAACAGAGGTGAAGAATTTGTTTAATAGGTCTGCCTTCTCCGTTGGCATGACCACTAGATTGCCCAGTGTATCTTGCAGAGGCCCCACATTTCCCGGCGCCTTCTTCATCCTCCCTATATATTTGAAAAAGGACTTATTATCTTTGATCTTGGACACTAGTCCTAGCTCTATGTCCGCCTTAGCTTTCCTAACAGCCCTACAGGCCCAAGCAGTTGAGGTATACTCCTCTTTGGAGATCACCCCCCCTTTCCACCGGGTGTATGCCGCCTTTTTGGCAACCAGGCATTCCCGAATATCCTTGGTGAGCCAGGGTGGCTTTTGGGCACTCTTGCCCCCCTTGCTTTTAGTTGGGATTGTTACCTCTTGGGCCCTGAGTATCGTCCTCTTAAGGAACGACCACTCATGTTGGACACTGAGTTTCTCTGACCTCAAGAACCTCTCAAGGGTTTTACTATGGCATCAGTAGACAGTCCAGGTTTCACTGCAGTAGAGGAGGGTGGCAATCACACAACTTTGTTTGACCCTGGTCCAGATGCGGAAGCCATCAGTTTCAGGTCTTCCACTCAGGAAAATGGAGGTTATATCATCATGCAGGAGCCTCAGCATCGTGACAAACTTCAGCGGACAGCCAAGGCATTGGACGATGTTCCACAGAGCTTCATGATTTAAGGAATCAAACGCCTTGATCAGGTCAATGCAGGCAAGGAACAGTTCTTGCTTTTGGTCCTGGCATTTTCCTTGGATCTGCCTGGCAACAAAAACCATGTCTGCACTGGGATGGTCGGAAACTGCACTGGGTTTCTGGAAGGATCTCCTCAGCGACAGGATGAAGGTGGTTCAGGAGGATGCAGGCCAGGATCTTACCAGCAATGATAGGAGGGAAATCCCTCTGTAATTCCCACAGTCAGATTTGTTCCCCTTCTTGCAGATGGTCATGGTGGTCACATTCTTGAGATCCCTGGGCATGTCCTCTTCATCCCAAAGGTGGAGGATAAGCTAGCGGAGTTGTGATGTGAGCCGGAAGCCACCAGCATGGTAGACCTCCACAGGTATAACATCTGGCCCACAAGCTTTGTTAGTTTTCATCTGTTGGATGGCCCACTTCAGCTCTCCAATGGCTGGTGGATTACCAACAGAATCTACCACAGAGCATTGTGGGATGGCTTTGAGGATCTCCTTTGAATTATTATAAAGGAGAATTATGTAGTCTTGTGTAGTTCAGCAATGTTCTAAATTAATATTAGATATGCACAGGGACTAATGCCAACATTTTTTGCTATACAATGGGGATCTTGATTTCAGAGGTTTCTGGATGTACTAAATCAGGGGTGCTCAACCCCCACACCATTGGCCAGATCTGGCCAATGCTGCTGTGCTATCTGTCCCTCTGGGCTCCCTAGGGGTTCACAAATTTCACAATAGGAGAGCAGTGACAGTATTAATTGCCATTCCCCAGTTGCCAGATTTCCTGACCTGTGGAGAGCTGTGTGGGCAGATGTCAGGGCCCTGAATGCTAGATTAGGTGCATGGGCAGGAGTGGTGCAAGGCCTGATCCAGGTGTACAGGGCCAAGGTGGTGAAGACCACAACCCGGACTGATACATGGCTTGATTTGGACAATATAGGGCCTGATCCAGGGGGTCTAAAATGTGATTTAAGGAGCATGAAGCTTGAATCAGGAGGTGCAGAATGGAATATGGGCACACAGGGCCCAAACTACGTGGTGTAAGGTGTGATCCAGGCACACGGGGACCAATCCAGGTGGCAGAGGGAGGATCCAGATTTGCAGGACCCAATCTGGTTGACACAGGTGGGTATCTGGGCATGTGGGGCTCAGCCCACAGACCAGCTCTGTGTCACTAATTATGCCGGTGGGACCAAAAGATTGAATGGCACTGTGCTAGTTGATTATAGGATGACCATGAGCCACCAGCAAGGTAGCTGTGAAAAGAGCTAATGAAATTAGGCTTTATATGATGCAATTTTAGTAGAAACAGGGAAGTATTAGTACCAGTAAAAAGGTGTTGGTAAAATACTATTTAGAATATAATGTACCATTCTGGTCAACTCTGTTCAAGACTATGTATTTAAACTGGAGAAGATATTAACATGGGCTACCAACATGGACAGCAGAATGGAGAACTGTGTTCCAACAGACTTAAAAAAATAATTCTTGGCTTAGCAAAACAAAACTTGAGATAGGAAATAAGTGCTTTCTATAAATAAATCCATGCTGGGGTAGATGGTGGGGGAAGCATGCAACATGAATTACTTCAAGAAGGAACTTGATAACTAATGAAGGGGATAATGTGATCAGGTGCACTATTCTTGCAGCAATAATCATCACATACGATAAAAGGATTCAAGCATTTGACATCCAGTTATGCCCTGTATCACAGCGTCTGCTGATTGTCTGTAATGGCTAGGGATAATTCTCCCTTTCCCATCCCTCCCCATTACTTGGTCTTATTTGCTTTCTGTTGTGGGAGTTTTTTTTCACCTTCCTGTAGACATTGGACACAGATGTATGTGGGAGTTTGTCTTGGGTGCATTAGTGCTTTTCCTGTTATTTAGGCCCTTGACAAATGTTCACTTTAAGATATGCTGAGATCTAATCCTCAATCCTAAATCACGCACCCTGCCATTCCACATGTGCATGATAGGAAGCATGTTTTTGGGATTAGAGATTAGATCCCAATTGTGATTTACTTGCTGGTGAAGGGGAAGCCTGAGCTCCCTCTTCATGAGCAAGACGAAACCAACCAGCTGATTCTTACCTTGGCCAGTCTCTGACCCCAGTAAATAATCAGCTCAGCATATGGGAAGCATGGCATTTAGTGCCACAGCTGGGTGGTGGACTCCCTATATAACAGAAGCTATAAAATCACACACCACTCAAATAAGTGACAGCACATAGTTCTGACAGGGCCTGGTGCACAGGGAGTCCAGCGTTGGACTGCTGCAGCCCTAAGTCAGGCTTTCTGTATAGGGGGAGCTATAAAACAATATATGCCACCTTGCTGGGTGGCACACATGGTTTATACTGCTCCCCATACATTAGGACCTGTCAAAACCCAGTGCTAGTTGCACATTTAATTTAAGGCTCAATACAAACAAGCCCAAAGTTATTCCACATTATATGTGAAATAAATGTGTGGCTCATTTATTGCACTATCACACCTTAAGATGAATTACATGTGTAGCTAGTTATTATTATTTAAGGCATGATTAACCTGTTAACTGTGTGGGATTTTAGATACCCTCTTGCCTAAAGGATCTTAGTCATGTGGGGTTTTTTGCTTTTTTAGAATTATCTGAGCATATTTTAAACCCAAGATTCCCTGTCACTGCAGTGGCCAGTGTCCTCTCATCTGCTCTTTATCCGAGGTATATTACAGGTGTTCCTCCTATAGGACAGTTTCCCCTACAGCACTGAGTGCTAATTTTTTTGGCAAGCATGCTACAAATTACCCCTACCTCCTCTCTGCCATTGCCACTCTCATCCCCATCTCCTGCCCAATCTGCTGCTCTACTTTCTATTGTCTGTCACATCAACTACTGTGCCAACTGTCCCTCCTCAATTTGCTATGTGCCACACATAGAAGCTGTACATTCCATTTGTGCTACAAGCTGGCCACTCTTGCCCTACAGGATACTTTGTACTATCTTGTGTAAGAGGAGTTGGAGTAAATGATCTTGAGTACCCTTGAGGAAAACTGATCTCTGTGAATGCAGGAGACCAGTTCTGATGGCCAAAGAGATCCCTACCAGTGCTATGGAACTCTTTACTGGCAACAAAATCAAGGCTTGAAGAATATAAAATGTAATGTATGCACACAGCACTGCCATTTAAAGTTACAAATAGTGGGCTTCTGATGAAAGGTCTAAACCGTCATGCAAAGGGGATACTGATCATTCAAAGTTGTATAGATCTAAGCTGGTCAAAAGCTATATTTGGAAACCTGCTGAGTGAAATGTCCAACACTTCCATGTGAGATTTTTGGGCCTATTCAAGCAATTTGGGTATTCATAAACTGGTTAGAAAGCCAGCCATAAAGGGACACTTGATACATCAACAGGGCAGTAGGGTTTGGTGAGGAAGAAAGGAAACAGAAATGATTTTTCATTTAAATTCAAGTCAAAGTCTATTGAGCAGATCCTTGCTTTCAGCTCCAACTGAAGTTAAAAGCTTTGGAGGACACTTAGTACCTTCTAGGAACGGGCCTATCAACTTACTGATCACTGAGGAGTAGAGTGCAAAGAAAGCAAAGATTCTAAACTCACATGATATTTCATTTTTCTAAATTTGATTTCACTTTGAATTGGATGGTGAAAAGCAAATCTAGAATTAATTTTCCTGGTGGTTCATTTCACCTTGTAAATGATTTTTTTTCAGTTTCTAGTCAATTTCACTTGGATTTATGTCTGAGATCAATGCTGCAGTGTTTGGTATTCAAGAACTCCATTTGCTTAAATTAAAAAACAAAACAAAACCAACATTCCTCTGCAAAATTTGTGCAACCTAAGCCTCTGGAGCTACTTAAATCAAACTGCAGAATAGATGTGTAATCTAAGTGATAAAACACAAAAAAGAAGACATGCATATAGGTTAAAAAATAATTATTCTGAATCTTGTACGTCAAACAAACATTTCATTTTTGCCTTCTAATTCTGAATGATTCTCTGTGATAGTGTCACAAGATCATTGTACATGCTTTGGAATGTGACCTAATACTGGAAATGAGGTTACCACAAGATCTGTTGAGTTCACTATTTTTGAGAGCGCCATTCCTAGTAGTCTCCACATGTTCTATCTATGTTATAGCAAATCCTCCAGAAGGCTACACTGACTGCTAAAAAGTAATTATTACATAAATGGAAATACTCCCTCTCCCTGGATATCATACAGAATTCTGCCACAAGGGATTAGTACGCTGGAATTCTTTAACAGATCAGCTATCAGACAAATATAAATTTCAATATATTTCAGTAAATATAGTTGCCACTTTCAGATAACAATTGGAGTAGAAATGCAATGCACTTCACCTGCTTCTTTGTCAAAGCACGTTTTAAATACCACTCTGTAAAAAAAAAAAAAAAATAATAAAAAAAAATGATACTCTCTTTCCTGAGAGGAAAAAAGTGTAATAAAAATAGCGTTATCCAGGTTGCTAAGTGACTCATTCTAAAGGTAGGATATGACTGAACTAAAGCTGTCTTGCCTCCTCATGTGCATATTTACAGAGGCTTAGTCCAGTCTTGAATCACATGATCATACTTGTGATCTCCTATCTCATTCAGTATTCAGTTAATGGGTAGCTGCTAGCCATTTTTTTTTTTAATTCTCCTCATTCATTGTGTGGCTTGCTTTATTTTACACTATTCCTGCTTTGAATGTAGAATTTCTTCATAGGCATTAATTTGTGCTGGAGCATGAGTACTACACAAACATGACATTATCATCAGAACACTATGTGAAACAGTGATAACATTTTCTGTTTTACCGACAGGGAACAGAGACACAGGGAGGTTACACCAAAATTGTCAAAGATTAGGTACCCAAGGACTTGGTTTTCAAAATACTCAGCATATGGAACTTACGTTCAAAAACACTTTGCTATTGGAAATAAGAAAGCACTCATTTTTTCTTTCTTTCATGGAATGAGAGTTCAAAAAGGAGAATGCAGTTGATTATTCATGTGGCTTTCTGCTAAATCTACAAATAAGTTCCGTGTGATGTAAAAACTCACTAGTAGGTTACTGAGAAAATAGAATGAGGTCAGCACATAAAACTAGATTTTTTCTTCTTTTACAGCAACTCCCAGGCAAATTTTCAGCATTTTCCAATTTATTTACAAGGACATTAAAAAAGGTCTTGTTTTTACCTTAGTGAGTTATTCTTGCCCAATGCAGATGCATTCTTTCTTCCAATGCCTGTTAATTAACAGTTCTAGAAATGAGGCTAAAATTTTAACAAAATAACTTGATTTCTTAAATGTGCAAAAGTCTTCCTTAAGTTTTGTGAATCCAATTTTTCCATGAGGGTCTGTTAGACCAGTACAATAACTCTTAAAATAGCCTGTGTTTTTAAATCATCTTCAGTGCCTCAAGACATATCCAGAAATAGTAGCAACACTTGAAATGAATACTTGGCAATCTAGAAAAAAGATTTTATAAAAATAAGTTTCCAGAGAACGGTTAAGCTACTACAGTAAAAATGATGTGATAAGAGAGTCGAGCTCTTTTTAAACAACACTTTTTTTTTTTTTTTTTTTTTAACTATGTCAAGCATATTTGTACAGCCACAGAACTCCTTTAAAAAAAAAATAACTTGTTAAATGCATAGACAGACCTGTGGAAGGCAAGACCTTGGTTTAGCAGTTTTGAATTTAATCATTTTTACTTAGTTTGCATTCAGAAAAAAACATATTTTGTTGTTAATCTTTGACTCGGATGATGTAACCCAACAAAACTCATTAAAGAATGAGGGTACTGGGGTGCTGATACAGAGTTTTGATGATGGGTTTATTCAGGTATTTGCTATGTAGAGGAAATAGCTGATTTCAGTTCATAACCTTAACCTGTCACTGAACCAACTGAATAAGTATTAACGTGTATTTAAAGTATTTTACTGACTTGCTTCATGCTGTATACAAGTATGTTATGGATTTCTCCTCGCCTGTGCTGCCTCTTGTCACTGTTACAAACTAGCGGTTCTCTCAGAAGTTCTTTGCCACTCTTAATTTCTCTTCCAGGTCAAGCCATGCATTGTTTTGTCCTTTCTTTCCCCCTTTTAAATGCACAACTGGGGGCCTTTATCATGTATATAGATTAAGTAATCCATTGACTAAGGCCTTGATCTTGAAAAAACAGGGATGTACTCACATGGCTAGTAAATGAAATGAATCACTCCAATAAAGATAAGCATTGCAGAGGGCTGACCCCTACAACCTGCTTGACAAGAGCGCTAGTACTACATGTTACTAATATCAGATGTTTCAGGAGCTGGGCTCTCTCCTACACCATGGATAGAAATGGAGTGTGTCACCCCATATCCTGTTTCACCATGCCGTGGCTCCATGTTAGGTTTGGAACAGTTAGGTTGGGCCAGATTATTCTTTGTTAAAAGGAGAGTATTTTAGACTTCATAAGGTTTTTATCTTCTTCTGAAATGCCTCATATTTCTAAAGATAGACAAGGTTCTTTGGGAGACTATGATATCTTTTATTAGACTAACTTAAATAGTTGGGAAAAAAAATTATAGCACGCTTTTGGGTTAAAACACCCTTCATCAGACTGAGGAAGTCTCTGCAGTTGGTGTGTGCTCTTCCTGGATGGAATGAATAGTGAAGATGTGCTGGCACTCTGACAGCATTACTCATTTTTCTCATGCCTATGTTTTTACCTATGAATGCTATAGCAAGTTCTTGGTGTTTCAAGTATTGTGCCTTGTAGTTGTGTGAGGATTTAAAATGATGATGTGGGGAAATTGTTGGATAAACCTCCTGTGAATACAGGAGGGGGGACTCAATAGACCACAGGTCCCCATCCAGTCCTATTTTTCTAGTTGATACATAAAACTACAGTGGTAACTGATGCAAACCTTCCAACTTTACTTTTGAAAGTGATAAATGTTACTGACGTGACTAGTGCAATGAATACCACAATGATATGGATTACTTACAAGGCATTTAAAAAAAGAATGATCACTGAAAAGGAGATCAAAGTAATTCTGCTTACATATCCTCAAGAGCAAGTGGCAAATGCTTCCATAGAACCTTAATGGTAATCAAAAGAAACATTACTTTTCAGAAGATCAGGTTGTGAGTACATACAATCCTTCTAATTTGCCCTTGCTTTTTAAACAAAGACTTTTATATTTTCTTTAATGAGGCCTAGTGGAAAATCCTAGCCCTTAAATATAATTATATAACACATATTGTAAAATAATGCATTTGTTACATCCCAAGATAAAAAACCTTTGTTTCTTAGCAAATAATACAGTAGAACTATTAGAGAGATACATATGCACACGTGGGTATACCAGCCTACCCACCCACCCATGCACAGAATGCGAGTTTTACCAGCACCATACTAGTTGTCCTCAGTACATGCATCCTGCACAGCAATGAGAATAATTTCTACTGCAGTCACTGGGAGCTGTGGGTGCTCAGCACTTCCACAGTTGAATCCATACTCCATACCTGATCCAGTTCACATTTAAGGCAAAACGTTCTGGCCTTTGGCAACTCCAATTTACAAAGTTTAACACAAAACAGATTTAATTCTCATCCTAGAAAACTTCTCAGTATAGTTGTATTGTAAATCCCTCAGAAAAACTCTTACCTTATGTGATACAGAGGAATTAAACCCAAGTTTGTACTGTGGATTTTTTCTCTCCTAAGGATGAATTTATCCCTTTTCAGTTCAGTACCTTTGTGCTCCCTTCTGACCTAATTTTGTCGGTGATAAATGCCAGAGCTCCAGTGGAGTCACTTGAGCCGCTGCAAGGAAAAGACTGAAGTAAAAAAAAAAAAAAAAAAAAAAAAAAAATGGATGCACTCAACATTCCTCCTCTGACAGATTGCTTGTCAGGATGCTAAAAGCCTTGAAAGGCTGTAGGTGAGGTAAAGCCTCAGAATAGCCTTTCTTCAGATTAAATTGGATTTCAGTTTTCTACTTATTACTCTGTACAAACATAATTAAGTTAAAGCTCATTCAGGCTAAATAATTTTATATGTTGCACAGGTTTGATACAAACTGTGTCTTACAGGATACATTCCCAGAGGTGATGCATGGCTGGAGGACACACAAATTACATTTCAGACCCCTGTTAGTAACACAGCCATTCTGTAGAGATCTGCTGCAACTGTTCTTGTTTGTATCCAAGCTACTGTAAGCCCAAACCTAGGCAGCATGCCTTCTGCTCAGTACTAAATGGTTAGGACTGAGGGGAGTACATCTACTCGTATTGCTACAGAAATAGGAAAGCAGGCTGGCTGATTCACCAAAATGTACCAAGACTGTGGCTGGTGGAAGAAAACTTTCTTGTCGCCTTATTAGTCAATCTACTGTCTATCTTGTCAACATCTAGGTGGTAACAGAGGGATTCAATAATGCCATAAACTATGCCTGTAGTATCCCTGGGAAAACGAACATGGGCAGGCAACTACATTGGAAGGTAGGAATGATCACTAAAACAAAATAAAACACAACAAAACACAACCAAAAAGCAAAGAAAACTTCCCACACTTTGGGGAACTCTAGGTTCATTACTAAGAAAGGAATACTTTTTAAAGGCCGTGCCAAGCAAAATGAGAAACTTGAAGAAATACTTACAGGGCCTTTTTTTTTTTTTTTTTAATAAGAAAGCCAAGAAAAGAAATTGTGTGCGTCTGTGTGTGCGCGTGTGCCAAGTTTCAGCCTTAAGTGAATTCAAAGGTCTCGTAATAAGCCTTCCCTAAGACTGGTTTACAATAGAAATTGCCAACAGACCCTTAACTATAGCAATGTTATTGTACATAAATCAGGTACCTGAGAATCGCATAAGCCATTTCAAAGTACCTGTAATTTGCCAGGGGGAAGAGGAGGTCTGAGGGAATAGCCAGACTTCTGTAGTCTCAGTTTTCAAACCTAACAAGCATTTAGATAGTTGGGAGCTAAAAATGGTGCCTAGTGAAGTGTTTAGGCCCCTGATTTTATCTCCTAATTGTAGAGATTGTAACTCTACTTGAGGTACATCAATTTGAAAATGAGGCTGCTTGTGTTGTTGGTAAATGCTCATTTCAACATATTTGACAAAGAAAATACTTTTAGTAAAAGAGCAAATTCCACTGCACTGACTCCTTTATCTGACAGAAATATCTTGTTTCCCTACCAATCCTTCAGGTCATTGCATTTAAATAAAAAGGTTACATTACTTTAAGAAAAGAGCACAGCACCCTTCTAAACCAATAGCAAGATACTGAATTGTGCATAGCACTCTCAGTAGAGAGCTTCTACAGCCACATTTGATAAAATTTCACAAGCTCTTAAAGGTTCCTGAAGGCTTGCAATGTCAATATTTAATAATACATGTTAAGCTCAACGCTCAGTTGCTCAAGTGCCCATTAAAAAAAAAAAAATCAATATTTAAATGTATTGTACAGAAAGTAAGTTATGGTTCACTTTCCCTTCTTTAGTACTATGAGGAGAACTAAACAAACACGGTTACTATAAAACCACACACAGCAATAAGGCTTTGTGCAAGCTGGCAGAACTATTTAATCAGGCATGTGTGCATAATGGGCACTCTGAGTTTACATGAACGCCAAAAATGGAAACTATGTGAAAACAATTTTGCCTTTTATTTTCTTTACCATACATAGCTACTAACTTACACCTGCATATCATGTTGCCCTCTTTCCTTCCCACTCCCATATTCAATACAAGGACAGATCTGACACTCCTGAGCTACATCTTCGCATCCAAAATCAGGATCAATGCAAACTACTGGAGAACAAGTGGAAGTTTTAGAAGCAGAAGGTAACCAATACAGGTCTCAAGGAAGAGAGAAAGCCAATGAAATGATTATTCTGTCCTTAAACCATCTCATCGTATTTACTCAAATCCAAGAGGAGGTTATTTTCCCCATTCAACATAGGGGGGAAAGCCCCATATCTTGGAAACAAGTATAAGTGGAAAGACAGGCAGATGCTGTGGCTCTGACACCTGGAGCCACAGCCTCTGCCCCTCACTCACCAGCCCCCCTATAGCCTCTTCTCCCCTGCCTACCCCCCACCCCCTTACTATGTGGCAAGGAGACCCAAGCAGAGGCACATGCACCATGGGTAACAAGTATAGGGGTGGCATAAGCACCATAGAAGGGGACCAGCAGTGGAGGAGGAAAGGCAGCAGAAAACAAGGGACTGGTGTCAGGTCACTTTACTTCCCTGCTGCCTGCCCTGCCACCGCCTGCTCCCCTGACACCATTTGCCCACAAGCTTAAAATAACCCTCCAATAATTAGATACACATGGAAAATTATAACAAATTTATAAATTTTCCATATATAGAATCTAATTATTGAGAGCATCTTAAATTTGAATGCATCTTGGATCCAGGTAAATATGGTGCAATAAAGGCAACCCGTTTAACATTAGGTATTGCTTATGCTGAAGGCAGCAGAAACTCTTCCTCATGTTATTTTAGTGCCATGGCAGGAATACAGTTAGGGGGTAGAGCTAGATGTATCATTAGCAATATCACAAACCCAGGTTGGGACATCTGAAAAGAGGCTCCAGTCAAACCTCTGCAAAAGTTCCCTCTATGGATCCTCTCCATGCCCCGAGCATCAGTCTACTGCAGCACCACTCATTCTGTCAGTGCAGCAAGACCACAGAAGCTTTAGCTTCAGGTCTATTTTTGACCTTCCATACCTATTAAGGCTCAAACTGGAAAAATTGTCCCCAAGTTTATACTGTTTGCTCCAAAGATTGCTTTGATTTGTCTTATGACCTGTTGTTACTGAGTGGTATGACAGAAGTTTTGACACAGGAAAAACTTCTGCTGAGTGCAATAGGAATTTTGTTGGCGTGCAACTAAATAAGGAACTCAGCAGTAATTGTTAAAGTGATCATGCACCAAGATCTGAGTTGGTAAATTTTTTAATACAGAATTATAATCTTGTAGTCATGCAGACAATTTTAGTCCATATATCTGAAGTGAATTTATTTCCTTGGAACTAAATGTTTCCTGCCCACTTAATTAAAGAGAAACAACTGTAAATTAGAAACACCAACCAAAAGTTTAAGTTCTGATATCGTCTCTCTTATTTACCAAGTACTGCTGTTGTGGATTAGTGGTAGACACTTAGTCTATCACGCAGGAGACCTGAGTTTAATTCCTGCATGCACACATAACTACAGCCATTGAGGCACCAAATGCCTGCAATTGGTCTGGTCTTTAGATGCTGTCTCAAACGTATAGGGGATAGAAAGTCTAAACAGCCTCCACTTCTCCAAAACACCTCCTAAGTGTACATGTCAAAGGTCCTGGTGACCTTTCATGCATACACCATGATCCAGAAGGATTGATGGTTGCCTACTACCACCTTCTCCAGAACTGCAAACAGCACAGATACCTAGTCACCAAAAATATGTAGCAAGTAAACACAATCCAGTCATTATACTTATAATTTAATAACAGCACAACTTAAGAAATATTTTTTATTCAAAAGCACTATTCTACTTAAGCAAATTAAGCATTTTATTTAAACATATTGATATATATTAACAAAGTAGTCATTCTGATCTTCTTTATATATGCTAGATATTCTGAAACCAAGCCAATATCATCAATTTTCTGATATTTGTTTAAACTGCAAATAAACTGGTAAGTTATTGCATTTGTCTCATTTAAAGACATTTCTCACATACCAAAATGTATATTTTTCATATTTTAATTACATTTTAGTATTTAAAAAACAGGAATCAAAAAACACTTTTATTACTTCTGAGGTTCTAATGTTTATAAAGATCCAGGCAATTTGGGACAGGCTGCTCAGTAACTCACATAAAAGATGCAGAGCACAAAGTCCTTCTAATCAGGCAGACTTGTCTGGCAACCCACAGCAGTGCTTAAAATGTATTGACAAGTCTGTAATGCTGTTTGTCTTCTACTGGATATATAGTACAATTGATTTTCTGCTTTGTGTAATGGGCATCAGTTTATAAATAATGGGCATGAAATATTGGGAGAGTTAAAGAAAACACATTTCTGCTGAGTCCTGGACTTTGGGCAGCAGCTCCCTGATGTCAGTAACTTATGGGAAGTTATAGGCTGAAGTTGGTAGCATTAGAAGTAAATACAACTAGTTTTTAACATCTTGTAATTTAAAAGTCAAGCTTTCCTTGATCATTAAGGAGGCCATCATCAGAAAGTGTCTGTTGAAGTAAGAGATTCAGGAGGATTGGGCTTAATTCTTTGCTTTGTAACTGACCTCCCAAGTGACTAATAGTTTAGGGCTGGGGTAGCCAACCTGTGGTATGTATGCTGCAAATGTCATAGGCAGCCTGTACGGCATGCAGCAGACTGGGAAGAGTACAAGCAGAACAGTGGCAGGCAGGGCAGGAAGTAGAAAGCAGAGCAGCAGATCAGGCAGGGGAGCACAGGTCAAGGAACAGAGAACAGAAGATTGAGCAGAGGAAGGAGATCAGAGCGGCACTTTGGGTGCAGGACAAACATGGCAAAGATGCCAAAAGGGCAGACCCCACTGACTTAGGTCATCTCTGCCTCACTTCTTGAGACTGTCAGAAAAAGGGGGCATTAAAGTTAAATGCTTGTCTAAGGGTGTGGACAGACATAACACTTGGAATATTCTAAATATACCTTAGACCCTAAGGACGTCTGTAGTTGTGCTTGTTCACATTCTAATTAGAATGCATAGGAACAGATTCAGTCTGCTCTGCATTCCAATTAGAACACTTCAGCGTCCATCACCATCATGTGTATAAAGCCCACGGGGATGCTTTATCTAAACTTCAGCAAACGAGCTTTAGAGAACGCATCCAGCAGCCATTTTCAAATGCATGGGGGCTTAATAAACATGATGGTGAGCCATTTTAATTAGAGCAGCTGTCCAGGAAGTGTTTTAAGTGAAACAGCTCCCTCCCACCTCCGAACACATGTATAGACAGCCCACAAATATAGACATACAAGACCACTTTAGACTGGTTTACAGTTCCAGTAGCATTTAAAAAGCACACTGGGAAAATCAAGTACTATATTTTGAGCCACTACTCCTTGAACCTGCTCAATGTTATATGGAGATACACACAATATTCCATACCTAGCATCTAGTCAGTCCTCCAGGCATCCCATATGGCACTGTTCCTCACTCCCCAAACCTATGCAGGGCAACAGGGGTTGCTCCAAGATGCAACCAAGACCCTACTGCCCAAAGATTTATTGCCTACAGAGACCACAGCTCACAAGGGTGTTGAAGGCAAAGTCCTCTCTGTCAGTTTCACTTCTCTGCTAGGGACCCCTGCTAGATTTATTTGGGTGGTAGGGGGCAGCCAGGTTCAGAGCAGGGGCTGTACTTTGTGGCCCCCTGCCTGTGATTGTGCGTGTAACTATAAACATCTGTCAATTGCGGGGGTGAGGGGGGAGGTGGAGAAACACAATGTGCAATGGCACTTATTAGAAAGAATGCTGCCAATTCTAAGCTCCATGGGCACAGACAAAGTGACATTTCTTGCATGACCTGGTCCTTGAAAGCACTCTTAGCTGTCACTCATAATAAAACATGTGTGGCTACAGTGTGCTTTAAAATGGCCAACAATTCAAAAAGTAACCCGTGTTAAATCAGGTGTAAGTGAAGGTGCTCTAAGTTCAAGCACCTTAGATAACTTGCATACAGTCCCCTACAAGGGTTACATATCATGCCTCTGGTTTGCTACAGGAAGGAGGCAGAGAGTTTCCTCCCAACACAGCCAAGTGGGAGGCAGAGGAAGGGGAGCAACTGAGCAGGGGTTGGGGGTGGGGCAGGGGTGCTCTGAGTGGAACCCCCATCCCCAGCAGGAGAGTGTCCCTGGTACCCCATGGCACCACTGGGGAGGGGTCACAGTCTGAATCTGGATCTTCCTCCCCATCTAGGGTAATGGTGTGGAAAACTGACACCTAGAAGGCATGATGGTCTGGATATTCCATCCCCTGGTGGCATCTGGCAGCTATGCAATCCCTGATGTTAGGGTTTACTTAGAACAATGTACATGTGGACACTTCAGTCCACCCATTTGTGAGCCAGTTTCCAAACAGTGACATTCTTGGAATGGTTCAAGAGTTATGTCTTTCTGCACTCTAACTCTATCCCAACCATAGAGTTGGTTTAATAAAGATATCAACCACTAAAATCTTTGCAACTCAGCCTTTTCTTCTTTGTTTTTGTTAGAAGATGCAATGTTTAGGGCAAAAATTCATCCTGGCAATAGGTTGAAGCCTCTAGGACCAGCTCCAACATAAATCAATAAATGACAATGACAGTGCAATACAAATAAAAGATTATGTCCTGTTCTATCCTGGTAGTGATTAGAAATCAACTTTGGTTACTCCAGAAAAGAACATAGTCAGTGATAACATGCCTATAGAAGACAGCTAACAATAAGCCTTTTGTCAGAAGCACAAAGTATTTCCAAGGGATGCATCTTGTGACAGTTGAAGGGTAGAGATCTTCAGCTTTTCATACTTTTATAAATGTTTTTTTACAATGTATCTTAGTGAAGTTTTTCTAAGCATATGTAATACCACTTCAAAACCAAAGCACATACAGATATGTTAATTTTAATCTACATACATATTTATCATCATTTGAGATGACTGTATCCATGTTGGATCCTGGAGTCCACAGAGAAAAGACTCGGAGCGGTTGAGTGCAGCATGTGTGACAGAAGAATCAGACTGTGTAGCGTAAGTTATAATACTGAGGAAACAACACAGAAAACAGAGCCAGTACTGGCATCATTAGACTCCTGGAGTTGGGAATAATAGAAAATTAGGATTGGAAGGGACCTCAGGAGTCCACCTAATCCAACCCCCTGCTCAAAGCAGGACCATACCCAACTATATCATCCTAGCCAAAGCTTTGCCTAGCTGGGTCTTAGAAACCTCAAGGGATGGAGATTCCACAACCTGTTCCAATGCTTTACTACACTCCTTGTGAGAAAGTTTCTCTTAATATCTAAGAGATGACACAGCCAAGACAGTTAAAGTTAATCAGTATAGCCACCTCAGTCCAAGACAACATTCCCTGAAGGATTCCTAGTAGATAAATGAATGTGCACATTACTCAACAAACTAATAGACAACAAAAAAAATGACCACATGTTCTGCAAGTCAGTAAGAGGTGCAGTCCCTGACTTTTGACATTTCTGCTTTGTCAGCCTAGTGCAGTGATTCTCAACTGGGGAGCCATAATATCCTTTTAAGGATATAAGGGGCTGCAGCACAATATTAGCACTTTCAGGTGTGTAAACACCTACACATCATTCACAAAATAAACCCAGTGCTTTCAAACAGAAATACACACCATCAGAAGTATTCTGATCTGTTGTGGTCTGAGTCCAAAAACGAGAGAAAGCTAAGAACTGGTACTTTCCAATGGGTGCTTCAGGTCTGAAAATGTTGAGAACCACTACCTGAATGTGTGCGTCTTGCAGATTAACACAACATCACTGCTCAGAGGTTCAACGTACTTTTTGATGGAATACAAAAATCTTTGAGGGGACATTAAATGTAATTGTGGAGGCATGCAGAAGAGAGGGAAATAAGGGCCTTGATGAGGAAGACTGATTTAACTGCACTTGTATCTTGTGATGAGTCAGACATGCAAATAAGGAGAAGCACAAGCAGTTTTGGGTTGCAATATATACATAAATTTTGCTTAAATTTCACTTTTGATAGGTTGTCCACTTCTTGCCTGTGTCCCATTCAGATAAATCCAAGATTTCATTCTGGAACTTGACTCAAAAAGCTAAATTAGCTTCACTTCACAAAATGAGTTTCCGCTTGAAAAGGAAACAATTTTTTTTTAGTGTCATGAAGGGTGTTTAAGCAGCAGTCAATTTCCTGAAGCACTTTGCACAGCTCTAGTTAATGAACACTTCTGGAGAACAAACAAGTTATAAAAGCACCCTAGGGAATAGAAAACACAAAGAATTGGGAGTTAAAAGACTTAACTTCCATTTTTTAAAAACTCATCTGTGACTTCTGGGATGACTTCTCTTTAAATGCCTGGTAATTCTTATATGTGAAATTAGGGACAATGATATCACTGTGACCTGCCACAGCACTTTGAGGTGCAGGTTTGAAAAGTACTTGATTAGGAGCATCATCCCTTCCAGTCATGTGGATCTGGCTTAGGATGCTAAGAACTGAATGCTATTGTAAATGTGGCACTTTTCCATATCCAGATGGGGATGAGTTATCACCACGCATGGATCCAGAAGGCATGCTGTCAGCAGTTTGCCCTATCCATTAGTGAACACAGTAATTCAAAGTAACATATAGCTTGCGGACCATCTTCAATCAAGAAGGCAGTAGGGATATTAGTAAGCATAAAATAGGCTGTTACTTTAATAAAGCCCCTCAAATGTCTGCTTTTAATAGTTCTATTCTAGTGGTGGTGCCAGTTCACTTGGCATTCCAGCCATTCATTAATGAGCTTGACTTAAAAACAGTTTCACAAACAGAAAGTATACGCAACATGAGAGAAATAAAGTCACCAAGGTGCAGCAAAATTTAACTGTAGGTGGTAGTAAAGAAGAGAAGACACTTGAGCTTTGATTTATATTTAATTTCAGAATGGCAGCTTGTGTGTGTACATACCTCTTTTCTGTCCTTTTATATACATGTGAAAGAAAATGTCAAAACTATGAAGCTGAGGCTGAGATAATACATCTCATATATTAGATGAATTCTTATTAGCTTGACCATACTGAAAACATTGTCACATTAGAAACGCATACAGGCCACCTTGGCTAGTAATTCAGGGGTAAAAGCATTTATTAGAATGAGGTGGGTAGTAAACTAAAATTAAAAAAAAATACCCATTGCTAGGAGAATTCAGAATTATGTTTCATCTTAGAAGAAACAGCCTGACAATAAAAACCTATGAAAACTGAAACAGATGAGTAAGAGGTTTTGTGATTAAGGGACTGAGTCAGGACCCAGGATATTTTAGTTCTACTTACTTACATACAGTGATTGACCGCATATTCTGAGTACTTCAGTCTCAAACGTGTGTTTTCTCTCTGCTACTGCTTCCATTCTGCATGTGTGGGACTAAGTAATTTGCCTAAACCACTTTGGAGTTGAATCAAGGTCTCTAGTCTGCAAATTTTCACCACAAGAGTATCATTCCTCAAATTACAAGCATTTCTATAAAATTCTGGTTAACTTTTAAACATTTATTCCATGTTTAAGACAGTTGCAGTATCAGGCCATTGGTTATTCATCAGAAATACATTAAAACACAGTTCTGCACTAGAAAACTGTTTAAGAAGTCATTTATGTTGTCTAATATAATTCACAGATCTCCAAGCAGCAAAAATATGGGTAACTACCTTCTTTAGAATCGTCTTGGTAGAAAAAGTTAACATAACACTTCTGGGGGGGGGGGAGGGGGGGGACACACAGCTCTCTTCACCACTGGATGTCACTCTGACTCCACAAAAATGCAACCTCAAGGGCATTTTCATCATAACAATAACTGAGGAATGATTTTGTGCTCTTATCTGAGATGCTATTTCAAAACAGCTCAGGCTCTGTTTAAGCTTCAAAATAAGTTGCTAGATCTAGACAAGTGCTGGGCACATTGGATTTTGTCTTCTTTTGAAAATATGGTCACAATGACTGGTGCTGAGAAGCTGAAATTCTGTCCTGATGTTTCATAGTTTCATAGTAGTTAGGGATCAGAAGGGACCTGAATAGATCATCAAGTCTGACCCCCCACCACTGGCTGGAGCACATGCTGGGATCACATGACCCCGGACAGGTGCTCATCCAACTTCTTTTTGAGTTTACCCAAGGTAGGAGCGAGGACCACTTCCCTAGGAAGTTGGTTCCAGATCCTAGCCACCCTAACAGTGAAATAGTGCCTATGAATCTCTAACCTGAACCTATTCTCCAGCAGCTTCTGGCCATTGTTCCTCATCACCCCAGGTGCTGCTGGGGGGAATAGGGTACTTTTTATTTGCTGCTGATCTCCCCTAATGAGTTTGTAGGCAGCCACCAAATCCCCCCTCAGCCTCCGCTTGCTGAGGCTGAGCAGGTTCAGGTCCCTCAGCCTCTCCTCACAGGGCCTACCCTGTTGCCCTCCAACCAAGCAGGTGGCCCTCCTCTGAACCCTCTCAAGGCAGGCCACATCCTTCTTAAACTGCAGTGTCCAGAACTGGACGCAATATTCCAATTGAGGCCGGACTCGCATAGAGGGGGAGGATCATCTCTCTGGACCAGCTTGAGATGCATCTTTCGATGCATGACAAGGTACGCTAGGCTTTGCTGGCTGCAGTCTGGCATTGGTGGCTCATTTTCATCTTAGAGTCAATGACTCCAAGATCCCTTTCTGCCTCTGTGCTCTCAAGGGGGGAGCTCCCCAGCTTGTATGTATGCTGTGGATTCCTTCTCTGCAGGTGCAGCACCCTGCACTTATCCACACTGATGCCCATCCTATTACCATCCACCCACTTCTGCAACTAGATTTAGACAGACTACAGCTCCTCTCTCTCTTCGAGCATGCCTACCTCTCCCCACATCTCAGTGTCATCGACGAACTTGGACAGCATGCTTTCCACCCCCTCATCCAAGTCGCTGATGAAAATATTGAACAGTGTAGGTCCCAGGACTGAGCCTGGGTGACCCCACTATTCACATCCCACCAGGTTGAATATGACCCATCCACCACCACTCTCTGGGTGCACCCCGTCAGCCAATTTCTGACCCATCCAATTGTGTAGGCATCAATGCCACAGTTGCTCATTTTATTAATGAGAATGGAGTGAGAGATAGTGTCAAAGGCCTTCTTAAAGTCCAGAAAGACTACATCCACAGTGACACCATCATCCAGGGATTTATTTACCTGGTCATAAAAGGCTATCAGGTTGGTCTGGCAGGACCTGCCTTTGATGAACCCAGGTTGATTTCCCCTGGGCATGATCTCCCCTGCTGGCCCCCCACAGATGTGATCATTGATAATTTTTTCAAGGATTTTCCCCAAGACCAATGTGAGGCTTATGGGTCTATAGTTTCCTGGGTCCTCCTTTCTCCCTTTCTTATAAATGGGGACCACATTAGCTAGTTTCCAATCTCCGGGCACCTGGCCTATGGACCACGATAGCTCATACAGCTGGGCCAAGGGCACAGCAATGTCTTTTGAAATTTGTGTCTTATATTAAAATTGAAGTATTATCCTGAGGAATCTCTCTGATAATCAATTTATGGGATCATTCTACATATACAGCTGTGCAATCAGATAGACCGAGATATGAAATCATTTCCAGGACTCTCTGGAAGATAAAAACCCATGACTTTCCTCAGAGAAATAAGGCAATTTTAACAGCAGGTGTCCCCTTTAAAAAACCCATGCGTCACAGATAAGGTCTAATGTTTTTAATCAGGTAGGCCACCAAACTGCTTTAGGATGTAGCTGACTTCACAATTCCAGCAACAATATGACACTACCTCTAACCCTGGAGAATGGTTATCTTCAGACTTTCCAGGACAAGTGCAACTGCAGCCACTTTCTTCTACATAATATTAAAAACGCATCAGATAAATTTTGTACGGTATTTGGAGGATTGTTGGTTAGTGAGTGAATATTTCAAATACATCATACATTTAAGTGTATAAAAAGGATATTAAGTCCAAGTCATGCACTGCTTTTAAAATGATTTATGGGTCTTTTGAGATCTTCAAAAAGTATAACATAGGACTAAGTATTGAGCATGTCTACACAAGATGTTTTACTGCATATTACACTAATCTAGTGCACAGTAAAGAATCAGCATCTACACATGCACATAACTTACTGTACAGTAAAATAAGGCCAATGTACTGTTTGCTAGTACCAACAAATACAGGTGCTAGATTAATGGCACATCAGATAGTGCACATGTAGATGTTGACTGGGAGCAATTTGCTCCTGTCAGCCTAGGGAGCAGGGGGCATAGGAAGCGGAGAGTGGGGGGAGTGGGAAAAGCTGTCCATGGCTCCGGTGCAGAGCTCAGGATTACAGCTTGGCTTGGTGGCACTGCCTTGAGGTGATGTTCTGTGACCAACCACAGTGCTCTGAGCTCACCCCTCACTTTGCTTGCTGAGGGGATGGGGTAGCTCTCTGGAGCCAGGAGCTGGAGCAGCACTGGGACAGGGGAGCTCTCCATCCCTGCAGCATCAGGCTGGGAACAGAGAGCTTCCCTGTACCCTCAGACCTGCTACTTCCTGTGCAATGCATGCCCCAGTTGGCTCCTTCTTCCCCACTCATGCCTGGGGGAGCTGAGCAGTGTCAGGACTGAAGGGAGATGTGGAGGGCGTAAGCAGCACCGGGACTGGAGAGTGGAACACATCTGCTTACCCCACCCTATGTTGTCTGCCCCTGGTCCTAGTGCTGCTCCTCCCTGTCCCCATGTCATCTCACCTGCCCATGCCCCAGTCCTGGTATGCATTTCCTTGGCCTTGGTGCTGCTCAGTTCCCGGCTCCCCACAGGCATGGGCAAGGAGTGGGAGCTGACTGGGATGGGTGTTGCATGGACAGTAACAGGGTTAAGGAGATGGGGAAGCTCTCTGTCCCTGGCCCAGTGCTGCAGAGACAGAGAGCTCTCCTGTCCTGGTGCTGCTGGGGGAGCCAGGAGCTGAGCAGCACTGGGACGAGCAACAGAGAGGTCCCTCATCCCCTCAACAAGCAAAGCTTGGGGAGAGCTCAGGCTGCTCAGCCACAAGGCGTCACCCCAAGCCAGTGCCACTAAACTGGGTTGCAATTCCAAGCTCCATGTGGCTGAGAGTGGTCCTCTGCTTTGGAGTGCCCACAACTGCTGCAAAGCAAGGCAGGGGGGCAGAAGCAGCCCTGGATTCAATGGGCACATCCAGCAGAGCACAGATGTGTGGTATGGGGCACCATAGACCCATCTGCAGCACCACACACCACATATGCTTCACTTGCAGGCATTCCCTGCACTGCTGATTTGCAGTGTGCAGGGTGAGGGGGAGTTTGAACCCAGGGATCCCAGGGTCAAAAACTTGTGCTTAAAAAAGCAGAGCATCACATGTGGCAGCAAAATCCAGAGTCTGGCAAGCCACAGCCATGATCTGGCTGCCAGCCAGGCTTCCTGATGCAGGATTGCCATGGCTGCAGATCCTGGAGGCCCCCAGTACGGCTGCTGGGGCCTGCACAGTTGCTGGCCCCAGCCTTCCCTATCCCAACCAGGGCAATGTGTTATGTACCAGAGCATGAGTGGCACAAGCATTCCCCAGGAACAAGTAGCAGCAGCACAGTATGTGCTGCTGCTGTTTGTCCCTGGGGAAATGCACATTCCCACTTGTGGGGACATGCCCAACTGCTCCTGTTGGGAGTAAATTTGCTCCAGATGCAGGCGCATGTGTAGACATGTTCCTGAGTACAGTTTACTGTGCCTTGTTTTAATGCACAGTAGCCTTGAAGTGCATTCATTGCACATGTAGATATGGTCACTATGGTATTAAAACTAGAGAGTAGATATGGATTTTCCAAAGAGTATAGGGCAAAAGACATTTCTTTACAGAAATTCCATTACTTTGGGTAACTACTTAGGTAGATTCTCTTTAGCTAGTAAGCAAATGAGTCTAGTTTGCACGGGTGTGATGGGACCCCAAGTCAGCCAAGGTCATATGGCTATGAACTCCCCATGAGGTGAATTACCCTATCAGTGGACAGATTCATTTAGGAATAATAAAAACAAAATAAATAATGAAAACCAAACTTTAATAATTAGGGAAAACATGACAACAGAATTGGGAAAGAAAGAACAGATCATGAAGGATTAACACACACACTCTCGCACTTTTAACCCTTAACCCTGGCTAGGACTTACTTTATAGTCCACAACTGGCAGGAATCATCACAGTCTCTGCAGTAAATTCCTTCTTGTCCCCAGGAGTTTTGGCTTCTCTGCTTCCCTCAGTAGGCTGCCTCTGACTCACTGCTCCAGCCTTTTCAGTTGATGACTCCCCACGTAGATGACTCCCTCCATCTCCAATTTCTACAGTGTCGTTAGTATGTCTTTCCAAATAGCTGGTGTCTCAAAAACACAAAAATCAAAGCCAAACCATTGTGTATTATGTTTCAGGGATAATGTGCAGGTTCTACTGAAGTCAACAGCTAAATCTCCAGTGAACTCAATTATATCAGGATTTTACCCTAAATATTTTTGAGGAAATAAAACATATGTGACTAGTTAGTTATGAGAGACCACAGATACAACAGATATTTTACCAGAGACCACCAGAGATTTCGAAGGGCTTTGCTGGGAATTTAAGTCATTGCTGAGAAGAAATACTGGGCATCAGAAAGAAAATTGCATTGATAACTCATTCTGATGTGGTGGACTGGTGCCTACAGGTGTAGCTGTAGCAATATAAGTTTTCTCCGAGATGACATTGGGACTGAGTGGCATCAGTCCAGAAAGGTTCCTCAAGCAGAATACTTAAGGTTAACACTTCTTATCACACATACATCTTGAAATATATTTCAAACTCCTTCACAGTTAACATTATAAAAAAATTGGCAGAGGTAAAAGCCTTCAAATCTGCATGTCAAGAACAGCCTGCCTTTTGCTATTTTAAATGTTCAACGTAAAGAAAACACAATATTCTCAAAGTTCCATCAGATCTCATTAGTGCTCTGCATGAGCCTTTGAGAAGCAGAACAAGTAGTGAGTTAAACTAACAATCTGCCAGCATAATATGTACAACATGCTACAAATTAATCATACTGATGCTGGCAAGAAGACTACTATTTTTTTTAAAAGCTGTGATAGCCAAAATGAAAGCAGAATGAATGATGTCTTCTGTAATCACAACAAACGTAAGGCACACTAACATTAGAAACTTAACAGGCATATCTTGGGAAAGGTTCTCTATGGTTAAACAATGACATGATACATAGAGCATACAATTTTTTCTCACATATAACATGCCCTGCAATATAATACACCCCCTGTTTTTGAAAGGCTTCAAAAAGGAAAAATGTATCTTACCTTTGAGTACAGGGAAGTACCTGATGTCTGGGGTCTCCAGGTTCAGAGTGTGCGCAGATCCAACCCCATACACCAGCTTGATCTGGCACTGGGACTAGTATTGTATGACAGGTCTGAGGCCATGGGATGACCCCATGCTTTGGCCCAATGCAGCACATGGAGTTATGTCATCTAGGTGAAAGACTTGATAGGGGCCTAAATATTTGTTGGTAAGGAGTGGAGGCAGCCATGCCATGTCTCTTAGAGTGGCTCTGGGAGCCAAGGCAATTAACACTGCCACCAAATTTCCAGATCCATTGGGAGCTGTTTTTCTCACATAAGATGCATATCAGAATTTCCCCAACTGGTTGGGAATAAAATATTCCAGTTTTATGTGAGAAAAATATACCATACAAAAAGGAAACATTTTGAGTATTGCATGAAAAAGGGTTTGGAAGGCAAGCCTTATGAGGAGAGATTGAAGAAAATAGGCGTGTTCAATAGCTTGCAGAAAAGGTGCTGAAGAGGGGACACGATAGCAACCTTCAAATATCTGACGAGCTGCCATAAAGAAGAGGGAAAGCACCTTTTCGTTCTTGCTGCAGAGCACAAGATATGGACCAATGGCTTGAAGTCTCAGCAAAGTAGGTTTAGCTTGGGTATTAGGAAAAATGTCTTCACAGTGAGACAGTAGAATAGACTGCCTAGGAAAGTTGAGGAATCTCCATCACTGGAAGCATTTAAGAAGAGGCTGTGACTTGGATGACTACACAGTCTGGTGGGTGGCGAATTGGCTAGAGGGTCATAACCAGAGTTGTAGTGGATGGGTTGGTATCGACCTGAAAGGGTGTGGGCAGTGGGGTCCCGCAGGCTCGGTCCTTGGACCGATACTCTTCAATGTCTTCATCAGCAACTTGGACGAGGGAGTGAAGCGTACTCCTGTCCAAATTTGCGGATGACACAAAACAGTGGGGAGAAGTGGGCACACTGGAGGGCAGGGAACAATTACAAGCAGACCTGGAAAGGTTGGACATATGGGCAGAAAACAATAGAATGCAATTCAACAAGGAGAAATGCGAAGTGCTGCACCTAGGGAGGAAAAATGTCCAGCACACCTACTGCCTAGGAAATGACCTGCTGGGTGGCATGGAAGTGGAAAGGGATCTTGGATTCCTAGTGGACTCCAAGATGAACATGAGTCGTCAGTATGACAAAGTCATCAGAAAAGCTAACTGCACTTTATCGTGCATCAGTAGATGCATAACGAACAGAACCAAGGACATGATATTTCCCATACGGCATGGTCAGACCGCAGTTGGAATACTATGTGCAATTTTGGGCGCCATGCTTCAGGAAGGATGTGGATAACCTGGAGAGGGTCCAAAAAAGGGCCATTTGTATGATTAAGAACTTGCAGGCCAAGCCCTATGAGGAGAGACTAGGGCACCTGGACCTCTTGCGGAGGCTGAAGACAAGGTTGAGAGGCGACCTTGTGGCTGTCTATAAGTTCATCACGGGGGCACAGAAGGGAATTGGTGAGGCTTTACTCACCAAGCCGCCCCTGGGGGTTACAAGAAATGATGGCCATAAGCTAACAGAGAGCAGATTTGGACTAGACTAAAGGAAGAACTTCTTCACTGTTAGAGTTGCCAAAGTCTGGAATGGGCTCCCAAGGGAGGTGGTGCTCTCCCCTACCCTGGGGGTCTTCAAGAGGAGGTTAGATAGGCATCTGGCAGGGGTCATCTAACACTCTTTCCTGCCTATGCAGGGAGTCGGATCCTAACATCTATGAATCTATAAGGGACTGGACAAAGCATTGATCAGGGAATATCTAAGAGTAGCTACGTCCATACTCTAGTATGTGTATTTCCCATATTTCCGAGTTTTGTTGGCTGTCAGGGTGGGGGCCAGGTTCATCTTCCTCAGAAGCACTGGGGTTTGGCTGCAGCCATGGCTGGGGGTTTTTAACTGAGGTGCGCAATGCTCTCGACAAACTCAGAGCTTCCAGAGGGTCTTGTTCCTCTGATGAGGTTCATATCAATTGCCATATTTGGGGTCAGGAAAGAATGCTTCCCCATGGTTAAATTGGGACGGGGGGAAGAGGGAGGGCAGGGGGAGAGAAGATTTCTTCCTGGGAACTCTTAAGAATATATTAACAATCCTCATAGTAGCACAAGGTAGGCCACCCTAGTGCCTTATCTAAGACAAGGTTGGAGTGTTATGTTTTGTTTTTGTGTCAAGATTGACCCTAGTTTTACTAATAGATTTGACAATGGATTTGTATTGGATGGTTTGGAAAGGGATGACCCGTGGCTGGCAGAGGGCTGGACTATAACCTCTGGAGGTCCCTTCCAGCCCTACTTATTTATGATTCTATATAATTTAAACAGATGCTGTCTGGTATTACATAAAAGAACATTCTGACTTTTTCAAGATTGACAGATATAACGCATCAAATTAATCTTGAAACTACTTGTTTAGACTTAACCCCCTTTAGTTCAGCTACAGAGACTTCATATTATTTAAAAAGCACAATTAAAAAAAAATGACAGGGACAAAGAGCATAATAATACACAACCTTGTGAAAGGATGAACACATATCCAACCTCCTATCAGTAGTGTAACTTGTGAGGAGTGAACAGAGTACTAGCTCTCGGTGCCAAATCAGAAGGAACACCAGAACGAAGTTTCCCACTGCTGCAGCAGACTGCATTCAAGAAATGTGCACTGAGGTGCCAGCAGCTGTCCCTGTGCTAGAAGGTAAGGGCTTGCTTCTTGCCCCGCCACATTGCCTAGGGAAGTTACACTTCTGCATGCTGTACCTCTCTAAGCTCTCACGATCACCTGAAAAAGAGAGACAAAGGAACTTGGTTGTGCACCCCATTTCTCAAGAGGTTAATTCTGATAATCATCTGCCGCAATACATTGACTTACTCAGTAAATTTCATGGTAGTCACAACAGACCAAGACGACGTAATGTTGTCTGCTGGGTAAATAATAAACCCTTGTGAAGCAAACTACATATTAGCTCCTTTGGCAGTGTATGTCAGTGTAGCACCAATAGAATCACAGAGGTAGAGACAACCTGGGTCCTCTAGTCTTATACCTTGTATGAATGCAGGAATGCTTTCCCTAAGGTATCCTTATCCAATGTTTATGCAGCCTTCTCTTGCAAATCTCTAAAGAAGAGTCTACAACTTTTCTGGACATTATGCTCATTCACACTAGTCAAAGATGTTTCTGTATAAATTGTTTTCATGCTCAACATGCTGACAAAAGGATTGGCAACCTTTTTGGAGCAGCAGACTGAAATAAAACAGCTCTATCCAAAGCATATATTTATTTCTAATATCCTATTAAAACTGCTTTTCATCTCAATACAGGATCTATTTCACCACAGAAATATGAAAATAAAACCCAATGAACTTACTGGAGTTACTATATGTATTAATGCTCACAGGATTTGATTTCTGGAATATGCTTGCTTATGCATCTGAATGGGTAGCTGTAAATGGAATGTGGTGACAAAGTGTTAGTAAATTACAAGTTATATAGGATAGATGCTAAACCTTGTCTGTGAGGATCTAGGAGACTTTGGCTAACCCACTTGGGGATGTGCCAATTCAGCACAAGCAACAGGCTTACAGCCTTTTGGGTTACTGCAGGGGTCAGCAACCTTTGGCCTGCACTTTAGATCCAAACCACAGAGCAGTTTCATCCAGCCTGTGAAACCTGTTCTGCAGTGGACTGCACACCTTGCTGCGCTGAACACCAAGTCAATGCTTGGACCAATCTGTGCAATTTCAACTAGCTGCTCAGAAAAGGTTGCCAGCCTCTTGGTATTTTGTCAAATTGAGTTTGAAAACAAAATCAGCATTTCCCTTCATATAATGGCAGACAGCACCCTATTTTATTGTTTTATTTTATTATATGGGTCTTTCACCAGGGAGATGCAGGAAAATCAGCAGAAAGTAGGAAGCTGTCTGGCACCAACTCTCCACAACTGTCCAAAATTCTCCATCTACAAGTTGTTAAATCTCTCAGTATTTAAAAAAAGTTTTAGTTAAAGCTTGGATTGCTGTCACCCTATCATTACTGTTACTTTGCATTTGGCTAACAGGGATGGCCTGCATTAACCTTGAATTTCCTGGTTTTGCTGTTTCAAGTAGCAATCTATTTGCATCCTAAGCAAACTTCTCTTGTGGAGTCTATTTAGTTGGAGATTTATAACAGCTTATGTTATTTGTAAAACATGAAAGCTGTTCTTGACTGTGTACCATTCTTATGCCTAAGGGTCTCTACCACAACGCCCAATTAACTTAATTGCATTCAGATAATCTCTGCCTGAAACTAAAGGGACAAATTAGAGACTACCAACAGATCAGTCTCCATTGCAGGAGTGGCAGTTACCATCCCTACTCATAGAGATTTGAATGGTGGGTGAGCATGATCATACATCTTCAAATCATCCCCATCACTTACGAAAATACAGATTGGCACTGATTTTCCAATACCACTACCATCCATACAGATCTGTACAAAATGCTCCACTAATCACTGCTTGGTACAGAATGTTTATAGATTCCATATCTGGACAAATTGGCTTCTGGGATTGGATTGGGTTCTTAGAGGGTATAAGGTTGTATGCTGCATTCACAAAAAGTTTTTGGATTGATTATAAAAGAGCAGTTTCTTAACTGGTACTGGGACAATGATTTCTTGTGTGTTTTTGTTTTGGAGGGTAGAGAGATGGCAGGGAGGAAGGGAGAGAAACCAGTCAGTGCTACTGAAATGTCTAGGTCACTTAGTATACTGGGAACATGCATACACATATTTTAATACAGCTAAATGCAAGTTTACGCATCTTGGAACAAAGTAAGCCATGTTTCCAAGATAGGTAGGTAAAATCTGTAAAGCAACAACTCATTATGGTGAATAAATAACCTGATCATGAGCTCCCATGATGGAGCCGACTGCCTGATGTATGAACAGGGAATTATTGTGCAGGAAGAATGTGGAATGGCATTATTTAGCATTAGTGAGACTGCGGAGTCCAATTCTGATATCCATACTTCAAAAACAATCATGAAAAAACTGGGAAACATTCAGAAGAGAGACATGAGAACAATTGAGGTTGGGCAAGCATACGTAGTCAGAAACTTTGTATATATAAATTCTCTTGCCAGAGAGAAAGTGAAGTGATTTGATTACATTCTAGACCCACACAGGGAGAGGAAAGACTTTCCAATATTAATAGTAGAGAGCAGAGAAGGACTTAAAATTATTGAATGGACACTACATCTATACTAGAAATAAAGCCTTTTTTCTTTTGATGGAAGGGTTAAAACACAATTGGAAGATCATTCTTGGGGATGTGGTGGATGCTCTACCTCTTGAAACCTTCAATTAAAGATGGACATCTTACTAAGTGAAATGTTTGAAGACAATCAGAAACTGTCAGCCTGATATAGGAAGTACTGTATGACATTCTATGATCTATCTTATGCATGAGGTGAGATTGGACATCATAGCGATCCTTTCCATACTTTCAAGATACAAATGATTTTCAAAGTTAAACCATACCAGTTTTAAAACTATAGGAGCAAAACATCTCATAAAAGCTGATCAGGATTTGGGCCTCAGAACTCCTACATTTTTCATGTATCATTAATGTGACTAACTTCAATACATCTTATATACTGAAGTCTGTCACACTAATGTGTTTAAGAAGGGTTAGTTTTAGTTTTTATTTGATTAGACTTTATCAGTCTTTTGTTGGATAACAGTTCCTGCATGTTCACTGTGTTGGTTTCCTATCATTTTAAATATTAACTATCACCATTAGCTAACCAAAAGCTATCCTTAATTTAATAATACAGTTTAATATGGAATTATCATGAGAGGTGGCAGTGCCAAGTGGACAGTTTCTCATAAAAGTCTGAAAACGGGCCTAAAACTTCACCATTTATGCATTATTCAGCAAGATAAAAAAGGGGAAAAGGTGGGAGTAATTTCTTTGGCAAAATGGTTTGGGGGTGGAGAGAAGGCTTTGGACTTCAAATTTACTCCTTTGAAGAAAGATAAAGATCTTCTGGCCAATTAAAAAGACAACAGCTGTTTTATTATGTTTTAGACCATCTTTATTCGATGCTCACTACAAGATAGGAGGAAAGAACAAATTTTATCAAAAAGAATTTTAGAATTCTTTTTAGCAATGGGTTAAGACAGCCTTACTTATTCTTGAGTCCTACACAAGATAATAGAGAAATGTGAACTCCAATATATACATATCAAAAGAACCACAAAAACAAATGCCAGCCAACTTTTGAAAATTTGTACGCATTCATTTATGGACAGACTTCAGTCTATACAAGTTACAAACTATTTTATTTTCATACTGGACAGTTTTGCTTTTATCACAAGTTAACCTTAGTAGGCTTAGTAATCACAATGACTTGGGCAGAGCTTTCAAACTAAGCAAATCTTGAAATGAGGCATTTGAACAAAGATCATATGCTACAGTAAGAAGTGCCAGTAATCCATCAGACTGCTCCATCCGAGTCATTTCTGAATCACTGTCCCAGCAGAAAGCTTGTCTGCAAGAGCAGTCTTAGGGTGACAAATCCAGTAACATCAGTCAGAGCAATGGCTTGACTAAATTTCATACTTGATGATTAATGCACATTTTGATTCCTTCCTCTCCCACCCCCAACCTGGCCCTGATGAACTTCCCCACCAGCTGGAAGTTGCACTCCAGCTGCAGTTAGGAAACAGGGGCCTGGGATAAGCAATGACAGTGCAGGCACAGTTCCTAGTTGAATGATTCTCACAGGTGAGAAGGGAAAACCTTTCTCTCCCCACCTGCCTGCCAAAGTCACCCTGCCTGGAGGCAGGTCATTCTCTCTGATGGCTTGAAAATGGTTGCTAGCCCCGATCTAATATCTTGCCATATACCTTAGGTTAGGACTCTTCATCATCTTCATCAAATGCCTATTCCCTCCTCCTAGAGAGCATCAACTTGCACTCCATCAGTCTTGTTGCTTCATTATCCTTTGACCCTCCTGCCCCAAATCCCATGAGATCTGCAGGATGTTGAAGGAATAACTTTGAAGTGCTCGTATATTATTCTTCAAGAGCTATATTTGTATAGTGGGGGAGAGCTTTTTCAGAGGCCAAGACATCTTGGAACACAGCTCCAGAGATGGGTATTTGAGTCTTGCTCCAAAACCTATGCTCAAGCAAGTCAACCCAGCTGTAAACCAGTACCTGGTAATTCGGTGTCAGACAGCCAGACACAAATGCCAACCACATTACTCGCTCTGAAGCACTTAACTCAAAGGGGTCTTGAATTCAATAGGCTTCCAGAAGATTTTGTATTGTTGAAAGTAGAGTGCAGTAGCTGGAAATAAATAAATCATTCAGCAACTCAATGAAAATAAAACACGTTAAAGGTTCTAACAGGTTAATTTCAAATGAAATTTCAACTTCAAGATAGATGTTTCCTTCCTAAAGAAAACCAGATTTTTAGTTAAATAACCCCTTTCATGACATATTCCATTTCCAGACACAGCAAATTTTCACATGCTGATCATATGACCGTAACAGTTACTTTGGCCTACTAAAGCATTTACACTTCCAGCAATACTGTTCCAAATGCCTTTTTTTCTTCAGTTAAACCCAGATGAAATTGATGTTGGCTTTTTTGGTCATTTTTATAGCTAAACAAGAGATCTTAACTCTACCTCTAATACAATAATGTGTTTCATTCATAGCTCTATATACCTTCCTATCATGCTTTTGTAAAAAATAAAATAAATTAAAATCCCAAATCAGCAATTGTGTGTGGCTTCTAAATTGTCTACAGTTTTATTAAAAATGAGAAGGATTTCCAAGTGTGCAGTCCATCAACAATATATTACAGATAATAGGACATAGCAGAAGCTGCTCTTTGAAAAAACTGTATGGGAAATACTGTCTTCCTAAAGAATCATGTGCCTATTAAATATAGGTCAGTTCATTACAAGACTCATATCCAGAACTTCAAGACCAGCAGAATATTTGGGACATCAAAATTTAGACTTGCCTTTGAGTTCAGTATCACAAGACACAAAGCATTCCAGGACCAACAGGAGCAGAATATAACCATGACCTCCATAAATCCAAACCTGTGAGGGCGAGACAGCAGGCTCTTTACAACAAATATAATGCCTTTGGAAATCCTTGAATTCAAAGCGCATCAAGACAAAACTTTTGATAAAGCCATCCAAGTCCATCAGACTTCAGCAAGGGCTAATCTGGGATTCAAAGAGACCTGAGGATTTTTCAGATATAGCAAGGTTGACTCAAGAAGTGGAACCTTTTCTTGATTTCAGGATAACTGCAAACTGACCTGCTGGAGACTTATCTTCTCAGGTTTTGAATTGGTAGCTCCTGTACCCCTTCCACTCCCCCAGGTAGACTTCCAACAGGGGCCCCTCTGCTAAGGGATACCTTAAGAAGGTATAGAAACATCACTTGCAAGCAACAGAATCAGGATCAGTGATACCAATAGGGAGCTAGCATCTGTGCTTCTTGGTTATTCCAGCACGTGAGAAGGGAAGGCACAAATCAGCTTAATCACCTGGTTAGATTTAGGTGACTACCTAAAAAAAAAAAAAAGGAGTGGCAGGGGGGAGGCAGGGAGGTGCTTTAATTAGAACAGCTCAGAGCTGCTTTAAGTAAAGCGCCAAGAGTGTCATGTGTATCAGCATCTCCACACTGAAAAATGGTGGTAGAGTGCTGTAACTAAAGCTCATCAAATAAGCTTTATGTAAGGTGCCTCTGTCACCATTTTTCTGTGTGGGTATGCTGATACACATGAGGCTGAAGTCTTCTGGAGCACAGTAATTGCCACACTCCAGCACACTTGATTAATCCGTAATCAGTCTGTAATCTGTAATTACAGCACATCAGAGCAGGCTTGCTGCATGTGTATAGGTGCCCTTTGGTTTTTCAACTCTCTTGGATCTCCAAAGAGATGCACTCCCTATCATTTTATTTTAAAAATGAAATAAATTTAAAAAAAAAATGTTCTTAATCAAGTCTTTTAAGGTCTTACCCTCAAGGATGAAAGCCAGGAACATAGCAAGAACATGGATGTGATAGAATACAGGGACTGCATGACAAAAGCAGCAGTTGCACATGTCTCCAGAAGTTTAGGTACTTAGTGAAAAACACAGTTTTTTTAAAGTATGAAATAAAAATAAGACAGTAATATACATGCTTCAGCATAATCAATGTAGCATGCTGGGTAATGCAAAGACCAGTCATGAAGCTATAGCTGGTATTTTGGAAAATAGCATCTGAATTCTTCTACAAGTCATGTTCAGGTTTGACATTAAATGACTTCCATGAGAGAAGAATGTTTCTTTTCCTTGCATGAGTCATGCTTATCCTGTGGTATGATGAAATTATTTTCAAAGAAAAAAGGCAATTCTCTTTTCATTTTCAACAGGTGTACTCATTACTGCAAACAAGATCACCATAGACTTTTAAAATACATTTGCTGGAAGCTCCTACAACTTTAAGATGTTAAAAAAAACCAGAACAACAAAAACCTCTCTCTCTCATTAGTTACTGTAACTTTCAGTTTTTTAACATCTAATCCAAATAAGACAAAGCAAACATTGTTTGCAACACAAAGAAATGTGGAAACCCGGTGGAATAGATTTGTAACAAACATTTTACACTTCCCCTTAAAAAAAAAATCTCATGTGAAATTCACCAAAAGCCACAAACTCAGGAGCTCCTGATAAATGTGGACCACTAATACTTACATTTCAGAACCCTGCTAAGTACCCGGTAATAATGAAATCTTGAAACATGAGGATCATGTTGTGACTTCTATGGTGGCAGGCCTTAATATTAATGCTTTATTATATGCATCATTTAAAATAAGATTATAGCGGAGGTGAGGGGTAGGGCCTTCCAGTGGCAGAAGTATTAACCAACAGCCCTGCTCTCCATTCCCATCACCCTGGATTTGCTGGCCATGCATTGGTCTGAAGTTATAGAATGGGGTGAATGGGAACATACCTGGTCTCCGAGTTGTCTGTTGTGAGGGTTGAGTCTCACTGGATGTCTTCACAGGACGACTCCTCCCCAACAGCCCACCCAAACCCCTGCAAATGAGGTGTTCTGTAGCAGATGCTAACTGCCTCATACCACACTTTTTTCTTTCCCCCTGGTCTGTTATTGCCCTTTAATGAACACTTGGACCTTGTTTCAAAGTTTTGCCCCTTTAAGGGTCACCAGTCCAAACAAATGAACAAAACCTGGGGATTGCCTTGCCTGCTGGGTCAGTCAGTCCAACCAGTGCAGTAATCCTTCTGGAAATCTGAGAGACCCTGCTGCCACAGGCCTTCTCCTTCTCCTGCTTCTTCCTGAGCCTCATTCCTTGGCTCTGGCTACTCCTCTTCTGGTTCCCTGGGAGCTAACCAGCTGGGGCCAGCATGGCTACTCACATCCCTGAAGCCAAGCGGCCTGCTGCCTATCCTCTGCTGCATCTACCATCCAGTGAGAGAGGCAGTTCCAATGTGGCTCCACTCCTCTGGAGCTTCCCAGTATACCACCACCAGCAGCTTCAAATGTAATACTTGTGGCTCAGCCAGTCAATCTGCCTCGTGGTTGTTGTATGCTTCGTTCCCCCAGCTGTTCTCTATTCCTTGCCTGGCACAGCCCTCTTCTCAGTTTCCAACCCCAGTAGACATGCTGGGAGGGCCTTTTCTGGAAATTGTGTTGCTCGTTAAGTGTCCTGTGCTCCAGCCCCTGCTACAAGGATGTTAGGATGAAATATCTTTGGAAAACACCTAAAAATTCAGCCTCTTTCTCCTGCTAAAGTCATTCACAGGCAACTCATGAATTCAATTAATTTAACCAGATACATTAATGCCTTTTAGAACTTTCGAAATGATTTTCATAATCCCAATTAAGAATAAGAAATTAGACTATGCAGTTTTTTACAGCCCTGTCACTGTAGAAACGGAGGAACTATCAAATTTAAAGTTTGGTAGCGTTTTCAACTTCTTAATTGAAGATTATCTGTAAGTTTTTCAGGAAGCCTGACCATCTAGTTTCTGAGAGTCTCTGCAGCCTTTGTACAGCATGCTTCCCTCATGCCTGTAAAAGAATCTGTATAGAGAGTTACACTTGAGAATTTACCAACTACTGCCAAGTTGTTCTTGCACATGAGTAACCAACAGGTGTCACTGGTGCCTCAAGTGGCATTAAGGCATTTATTTGCTTAACTTTTTCTTGCCAAAGTATTTGTATACCTCCCTTTCGTCCTAACATACCTTTGGTACCATCAAAGCAAGAACTAAAGTACTTCAAGGATTAAGACCCATTTCTTGGAAACATTCGGATGTTTATTGTTTAATGTTCTTCAGATAGAAGAACTGGACATAACCATTTCCCAAAGAGTTTCAATAGTAACTTTCATAACTACTTCTTCCCAATATCAGTCTTTTCATCCTGAATTTCAGCTGTACCAGTCTGCATTTTTACACTGGCTTTCAATGCATACTTGAGTTTTGGGTAGTGTCCTAAAGTAAAGTTTAAGTAACTTGCTAAAAGTTCTTGATTAATTGTTCCAATCTACATTTAAATCCCTAAACTTTAATGGTATGGTGATGATCTGTCACAGGGAATTCATGGAAAAATGGGTAATTTTTTTACATGGCTTTTAAATAAAAGCCTTTTATTTCAGTTTACAAGGATGACATCAAAGCAGCAATTGTTGCATCTGAAAAAGGAAGTTATGATATATAAATACCATATTCAGAATAAAAGCCATTGATTAAATGAATAAACTGAAATAATATAATCAGTAAACGTCTTAAATGCTGGATGATCCACATTACATTTTAGAGTTTTTTTCCCTCGGGACAATAGATTTAAAGATTGTAGGTGTGAATAAGTATGCGTGAAAGAGGAAAGTTTAAGATAGATTAGGATGTTGAGGTATATGCAAAATAGCATATAGGGCTAAGGTCTACAATCCTGATTTGAAAGAAGATGAATCTCAGCAAAATGACATCAAAATGAAAATCTAAAGTACAGAATAGCAAAATATTCCCTGTGGATTATTAATTCCTTGCTGAGTTCCAGTGAACCACTGCCTTTGAGTAAACTAAGCTTTATTCATTCTTGATGAATCCCCTGCCCTAACAAAGTGCACTTTTCAAACTGCAAAATCCACATTCTAACCACTTCAGCTCTTGTTCCATCAGCATTGCCAGGGTGTCCATATATCTGACAAGGAAAACAAAAGGCCTTAGCACAGGGGTGGACAATTATTTTGGGTGGAGAGCTACTTACCGAGTTTTAGCAAGCTGTTGAAGGCCTCATGGGTAGCCCCACCCCCTGGTCACCATCTTGAGGCCATTAAGTTCCGCCTCTTGACCTTTGCCACCAGAAGTCCCTCCCTTTGCCTCTAGAAATACTCCTTTGGGAAAGAGGATTCGCCACCCTGCTCTGGGCCCTGATCCTGCCAGACTGCCACTGGCTGGCACATGCCCGCTCACTCCCATGGTACCCCAACACCACATATCCCAGACTGCCCATCTGGGCTGAGCAGTGGCAGTGGGGAACAGACTGGTATTCAACACAGGAGAAAAGCGGCACTCCCCCTCCCCATGGCTAATGCTTCCTGCTACAGCTACTCACAGCCTGGGTGGGGCTGTGCTGCCTCTCTGCTGCATGGAGTGGCAATGGAGAGCAGGCACAGGCAGCCCCACGCAGACTCCGAGTGGCTGTAGCATAGGGCACTGGCAGTGGGAGCAGCTGCCTTTCACCTGTACTGAGCACCAGTCTGTTCCTCACCACCACTGCTCAGCCTGCGTCTCATGCTAGCTCTGGGCTTGCCTATTCAAAGTGAGTGGTAACTGCAGAATCAGCAGCAGCTGGATAGAAATTCAGTAGGGGGAAAGCCCTCCCCGCTTCTCCCCGGTGGGCAGTGTTTGCTGTAGCTGCCCACCCAGAACTCATGCTGCACTTGGCTGTGTGCAGCTGCTTCACCACTGCTTGGCTTGTGAGCTGCATTGTGGCTGCTCCACAAGGCCACTGCTGCCACGCTGGGTAGCACAGAGGTGGTGCTGAAGCAGCCACACTGCAGCCTAGCATGGCATAAGCTCTGGGCTGGTTGCCACAGCAAACACTGCCCAGCAGTGGTGAGGTAAGCCACTTTCCTCTGCATGGGGCAGCAGTTTCTGTCCAGTTGCTGCTGCCACCACTCAGCAAGGATAGGTGAGCCTGGAGCTGGCCTAGCGCCCAGGCTGAGCGGTGGCGGTGGGGAACAGACTGGTGCTCAGCATGGACAAAAGCAGCCACTCCTCCTCCTGCTGCCAGTCCCCCACGCTGCAGCCACTCAGAGCCAGTGTGGAGCTGCTTGTGCCTGCACTCCATTGCCACCACTGCTCCACAGGGTGATGCAGCAAAGATGCAGAACAGCCACAGACAGGCTGCTAACAGCCCGCAGCAGCAGGAAGGGCCAGCCACAGGGAAGGAGAAGCAACCACTTTTTTCCCCCCATACTGAGCACCAGTCTGTTCCTTGTCACTGCTTCTCAGCCAAAATGCGTAGCCTAGGACACATGGTGTCAGGGTACTGTGAGGCTGGGGTGGAGGCACTGGGAGTGAGTGGGTGTGTGGGAACCAGCAGCCACCAAGTGGGAGCACGGGGCCCGTGCCCGAGTCCAAGGGCCAGTACCTGCGGGGCCCAGAGAACGGCAGCAGGAGCACGGGGTCCTGGCTGACAGGGGCTCAATGGAGTCCGGTCAGCTCCCTTCTTTCCCTGGTGGCACAGCCCAACCTGGCCCCACAGACCCCTGCCAGCCCACGCCCCGCGCTTCTACCACCCTGCTCTGGACCTTACTAGTGCTGGCCCCAGGACACCAGCACATGTCCCACATGCCCACTTGCTTCCACTCCCTCTGCCCTCACTACTGCTTGCCCCACTATCCTGCCCGCTGGCCACTCTGCACTTCATGGCTCCCATACCCACATCCATACCGTCCCCCCACCCCCCCCACGCACACATCCACACAGCTCTGATAGGGGAAAAAGCAGAACAGCCATACACTGTTTCTGTTGACTGCAGACAAGATCGGAATATAAAGCACTTAAAGAAGGCAATGTCTTCAGCAAACATGACTTTCCCTTTAAAGAACTGAGAAAAACACGGACAAAGGATGTAAGCTGTTAGATACATGCGGCAGGCCTACTGATCCCATGACACATGCATATGCTGCCCAGAAACACCAAAGACCCTTCTGTGTGTTCTAGTTTAAAATTAAAAACACTAGCAAATATAAAGCCTACTATTTCTTTTAAAAAGTCTACAGGAAAACAAGATTAAGTAAAATCCAGGTCTTTTTATATTCTATATATGCAATTAACCATACTGATAAAAGCAACTTAGGGGCTATGTATCTGCTTTCTGTACCATGAAAGCAGAGCAGTTGAACTTAAAGTTGCTTAGAATTCTGTGTTTACAAATGGATACCGTAAAGTAAACAATCTGCTGATTCCCACCTTGAGATGGATCTGCTATCAACCCCAAATCATCTCCAAACACCTCCAAATCAGAGTTTCACCTGCTCACAGACTGCACTCCTTCAGTTCTTCAGCAATGTGTTTGGTTACGTTGTCAGACATGTGCACAGTTGTAGGCTCTTACGTAAGTTTTTTCCATAGAAGACATGGGTACTGGTTGCCTTCTGCACTGTTGATATTGTACAATTTTATAGTTTTTAACAATGGTTAATAAAATGCACCGAAGAGCAAGAAACCTTAAAAGATGTATTCTTAAAAATGCTTCCTTTATCAAACTCTGAACTGAAGTGCCAGGTCTTTGCATATGCTGGGCTGCACTCCAGTTTACAACAACTAGTGCATCTCAAAGGTAATATGAATGGTTTGAAAATGAGGATAAATTCAACCTCTTATTTTTTGTAATGTCTGATGTTAGTCAGTGCCCATGAAATAGTCTGAATTTTATCAACCCTTCCCTCCCCTCTGTACTATTTTCTTAGTAGTCATAAAAAAATATAGAATCTACAACAGCGTAATTTGGTGTCGCTCCAATAAACACGTACACAAACATATTTACATCTTTTACTGTTCTACCACAAAATGATTGCTATAAAGAATCAAAATATTTTCTGTTAACAGGATTACCTAAGGATGCATTAAACTCTTTCACAAAATAATTATCTTCATTAAAATCAGACAGTATTTCAGTTCTACAAAACAAGCTCTACAGATTTCTTCATCGGCTTCTGATAGAGTTAGTAAGGATTGATATTTGATTTTGGAAATCTTTTGCTGTAACAACAGCAGCATCCTATTCCATAGCAAGAATTAGTGAAAAGTTACACTCTGAACTAGAGTGGTGCAGTTCACATATAACACACCAAATTTATGAAACAGGAAAAAATGAATATTTAATCTGTGATAGATTCTGCAGTCTTACAAAGTTCACATTTATAAAGCCCTCATTTACTCTACTTAATTGTCTTAAAATAAATCTCACTGAGAGCCTGGAGTGTGTAATAGAGATTCTATTTCTATTGAAAATAGTTTTGTTTTGTTTTTAAAAATGTCTTCTATGAATAGAAGGAAATTGTAATTAACTTTTGCTTTGGAAACCAGTCTGTAGCTTCACATCAAACCTGATGTGGCCTCAAAATATATGAGCCAGATGCAATAGTATACAGATCAGTAAAGAGCATACAAAAAGTAGAGGGTGTAATAACATTGTGACAGTTTTCCAAGGTGCTGTAATCAGTGACCACCTTCAAATAGATCCTGAAGAATCATGACTAAAAACCCAGCAGCCCATCAATATATTGTATCTGAATTCTTACCTTAAAAAACCTATATAATACATTAATATACAATGTATGTGCTTGGAAACACAGAAGTAGCCATAAATAAAACTTTATTCTTTCATTTCATTTACAAGCTACCAAGTACCATGTATTTACACAGCACTGGACACTTAAAATAGTTGCAGTCACAGAATGATCCAGACTGAATAGAAAGCTGTTGATAAAGTAAAGGATCTCAGGTAAAAGCAAAGTAATACTGTAACAGATAGGTGGCAAAAAAGCAGTTTTGCCATAGTAATCAGACTTGCAATGTTGCATGAACTCTGGTTGAAAAACTGAGCACCATGCGATTCTCAGCTTTATTTATTTGCAGTCTGGCTAAAGTTTTGTAGTCATTTATCTTTTGCAGTTATTAAAATAAAAAAGTTAAAAACTATAGCAGCAACAAGCAAACCCTGTGACAGGAAGGCAAGGGTTAAGAACTAAAAAAGTTTATACAATGTGCTCAGGAAGGTTTGCAGAGTTTATCTTCCGTCAGCTGGAGTTCGACTGCGTGACAACATGATTCGGGCATATCTCTCACACAGTTCATGTGTAGAATAGGAAGGTAATTTTGGCGGGTCATTGAAACCTTTAATTTCTGTAGAACAATCAAGCAGTTTTGGCAAGAAATCTGTCAGCTTTTCTTGCAAGTTAGCTGCAAAATACAAAAATAATTGTCAAATTCTGTATTTGCTGATACAATAAAAGCAATAGCTGAATCCTGCTGTAATGAACTCTGTTATACTTATGGTCTCATGAATGCTTTCTTGTGTTTTACTGTACTGATATAGCAGGTGTAGTCTCATTGGAAAGCTCATGTTATGCTCTATTCATTTATGTTGCTTTTATCACTGCATAGATTATGTTATGTTGCCAACATAGATCTATATAATTTTACACATGGTTTAGCCAAGGGACTGAGGCATGCATACTTAAAGACAGCTGCCACTCCCAAGCACAGGCAGAAGCAGATATTGGGCTGGGCACCTTCGGACAGCGTCTGCCTGCAGTGGAGAGATCAACTCCACAACTGAGAGACAAATAAGAGAAATGGCCCTTTAGCCAGAGTGGCTCCAGATATCTCAGCCACACCAAAAATGTTTAGAGGATTCTGGTGACTTATGAACAATTAAAATACTACTCGGGGGAAGGGGGGGGCGGGGCTTGGTTGGAAGTGATTTAGAAAGTCAACTATTGCATATGCTTTGCCTTTGGTGGTGCCTGTATACGAGCATTGAGTCTGCTCTGGCATGCTGTAATTATAGCACAATGTTTTAATTGAGTCTGCTGGAGCATGGCAATTACAGCGTTCTAGCAGCTTCCTGCATCTTGTGTATCAGTGTTCCCAAGCTTCAAAACTGCAATGGGGGGACTTGAAATAAAGCTTGTTGAACGAGTTTTAGATCAAGTGCCCTTCCAGCCATTTTGAAGTGCAGGGACGCATGAGACACTGTGGCGCTTTAATTACAGCAGGTCTCAGAGCCACTGTAATTAAAGCGCTGCTCCCCTTGAACATGTATAAAAGTGCCCTTAGATTTCAGGCTTTGGAGCTTTGACTGTAGAGAGCGTTCAGGGGGCCAATCATGTAACAAAAGTAACTTCGGTCTGCGCCTATACTTTCTTTCAAGGTAAAGGCCACCTAAGCCTAGTGGACACTCGCCTACTGCAGATATGGAACCTAGTACAAGTGTTGAAGCTTGTTGGGATAAGAGGTTCTCAACGCAACATCAATTTGTTGCTTGGGGCAAGTGGCAGCACAGAGGGAAGGAAGGAGGAAGAAGGTCCCATACAAACAAGTTTCTGACAACTACCAGTTTCTTTATTAGTTACATCACTTTGTAATAAACTCTACCCTTCAGGCTATAAGTATTAACTAGGAATATATATAGTAATTTTTCAGTCTGACAGTGTTCAAAACTAAAATGAAATAAATATGAAGCTAAACAGAACTGGTATGTAAGCAATACATGTGCAATAGTGCTAATATGCACATTTCCTTCTTCAAAATGGAGTTCCTTTGATGCTCTAGGATTTAATTTAATAAAGGGAGAGACAACTGTTTCTGGCAATGGGTAGTAGATCAGGTCCAAATGCCATCATTTGTGGTATCAGAGAATGTTATCATGGAATATCATCATCATCAAGTTATTATATATGGCTTCAAAATTGAGAATTTGTCTATGGAGCCACATGTATGTGTATGAATCTTTGAATTTAAGGAATGAATATGACTTACGTTCCATTTCTTGTCCAAGATATGAACACCAGCGGTTTCTCATATCTTCTACAGCAATAATATCCTTTTCTTCCATTTCATCCACCAGTAGCAATGGCAAACACGGGACAATAAGCTCATTCATAATGATCAGTCCATTATTTACTTCCTGATCATCTCCCGATTCAAACAGTGCTGCAGCATGTTCATTTAGTTTCTTCATTCAACACCATAAAAAAAGGAAAGTCCGTAAGTATATAGCATTTCACATTTTGCCAGTATCAGCTTTAAAAAAATAATTCTTTACGTGAAATGTTTGGAGTTGCAGGACGATAGCATTGGGACCATCTCAAAAACTCTTCTCCTCTCAGCAGATCAAGAGTTATGTCTCTTTCTACCAACAGGGAATGAATTTGGTGCCAACCTAATCATAATCTTTCTGGTAATTATTCCAGAGACAAAACCTTCTCTGTTCCAATTTGTTTTAAAAATCAAGGTAAAACCCCACTATTTCTTTTGCTGTTATTTCCAGTGGCCGCTCCCTGCCAAGCCGCAACAAAATGCTGTTTGTTGTCCACCACTACAACGTAATTCTATTTACTGTCACACTTCCATGGCACTAGACAAATTCATTACAATGTTATAGTAAAACAGGAACTGCCACTTATTCTGAAGGGACAATGATGGGAATAAGCATTTTTTCTTTTAATCCTTACATTTTCCATTTTCACCCTCCTGACTTTTGAGTGCATCAAAACAGAATAGGAATGTCCTTTAATTTGTTAACAAACGGGGGCTTTTTAATCATACCTTTGTATGCAAATTACTTAGGTTTTCTACCATTTGAAACAAACTACAAAATTTGGGGCATACACCACTTACTAGTAAACATTCTCTTCTGTAATGTGAGATCAGGTCTTCATCATGCCCTCTGTACTGGCCTTTGGACAAGAGTTCTTTGTTATTCTGATAAGCATAGATAAGATACAGCAAAGCCTCCATATAACTAAAACCAAAATAAGAAACAAAAGAGCTGATTTAATGTCCAAATTTCATTTGCTTCCAGTTGCTAATTCATTACAGAAAAGGTGCCTTTCCTTTGTTTGTTTTGCTATATGCAATACAGGAAGTACGAAGAAAGAATTTAAAACCGAAAGGTTGTTCCATCTATACTAAAGCAGATCTTGGTTCTGTGCATACTGGTGCAACTTATTTCAACAGCAAGCCAGACTGTTTACTTTTATATGGTCTACTCCAAAGTCTACTGTAAGCAGCACAAGGCTTTTGTCGACTTGCATTGGATTGTTCACTTCTTTTTCCCTACACATCAGTAGCACATAGGATCCATTTACACCTTTGTATACTGGGTAGAAAACATTTAATTTCTCAAGTGCAATTTCCCAGAAGGAAACAGTGCATATATCATCTTTTTGTCGTCAGTCTTTCCACATTATCACTAAAATTTAGACTGGTGGAACAATTCACAAATGTATTACTGATAGGCCCATCGCTGCCCCTCCCCTATGCCCCACTCCCCACAGAACAGGTATCTGTAGTGTCAGTTTAATTCCAACATTGAATTTCAGCTAAAATGCAACTACAGCATAGACACACTCATTCAATATTGGAAAATGTATAAGGAACCCCACAATAAAAACTGTTTGATACTAGTTATCTAACTGCAATGGCCAGTGTTACATCTTGACTTCCAGCAAACACATTAGAAAATCTTGTTATAACCTGATTTAGAAGAACTGAAAAAGATTATACTTTTTGAAGGTACCTTTAAACTTTAGTTGAATGAAAAACTGTATTTTTCTAATGAGGGAACAGTTTAGGGTGAAAGCCTCAACTAAATGAGATAGTAGTAGCCCTACTTTATGAGCAGGAAAGAATCACTACCTCTTACTACCATATGCTGCTAGTTGCAGTCAGATGTTGGGTCCCATTTGGCTATTTTCTGTAATTTCATTATTATATGCACATGGAAATACATAGTTTTTGTAAAATCACACACAAAATATACCACTGCTTTCCATAATAGAGCAACTTGCAGACTGATCAAAGCAGTTCCATATGGAATAGGAAGCAAATTTGGAAAAAGTTACTTTTAGTACTGGCATTTCTTAGTGAATAAGCTGAGGCAACTCCCTCATTGATGACATAAGACCTTTCTCAAAGCAGCAGTTTTACAACCTACTGGAAAGCCACTCATTTTGTACAACTTTGTGCCCTTTTCTGGCACTACACCTTATTGCCTGAAGTTACATAACACAATGGAAGTGCAGTCAGTATTCTTTATTCTCCCTCCTGAATCTTTAAACTCCAAGCATACATGCAGAGAACTGAGAGGAAAAAGAAAGTTGACTATGCATGCTCATATTTGCCTATCTCAAGGAATGGCAGCTCCTAGTAAGTATCCTCCCTCTTCACTTGTAGCTTTGGCATATTCAAACTCATGAGAAATTGGCAAGAAATACAGTTCAGCAGGTGAGCAGAGCTCTCAGTTATAATGACTGGCCTGTTATTCTTTCAAATTGGACATTGACCAACATGCTGGCATCCAAACAGTCATGTCATGGAGCAGCTCCATCCATGTCAACAAACAACTAACACACACAGTACCTCATTCCTGAAGGAACCTGGCTTAAAACTCCAAGGAAGTGAGCCTTTAGCTAAAGACATAACATATATCAATACATTTTTGTTCTGACTTATAATGAGATGAGATGGTGTTCCTCCCCTCAGGATCCCTATGTACCACAAAAGTAGTGCTAAAAGATCGAACTCTAGTTAAGTGACAAATTAATGAGTAAAGTGCATAACCCAAGAAACTACTACGTATAAGCTTAGTTTTTAGTAATATGAATAGAGCCACTAAAGGCAATAGGACTCCTGCTTTTGTTAAGTACCTTACTACTACTGAGTTTTGGAAAGGGTAAAAGAAACAAAGGACTGTTTAAAGTGAAACTCTAATGCTGCTTCAAGGAGGTCAGAAAACCGTACAGTCTTTCTGGAAAGTTGTAAGAGGCAAGGATTTTTGTGGGTGATATCTTTTAGTAGACCAACTACATGGCTGGAATAAAAGTAGACATTTTCAAATGCAAGGAATTCATCAGGTTTCAATATGAAAAACCTCTAAAGCAGTTATTAAGGAAAGTAGCTCATTTCCTGTTTACATAGCTTTTTTAGTGACATCTTTCTTGAGATGTAATTGAACCACTCCTAAATTTTAACAAATACTTCGGCTGTTTCTCTAGCACTAGATTCCAACACCAGATGGAGAAGATTCCCTAGTTTGCAAGTACAGCCTGATCAAGCAAATCAAAAATGAAAACCAAAGATCCATCTGATCATCACAAGCTTAGTCAATTAACTTATTTTAATGAGAGAAACAGTTCAAAGGATTCTAAATGCAGCACATAACTCAAACTGTGCAGCACATAACCCAAATTGTTGAGAGGAGAAACAAGTGGTTACAGAGATCAATGTTCACATTCCATAAAAGAGAAGTATCTTTTATTTTTATACATAATTAAAAAAAACATTTGGGGATCATCTAAATTTCCAATAGATATTTACAAGGGAAACATGACCTATCTCCTGCAGTCAGAGTTTACAGTCCAGCTGCTAAACATTGAGAAACTGTCTGTAAGTATAAGAGGAAACTCTCATAGGATAGAAAACCCTGCAAATACAGCAGATAATACAGGGGTTCTGTAAATACTGCCAGGAGCTCTGTGCTGTTTAACTGGAGCTACAGCAATTACTATGACCTATGCTCTGTCTCGAAGGCTTTTCTGGATAATTAATGGCATGTAAGGGCCTGAAAGAAAGATATGCAAGAGTTCTTGCCCTTGTTCAAAAGAAACATATCTGTGGTAGTTCCTGTCCCCTCCCTTCCAGTAAGGCATAGTGTTTGTGCTTCTATCATTATGTTCTTCAGAACTTTTGCTGGGTAATCCCACCATCTGTAGAAATGATCTGCCACTGACTGTGGCTGTCCAGAGAGGCCAATTATGCTGAGAATGTGCCCACCATCTCATTCCCACAACGTGCACCAAAAGCCAGAAAACATATAATGTAGCTGCTGTTTTCACAGACCAGTGTGGACTCAACAGTACTCTTGGGTTCACAGCCTCAGATGTGTTCAGTGGTGTGTGCCATTCCAACAGTGCTTACATACATTTACTGTTTTTCACCTTTTGGAGTGCACAGAGCAGAAGCAGGTTGTTTGTACTGGAAGCATCTCTTAGATGGCTGAAGGTGGTATACCCATACCCAAAGTGAGACTATATACTGTCCTGTTTGATCAGGCAGCATGCTAATCTAATTCTATAGTAAGAACTAAGAACTTGAACCATCTGACCTTACACAGATACAGAAAAGATTTCATGTATTATGGAACAGCTCTACATTTCAGAATGTAGTCTCTCCCTCACTCTTGTAACTGTGGGACTCAAGTCCAAGCCAGCCTGCTGGAAACATCTGTGGGGCTAAGGGACAGAACAAAACCTATATTCAACATACTGAATCTGAATTCTTCCAAAATGAGCTGCTTCAAGCACACAATGTTGAAGGGGTCTCATTTTCAGGAAGGTAAACGGGTTTATGTAGGCAAAAGAGACCATCCTTTGAAAAAGAACAAGTACCCACAGATCAAATTAGAGAATAAACTTAAGATGTTTCCAGGGATCCTTGGAGAATGATTAGCACAGATGGGAATTAGGAAAAACATTTTCAGTCACTTTATTATATTAGTGGATGAGCTCCAAAATAAAAGCAATGATGTCTCCACAACTGAGTCAGTACCATACCATGATGATTTGATAGAACTGAAAGGGTATTCTCAGTTGAAGTGAGAGTTAATTAAAATGTTCATTTTTCTTGATATCACTGTTCTGGAGCAGAAATCTTGGATCCTTTTCTTTCTTCTGTGTTTTTTTTTTCTTTTTACTGCAGCTAAGGCTAATAATGAATTTAGAGCTCAATCTTATATTGCATGACATAGCCTTTTGGACTTCTTAGAGATTACATGTGAACCTCTCTGTTACACAGTCCCCCAAGAAAGACATTTGGCCCTATCAGGGGATAACTCTACAGCCTGCATAGGCACCAGTACAGAAATTTCCAAAGCTACAGTGAATGGGATAGGTTCGGTACATTAATAAGAATGTGTAAAGATCACTGACAAAAAAGACAGAATAAAACTTGGAAACAATTCATGGCACTAAAGAATAGTGGGAAAAGAGCTTCATGTTCAGGGGCAGAGTTGACATTCATGCAATACAATTATTCTGTGAGTTAATACTCAAGGCTTCATTTTTTTCTTTTTGGAAAAATGGGATGATTATACCTGGCACCATGAAACAGATCATACTTTAAGAAGTAGGCAACTGATTCCTGGCTCAAATCACACAGTCTGATTCTTTCTTTGAGTGTTAAATACTTCCTATTTTCTTTTTCTCCAAACACATCAAGCCCAAAAGCTTCAAACTAGGGCTCTCAAACACTGTTACATCCAAACTCAGTGACCAGACATTTTGTCACACAGTATATGCCTAGGTCTTAAGCAAGACAAGTTAAAAAATCACAGTCTACTCAGCTCAAGACTGGAATATTCAGAGGTGTAACCAGTTCTTTCAGCACCAGGGAGAAGAGACGAGGGGAAGAAAGGGAGGGGAAGAGGAAAGGAGTCTTACCTGTCTGGCTCTCCTCACTAAAGCAGGAGCACACACTGCCATGCCAGGGCAAAAGGCAGCAGCTACTGCTTCAGCTGTTTTTGCAGTGGCATGGGCTTGAGTGGCTGCCACTGGAGAACAGGCAGAAGCACAAGATCCAAGAAGGAGGCACTCCTAGTGTCCTTTTTACTCTTCCTTCTCTCCCCAGATGGCAAAGCTTCAGGGGGGTGGGGTGGGGAAAACAGGGGACATTATGCCATGCCCCCAGATATATTACTGGATGTGGGGTCATACCTATCTGGCTCCTCTACCCTGTCATGATAAAGACTCCTGGGGGAAAAGGAACATACTGGTGCCCCCCATAAGTTGTCACTAGGGCTGGTGCCTGTCTCTCCACACCCTAGTTATGCTACTGGGTATGTTTTGCTCATTGCTCCTCAGTTGCTTTCTGCTACTAATATTACAATTAGAAAGCCAACTTCAAAATAAAGCCAAAAATGTTGACAAAATCCTGCTGATGAAAGCACCTTCTTATTTATATGGAAGTAAACAACTGCAGTTTTATGAAACACTGGAAGTATTTTCTTGAATAAGAAATTAAATATGGAAGGGCTATTATTTTATTTTATTTTTACCTGAATAGCTCTTCAAATTAACACTGCTTTCAGAAAGCAGAACTGCCCCCTACGGGATCCCCCCCCCCCCCCCACACACACACACAGATGCTTTTGGATTATTCAGTGGAAACAATAAAATCCCATCCTGTTAATGCATGTAAACTTTTGATATGTGGGTAATTACTGCTTAAATGTTAGCCAAATGTTAGGTGCAGGAAATCATTCAGCAAATGTTACAGGATAGAATACCATACCTTTAACATTTAACATCCTTTAACATTAAATTAATCATTGGATGGTAACACTCTCTTCATTTTTTGTCAATTACTGATTTGTAGTGGCTTGTTTTCTGGAGATTTTTAAGGGAATAGTGGGCTCATGTTTAGTACATAACTGAACGTAAATTATTTGGAGACCATATGAAAAGAACTGGTGACATGTAGAGCAGTAGGTTTCTCTACATGGAACAGATGAAGGGGAAAAGCATATTAAGTGAATGCTTTGCTCATACAAAATATAACTTGACAACCTAGTGTCTCAATAACCAAAAGCATTCAGCAATCAGAAGTTTGCTCTTCTACATATTTTAAACACAGAAGACAAAGGGCAAAAGATAGTCCTATTTATTAGACTGGTGTTCAGAACATCTTTAATATATTTAAAAGTTTGGAAGAAAGTCCACAAAAGTTGCCCCCACCCCTAATTAAAAAACGTCAGCCTTCTGAAAAACCATGTTAGTTGTTTAAAATTAATAAATACTTAAATGTGGCAAATTAGACCACATTAACCTTTATTATGGAGTACAAATAAGTGTCCAGAGACCCAACTGAGATCAGTGTCCCTGTGAATTCTGCACTTTAAATTTACAAAGCAAAGAGGGGGCCTCAGAAGGTACAGTTATTTGCCCAAGGAGTCACAGAGAGGTAAGCAGCAGAGCTAGCAAGATGGCCAATGCTTCGTGACTTTCCAGCTAGTTACTTTACCCATTGGACCATACTGTGACTTATAGGCCCCTCTAAACGCTACAAGTATTGAAAAATTAACTGGTTAATTACACAATTACCCTGAGACCGGCTGCACAAGCAAAGTAACTGTCACATAAAAAAGCTCCAAACAGCAATAAAGTTAGGCCGCAAAACATGCATTAACTTTATAGCTGACTGCTATTGAGCTTTAATTTGCATGTGTACAAGGGTCTCCCCAGGAGCTAGGCTCCCCATCAGCTAACAGTACTTCCAGCTGCAGAGGTGTACTTTGCCCTGCCAGGGCTATGAGTTTCACAACTGCTCAGGACACTCAGCTATAGCAGCTTCAGACTCTGGACTGTGGCAGCACCCTACAGCTGCTAGGAGCTGAAGTCCCACACCTGTGGGTGCTAGGATCCTACAGCTTTTCTCTTGGCAAACCTCTAGGGCCAGAGGATAGCTGAAAAGCAATTCCTCCTTCTGCCCCATGAGCAATCCTCCTGTCTTGGGAATTTCACACAGCCCTGAGGCAAGAGGACTGCAATCCTACTACCATGGGGGCATGTAGGGCACCCCCGCAGCTGGAAGCCCCTCAAATAGGGTGCTTTGGGCTCCTAACCTGCATCAGCAATAAGGTGGAATGGGATCTAATGCACATGTGGCATGGCAGGAGGCAAGATGTGAATCGAGCATTAGATCCCATCACGTCTTTACCTACACGTGTATAGGGAGCCATGTAACCTCAACATCTTTTTTTCCATATTTGCAAGATCAAGGACCCAGTGAATATACAGAGGCATACAAATATAATGGTCCAGTTCTGAAACAATCAGAACAACATAATATTCAACTGATTTAATAGCTCTCTGAAGTGCCCACCTTGCTCATATGTGAGGAACAGATAATTTAGGGTCATGGTTTCTCTTTCCTGAAGGCTCTCTCCTCAAGGGTACTACAGGGCTCTGTAATGCTACCCCATCTTTTCTTCACAAACATGTACGGCAGGTTGAGAGGTAGTAAAGAAACATTGACTGCAATGCATTCAATACACTGATAAGACAACTCTAAATATCTATGTCTTCTCTGGCTGAAGATGATAAATTAATTACCCAATGCCTACATTAACTTGTTAGATCCTGACTACACAGAAAATGAATGTGGCCAAGATCACTCCACCTTTACTCCCAAACCCTGTGCATCCCACCCCATGACTGACAAGACAAATGTCACTTTTTTCTCTTTTAGGACAATCCTGCTACAATTACTGATGCATTTGCTGCCTGGTAACTGGGTTGCTGTTAGCATTGGGTTGCTGTTAGCTGTTTGCATAGGAAATTCAGAAACTGAAGCTAAGGCTGCAACCTGTGTGTCAGGTACATTTGTACATTTGGAGAGCATTAAATAGGGCTCTGGAACTTGCATGGCTACTAAATAGCTTTGGGATTCAAAGTGTTAATTTAATTTCGTGGTTGTACTTCCATTCAATTTTGTTTGAATCCCCATTTTGCTATATTTCACTGATATATTTTTCCCCCACCTAAAATGCCCTGCTTAATGGATTCTATTTTAATAAGAATCCATAAGTCTGAATTCTATAAGGTTTACTTCTCACCTCTTTTTTTGAAAAAGCTCCAATCCTACCAGAAGATACATGGTTGTTTCTCTGAATTTTTTATATTCTTGATGCCACCTCTGCACATGAGAAAATATATTTAGAACATTCATTGCATGATATGCTAATTTATATGAAACATTATAATCTGTATATAGCATCACACACTTATAATGGACCTAATAAATAATTATATTAAATTCTTTTAGTAGCACACCCAACTTCTGAAAACATCTGCTATAAGACTGGAAAATAATTACAGTTTTGATAATCAAAAAACCCTTTTTTTGGAATGAACTGCCAATTGAAAGGAACAATAAAAGCACACTAATGGAAATCCTAATCAAGATTATAAAAGCTCTTGCTTCCTGTGAAAAGCAAATGAAAATGCAACCAATTTTTTTTTCACCTGTGTATCACTCCAAAGCATTTACATGAACATAATACATATCTGAAAAATTATGACAGTTGAAACATTAAGCTTTAATTTCAATCTGTAAATGGGGAAAAAAAAATCTTAAAAATCTGTAAATTTGAAATGATGAATACCTCATGTTATATCACAGATAAAGGAAGTATCACCTAGATAGCGAAATAAAATATTTAATCATGTTGTATGGTCTTTATACCTTAGTTACTTTATCTGAATTTAATGACACAAAATGTTTTACTTCTAAATGACTAGTAGACTAGGCAAAATATCTGCTATTGTACAAATCCTCCAGTCCTTACTCTCCCTAAAAGAGATTGAAGCACAGGAGGGAAATCTGTGTTTCAAGACGGAATGTACTTTAGGCCTTCAGGATGGCAAATAAGCACACAGCAGATTGCTTTTTTTTTTATTTTATTTTTTTTGATTTGCTGAGATGATTACTTAGTCTTTTTCTCTCCAGGGAGAGAATTTTGCTTCTTAAAGATAAGGTTTATCTTTTATCATTGAGGTATGGAGATATGGAGACTTGCATAGGTCTCCTGGAAGGGATTAATTATGTTCTAAATCAGAAGTGGGCCAGAAAAGGGTCTCTAGGCTAGTGTACAGGTCAAAGGCAGCTGTGCTTGGGCCAGTGGGCAGGGCTGGGAAGGTGGGATGCTGCATGCAGGGTATCCCCTGTGCTGGCCCCTGCACCTCAGGCTCATTCTGGGGCTTGGGCTTCAGGCAACACAGGCTACACAGAACCATGAGCACTGCTTGCAACCCAGGGTTCCAGCCCATATGCCAGACACACATGGGGTATGCATTGCATGCATGCTGGTTTCAGGGAAGTCAGGATTAGAAGCCAGGGTACAGACAGCGTCCCAAATGAAGCATGCACCCCATGCTACCAGCCCTACCTACAGCCCAGAGGCAGCATAAAACCCAGAGCAGGATTGGCATGTAGTACAGATAATGCACAGGCTGGATCTGATGCTGCAAGCTCTACTGACAGCACAGGGGGTAGTAAATACTGCCCTGTGAGCTGGCTCTGGTTGGCCCAATACAGAGAAGCCCCAAAGTCAGTGCATGGTGCTGGTTCCAGCCCATATGCCAGACAGGCTCTTCATGTCCCATGCCAGAAGTATGACATGCCTGTTCTTAACAAACTACACTCAAAGATTAAAGCAGGAAGGGGTAGCTGGGCTCCACGCTCTGCTCTGCTACAGTAGCCACCACTTTCTGCAGGAGGCAGCTGAAACTCAGGGACTGCTGGGGAGACCAGGGAGCTACAAATGCGGTTCCCTGGCCCCATAGCTCTGGTAGCTGGGGCCCACTCTGGCAGGGTTGGGGGAGAGCAGTGGGCACCACTGAGGGCCATCAGCAGGTTCAAGGGGCTGTGGGTGGGGAGTGAGGGGAACCAGCAGGGCCAGGGGGCTTTAATGGGGAGTAAGTGGCAGCAGCAGGGCCAGGGGGTTGTGGCTTGTAAGTGAGGGACAATAGCACGGGTAGGGCATTAGCATATCAGGGCTGCTCAACATTCCCCCAAAGCAGCATGGGATGTGGGGAGGGCAGCCGCAGCTGGATCCGCACCATGGTGAGCAAAGGGGGGAGCTCTAATTTTCCATCATAAAAAACCCGAAATCAGATGCCAAAATTTAAAGGCATTTAGAATTAATTTTATTATGGTGATTGAGGCACTGGTCTAGGCTTCTGAATTGCTTTAAAATTGTAAATATATAAATAAAATATTGTGTTCAACTGATACCCGTGTATACAGTGGCATTTCATTTTAACCACAGAAAAGTGAGGATTTGGGGGTTTTTAATTAGAGAATTTGTAAACTTATAAGAGAAATTATAATTTTTAAACAGAAAACCAGGATCCCTACTGATGACAGGCAAATAGTAGCTAATACCCGTGCAATGAAACTGCATACTATTCACTAGAATCATGAAAGCTACTTTAATCCTTGCCCATTTCAGAGAAGAGAAAGCCAATCATTTCCTGTGGTAAATTAAGGGAATGGTCAGTGATGTTAGCAAGCATTAAGTAGTAGGCCAAGAGCAGTGGGTTAATTTTATTTATGGCCCAAATCAAATTTGAGTTAGGATTCCAGATAGAATAAATTGCAGCACTGGAATGTTTGCAGTTAGACAGCGATTCCATGAATAAACTCTTTCAACAAATGATATTACCATATTTACTTAAATACAAGATGACCCCCCCCCAAATAATTAGATTCTATATATGGAAAGTTTATAAATTTGATACAATTTCCCAGAAATAGAATCCAACTATTGGAGGCTTGCCTTGAATTTATCCCCTTCCCATTATCACAGCAGGGAAAATAAATCTGGGTTGTCAACATACCACTCCCTCCCCCCACCACAAAGGATCCATGTGCTAATTAGCCCTCCAATCATGACTGGAACGGAAGTCTTGAGATCCACCAAACACATATATGCAGATGAGGTGCAAGGCAACCTGGTCCAGCTCCATCTCATGGAAGGCGAAGCCACACTAATCTATGACAGGCTGAGAGAGGAGGCAACAGAGTGATTCTAGGTGAACTGTTTGGAACCCCATTTGGTAGTGTTTGCCAGGCATTTAAGCCTGGGGAAGAAACGGGAATAATTTGAAATGAGAAAGAGAAGGAAGGTACAGCTCAACTGTGGGAGTAAAGAGGAAGTTGATATATATTTAGTGTAGTGGTTCACCATAACTTGAAAAAGCTGATGCTAAAAGGGGATTGAGCACAATGGGCATTACTATATATCTTATTCAGATGAATTTCACTAACCTATCCACACGGTAGGGTCCCATCAATATGCTTACCCATTATGGGCCATGTGTTTGATACTCATGCTCAGTATTGGCTGCATTTAATCAGTTTCATAGTTGGTTTCCATTACTAAGCACATGAGTGTTTTTGGCAGCAGCTTAATTATAAACAATGTATTTAATGAGGTTTCTTTGTATGAGAACATAAGACAAGGAACATTTCTCTGCAAGCTGACTGGGGGGGGAAGTCTCATCTTATATTTGAACAAATATGTAAATCTCTAATGATCTGAGCACAAGAAATCTGGTTAAGATGTAATGACTTTCATTTAGTTGTTGGGTAAAATGTATGGTACAATTGAATATGCAATGAAGAAACTGCTAACCTCATATTCTTCCATGTTTATTTCATCAGGTTTTATCATTTCAAGTTTAGCTTGAGCCACTTTCATTATGTTACGACACCTTGAAAACAAAGAAAGACAAACTGTCAGAAAAACATGGTTAACAACAGAAAACACAAGAAATATTGTAAACTGCCAAAGAGACTAGCCCACAGCACACATGTAAGTATCATCAAAGCATCACAACTCTAGACAAAGTACAAGCACAAATTGTAAATTTGCTCTCTGTTCTTCAGGTTCAAGCCATGTGTGCAGGGGGGGCTCATAATTATGTTAAAATATGTAAATTGGCATGCTTTAACTTTCTTCTTCTGCCAGACTGTGCTGTTATTTTTTTTAAGTTAAAAAGCAGATTGTTTAAATTCTAGTTGGTATTTAGATCAAGCTGCAGTTGTATAGCCTCTCTCACTGTGTTAAACAGGTAAAAGTGGAAATCAGAATACAACACAAATTGCCATGCACATAAGCAAGTTACCATCTAACCAAGTACCCCATGTCTTAAAGGATAGGGATAGATATTATACAGAAACAAGTTTAAGGAATCAGAAACCAGTTTAAATCTTGTAACAGAACGCATAAACCAATTTGAAAATGGCTGAAACTGGTTTGAGATAAACTTGGTTGAATGTAGTATCAGACTTAACCGATTTGGGTTTAACAGGTTTATGCAATGTCTGTCCCAGACCCCTTGCTGGTTTAAGTTTAATCAGACGCTTCCACCATCTCAGTATGCTCTCTTGGCTGGGAGGGGCTCTCTGCTCCACAGCAGGGCTGCCCCCTCCTCTCTGCTACCTGGCTGCAGCTTGAGCAGAGACTTGCAGCCACAGAGTCTCTGCCTGGCTTTTCCCTGCTAAGCAGGAATTATATCCCCTGCCCCTCTGGTTTATGCATACACCTCAGAATTAGCTAACAGACCACATGCTGGCTACAGTCCATGCTGTGGGAGACAACAATGGTAGACAGGTTTTTTTGAGCTAATCTATGGGTAGCTTAATGTCCTTCCTTGGAAAAGCTTGTTTAAAAAGAGCTTAGAGAGAAGCTTTGTTTTCTTAATGGGCTGAAAAACACTGAGTTAGAGGTGATAAATATTCCCTGCTGGGCAGCTCAGGGAGTGGGGGGGGAAAATAATCAGAATATCCTGTTGGGCCTGACCACACTTCCTCAGCTCAGCCCTGTGGAGTGATGGGAGGGCCGCTCTACTCTCCCCCCACCCCACCCACCTTCTAGCCTGAGCCACTGCAAGCATGCACCTGCATTTCTAGAACGAAAAGGGAATGTCTATCCACCTTCAAATTGGCTTAAGTTTTGCAGGTAAGACTAACCTGCAAAGGCTGAATCAATTCAAGCTCAGACTTTCTGAATGTCTGTCCCTGGCCAAAGTGACTAGCCTAATTTGTTTCAGAGGAAGGTTCAAGAATCCATATGAACAGGCAATTGCTGCATACAACATGCTACCTTTTTTCAAAAAACAGCAATTAAAAATTGGGAGTGTGCACTACATGCAAAGAAATACAGTTACAGAAGTTTTTGCTGCTTCATCCTAGGTGTGTTAACATGAAAGTAAAGTCTGCTCATAATCCACAGGGGGCAGACAATGTCCAGGCTTTCTCCCTAGCTGTTTCTACGCATTTACTTACTACAAGGAATATCCTTTTTTCTTCATTCTCCCTTTCAAAAACAAATGTATCTTATTCTGGGGTGTGTTGTATGCAAAAAATTCTGGTGTGGAATTATAGTCACTAACCAATTTATTTCAGACACAGGGATGTACGTATCTTACATTTGTTTATATAATATGTACCTATAGTTTATTGTGTGATTTGCCTATACACCTTACATTTTGATCACAAACATATAGGTACAATGTATGACTGCCATACCAGAAACAGAGAAAGGAACTAAAGAAATAGCCACTAGTCATTGATATTTTGCAGGAAACTGCACAAGGCCTTGCACAGTACAGGTTTCAACGGGTTCAGAATATGAAGTAAAATCAAATATGTTGTCTGTCTTCCAGCAAGAGATGCAATATCTGTAGAATCTACTGCAACAGATTCCAAACATATTTGGAAAAAACAACTAATCTTCATTAGTTATTTTTTATAGTGTGTTGCTATATTTACAGGGGTAAAAATTAACTGATGTGCAGGTTAGATAAAATATACTCAGCGTGTGCATGCCTGTATTGCATATATTGTACATTAAGCAGTATCTTCCTTTGAACTTTTAACGAAACATTTAAGAGAATTCATGGAACACATTCCAATTACCTGTCATCAAAGCTCAAATTGTGATCTGCAAACTGCTCCAGTAATGATCTCTCAATTATTTTCTTTGGCGCTTGGTTCTGGATAAAGTAGACTATTGCATGATTCAAACGGTAATCATGTTCACGTGGTGTATCTTCCTGTGCCATTTTTAGTAGCCGGGCATATTCCAATTTAATTGCCTAAATAATTTAAAATAAATGTATCAGTTTTAGTTGTCTAATTAACCTTCTACTATTTATGAATAGTATACGTTATATCAGATTACTTCTTGCTACAAAAAGATTCCTAATAACCCCCCTCCCCTGACCTACCCTGTAAGTGCAGCAGCTATTTTGGGCAGATTTCGCTCTCTTGTTTATTTCTCTACTCAACCAGGCAGGAAAATTCATGTTCTTGTCTATTTCACTGCTAATCCTAGCCATGGTTTTACCATCTACTTCACAGAGCAGGCAGATAGCCCAATATGCCCATTGTATGCAGTAAGGACAATATTTCACACTGCACTTGTACTGTGTAAGTCATTATATGTTTAAAAAACCCAGGAGTTGTTTCTCTCTCTCCCTCTGCCCAGCAAACCTCAACAATTATACACTTAAGTACATCTTGAACATAGATCTTCCAAATTCCTTCATAGCCAAGCATTTGGACAGGTTCCTCAGCTCCAGGTCTATTGGATTGCATAAAGATTTATTACTTCTGGCTAGTAGGAATTCAGTCATCACCCCTTCAAACACACTCTCCACTTCACAGCACTAAAACATGTGGGTTCTGAACAACAAGAGAAAACAGGAGAGAAAACCCACAGTCTGCAAGCCACCTAGGGGAACCTGCGTGTGGATTCATTTCTGTTCTTTTCCTTGGGCATATCATAATGTTACTGGAAAGATTTACATGATCTTACAAATGAATAGATCTACCATCAGGACCAAACCAAAGGTCCACTACACAGCAATTTGGATAATCTGGAACCTGATCTATTCTTAGCAATTTAGGTCTGCACAACTATGCTAGCTAGAAGCCTAAAGGAGGAAGGGAAGAGGGGGTGAATTCACTTAGCTGACTTAGCAGTGCTGGTAAGTGCCCTACTGTTGACATAAAAGGAAAACTGCAAGAGTCCTTCTGATGCATTTTTATTAGGTATACTTACCAGGAATAACTACCCCAATAAATTCTACCTGAGCCTGAAAGAAAGCACTTGATAGATACATACACACTTTTCAGATGACTTACTACCTACAGTAAAAAAAAATGGCTTCCATATACAAGTTTATTTTTTTATAGTATAACAACAGGTAATTATCTAATTTTTAAGATCCCTCTATATTGATCAAAATTTTTCTTTAAACTGTATACCTATGAGAAGATTAGGACAAAACAACTCATCACTGAAAGACTATTTAAGGTTCTTGTGGGAAGCTTTATACAGAAATCCAGAAGCACATTCCTAGATTCTCCATGACAAGGCAATCACACTCTAAGGACTTCTATTTTGAAGAAAGAGGACTTATTTCAAATGCATTTCAAAAGGACAACTTTCAAGCTACAAGACCATAAAACATTATATCTGTATATACACACATGCACGCACACAGAGATTATTCCATTATATGCACTCTTATTTTTGAAACACTATGCAATGCAAATATGTCAAATATTTTATTATAGCATAGGTTATATAAGAACATGTACAAAAGACTATGCTAAACAAGTTTGGAGATATGAGCTTCAACAAGTCAAGACATTTAACTTAACTTGTATACTTAAGCTAAAGTTTTACTTGAAAATTATGTCCATATAGTATTAATATACTTTCCTATAATACTAAAACCATTGTTAACAGAAAGTTAATAAGCACAGATGTGAGGAACAGTTTTTGCAAGCTCTAAAAATTTAAGCATTGATAATTTTTCAAAGCATTGAAAGTCACATAAGTTTTCACAAAATACACATCTAGAAAAGATTTGGGGTTGGGACAATTGAAACATTTTTGGTAATTTCAGAATTTCTGATCTCTGCTTTGTTCTTTAGTTTTTTTAATTTCACTAAATTCTAAAGCTTTTTTTGTATTAAGACAGCCTTTATTTTTGTTTCTAAAAAGGTGAAGGACACCTCTTTGGCAAATGTAAAGGTTAAAAAAATTCCAAAGCAGAACATTTATTGCAACATCCTTTTAATCAAATGTAAAATATTTTGTACAATCAGCATTTTCCAAGTTTAATTTTTTTGTTTAAATTCCCAACTAGTTCTATTAACAAGAAACCAGAATAAAGCTCTCTCCAACTTTCTAAGAAAGCTACCTCACTAAATAGTCGACTGTGGAACTTGTACATCTGCCTTCATCAAGCTTACATATTTAACCACACGTACACGCGCACACACACACAGAGTTCAAAAAACATTATGCATTAAGAAGTACATTATATTCAACAACATATTCCTTTTAAGAAAAACTTTTAAAAATCCAAGTCTCCTAACCAATCAAGCAAGTATTACTGACAGTTATTTTAAAGTGTTCTGCACAGAATTTTATTGATTTTACTTACTTAATTTGCGATTGTGACAATTGCAAAACCAGGCATTGCCCACAAAAATCAATCAATCAAGCTTGCTAAAAATAAAATGCTGGCTCCTCAGTGGGAGCCAGTGGGGCCCTTATAGCTAATGTGGCCCGGCCTCACAGCTTACTGAGGGAGAAAAGGAGAGGGGGAGTGGGAGGGGAAGCCAATGGTCCAAATATTAGCCAGAATGGCAGCCACCTCCATCTCGCTACCCACCCCCCCGCCAATGATTGGCAGAGAAAGCTGTCTGTCATCCAGCCCCACCCCTTTCTGCCAATCAGCAACAAGGGATGGGGCTCCACAGGATGGACAGCCCTCTCAAGTCAATCACTGATAAGGAGTGGGGCTGTAAGACAGGCATCCCTTGCAGCCTATCAGCAGCAAGGGGAGGGATTGCTGGGGCTCCTTGGCCAAAAGAAGTGTGGGAGGGCCACACTACAATAAGCATGCAAAAACAGCAACCAATGCTATGATCCACCTGAGAAATTGCCTATCTGTTTCCTCGTTTAGGGTAGGTCCCTAAACCTAAAAAGCCAGAAACACTTCTATTCCAACAGAACTAAACACCATACTACTATAGTTCCACTGCTGGCAAACTAATGACTCATGTTTTTATATGCGAAAATTTCAAGTTTACATATGTGGGAAAGCCAATGAAGCAGGGACATTTTTTCCAAAATTTACTAGTTTAACTGAAAAATTGAATAAGCTCTCTAGTCAAGTCCTCTCCATCAAATATACAATATCAGAAGTATAAGTTAACAACATAAAGCTATTCCGATTACTATAAAGACCACACAAGTCCAAAAAAGTGTTCTGTCTTTGAATTGCACAATACTGACACTGTTGCTGTCATTTATTTAAGCTCATGAGGCTATGTTTAATAGTCCTATGAATTATTATTAAAAGGATTAATTATGGGGAAATTATTATTGAAAAATTAATGCTAAGATTACAGAATAAAATACTGCTAAGCCCTTAAAAACACATATTGTAAGATTTTCTCTCAGGGCAAGACTTTTTAACTGAAGGACTGAACCCTAGAGAAAGCAGACTGAGATGACAAATGCTAGAATATTTTAATATGCATTAAAAAAAATTTAAAAAAGCATTCTAATCATAAAAAGTCAGAAGAAAAGTAAAGATGAAAATGTTAGTTATACCTTAAAGAACCCTGCTTCTGGCCCACACCTGTCATAAACATTCCTGGCTTTACCTATAGCCATGATAATACCTTGCATGTTCGGGGTCAGCATGACCTGCCACAAGGGATTTAAGGTAAAAGTTTTGAATGATTAACATTTTAATAATTCAAGTCCATATGCTTTTACACTCATGCAAGATGAAGAACAACCTAGTGCATGCATACATGGAATGGCAAATATTTCAATGTTAAAATTTTCTTCTCCGTGTTTGAAGATGAATAGTAACATTTTGTGTATTTCTATGACAGAGGCATACCACCAGATTAGAATGAAATTAGAATTATACCAAATGCTCTGAAACATTTTTGAAACGTTATAACTAGAACTTTCAAAGAAAAAGAACATGCAGTGTTCAAAACTAACAGCAAATATACATCCTGACCTAACAAGGAACAAAATTAATTATTATATTACTCTGTTATATCTACTATCCAAATCAATGTATTTTCATTTTAATAACTTTACTATTATTCTTTTACATACACACACAAATCAGAACTAAGGTCCAATTATGCTAAGTGCTGTACAAATACATAAGACGAACAAGATTTTTGGAGCATGAAGAGCTTCCAGTTAATGGAAAGAGAGTTGAAAGGAAGGCAAAGGTAACACCAATAAGATTATGCAGTTGAACAGGACAGTTATGCGCAACTTGAAAAGCCCTTTCAAGTACTTTAGAAAAATCTTTTTTTATATCTAAGCAAACACAAATTGCTTTCATATGGCCTTCAAGTACAGCCATTTTTGGCTGGTGTCACAAATGACACAAGACTGCAGCAAAGGCACCTTGCATGTAAAAAAACCAACCAAAAAACACACAGCTTACAGAAGACAACAGCAAGTAAGATTAGCAACACTAGGAAATAAAGGTACAGCAGGATAATGCTGCCAAACACAGAAGTGGCTATGTTTAGAAAGGCTGAATTATAAAGGTCCTTTAAGATGAAAAGTAAGAACAAGTGCAGTCAGACTTCTCCTTAAAATAGCAGCATGAATTAAATTGTTTTGTTTCCATCCTACACAGGAGTTGTAAGTTTCCTAGCAAAACAGATAGATCCTGGCTCAGGACATGCACAAATGAACAAACTAGTGAAAGTTAAAAATGGGTCAAGAACTTATATAATGTATTAGATGCTCTGGGCTAATTGTGTGTCAGCTCTTACCCTGTGGCAAGTAAAAGCTAAACCACAGTTAGTTATTAATCCCCAAGAGGTAGCAGGCTATAAATTTGAATTTTTAAAAACAAAAAGTCAAGGGCCAGGAAACATGGTGTTCTCAGGTCCTCTTCCTCCTCCTCTTTTTTTTTTTTTTTTTTTTAAAACAACCACCTCTACCTAAATCTTTCAGCTCATACCTTTAGGACAATTTGCCCTTCTGAGTCTAAAATGCCTAAGCTTTGCATATATTGAATGGGGTTAACAATAACTTTATTTAGCTGACAGAAACAAGGACAGTCAAAACATCATTCATTATTCTAACAGTTTAAAGAAACTGAATAATAGTTAACAAATACTGTCACAGATCACATGTGGCCAAATACAAAAAAATCCAATAGCAGAAAAGTGCACATATATATAGATATATACACACACACACACATATACATATTTCTTCAGTACAAACTGCTATACCATGCAAAAGCGTGCCCGATTACAGAAGCTGCTGCGCTCTTTCCACATTTCTGTTGTTGCAGATTTCAAGAGATCAACAGTCACAAGTTGCTAAGCATTTAGTTGTGCAGAAATCTGTTAAGTGTTACAATGTGCAAACATGCCAAAAAGTCTCTCATCAAGCAGCAATAGAAAGCACCAGAATAGGAGCAGTGCACAAGACTGCAATCAAAGGTACCTCATCGTCATAACCCCCCTCCTCTGACTCAATCACAAAAGTCCCTATATCAGGAATCGCCACCTCTACAACTCGCTGGTTAGGAGCTGGTTGAGCTGGGGCGTTATCAGAGTTCTGCAGGAGAAAATCATCATCAGTATGAAGAATTAGCGGGGGGGAAAAGAAAGAAGGGGAAAAACACGAATTGACAGATTGATTAAATAAAACGATGCAAGTTTCTGAGACTTGCTACTATTTATGGTATAACACTACACTATTAATGTGTAAACGTTTTAAAGAAATTAAAAACCAGGGGGTGAAGGGGGAAGTAAATTTGAAATTAGAGTCACAAAAAAGGACAGCTATTAGCTTTCATATGACATATCTCCTTTCCTTTTTTCCCCACGGATGCAGGTAAAAATGTTTAAAAACCCAGTAGAATACCATTTCAACTCCAGAGAATACACCATTCAAGGTCAATTTTAAAACAGTGTTGTAAATAAAATGCATCCTTGAATCACAAAACCTACTAGAAAAATATTAAAACAAAACGTAATATAACATTTGTGCAAGTAAAAGGCAGCAAAACCTCAGCCTCAAGTTTTTATACATTCTAAAAACTATAATTAAATCTAGTTATTTGAGTGTGCCTTATCTTAAAAAAAAAAAAATCTAAGTCATTCACATAATGCACTGAACATTCCCACAAGTCTTGGCATTTAGTTTATTTAGCACACTTCTATAACAGCAAATTTTCCCTTCAGTGGTGAAATTATTTCCCAATGTAATCTTCAGCACCTTTACTGATGATACTGTATGGTTAATGTGTTCTTGAAAGATATTTTGAACAGATTTTTAACAACGATATTTTCAGCTACTATAAACGGTCACATTTGCTGGAGACATGACAATTTACAGCCCTGAGAATCTACCCCTTGTCTCTAATCAAAGCAAGCATGTGCCATAGGAACAAAATGCACTAGCAACCATATTATTTGGGAAGCTCTATCACAGTGATTCTTGATCAGGGTGCCAAGGCACCATGGGGTGCTGTGAGAGCCTTTGAAGAGCACCACAGTTAGTGCGAGAAGATAAAAAGGGTAGAGGCAGGCTCTCCCTGTCTGGTTTCTTCCTTGTCCCCACTGTCTGGCTTTCTTCAAGGAGGTAAGCAAAGTAATAAATAAAACTTGTTTCTGAAATGGGATTCTGCTCAATTCATAAAAGCTATCGAGGGGTGCTTTGAGTTACATATGGGGTGCTCAGTCTAAGAAAGTTGCTCTAGTATAAACACTTTTATAATATTAGAATCCAAAAACTGCAAACAGAAAGTAGCCCTTCCCTCACCTAACATCACATAAGCATCTAGGAAGAGCTTACAGTCTGAGATACAAAAACACATGAAATGGACAGAAAATGATTGTGGGGATGAGTGATACATGACTTGTTGCATGTTTTTCCAGATTCTATTTTTTCTCTTTAAAGATCAGCCAATGTAGTGGTGGAGAGCAATGCAAGAGTCAGTATGCATCAGGAAGTAGAATAATGAAGGCAAGGCAAGACAAACAGATAGATACTGAAAAGTAGAAATAAAAGAAAGAAAACAGTCTAGTTTTGTCTGCTTATGGGTGCTTATGTGCTTTTCACCTGCTAATTTAAGAGTAATTAATGAAGTAGCTGAAGAAATTATATTTGAACCAGTTAACTTCTACTTTGGGATGCTAGTTTTTTTTTTTATGATAGAGGGATTAACAAATATTAATACAAATAGCAATATTAAGGTGGCACACGGATATAATGCATACCCTTAATACATAAGTATAACTTGTTCAGTTACATGAATAAATATAGCTTCCCAAATAATTCCTCTCCCAGTCCCATGGCCACAACCCAGCAAAACCCAGAGATTGATTATTCCCTGTAATTAATTATTCCCTGAAGTATGATTGGTCTGAATGAAGGGCCTGTTTCTTGCAGTCATCTGCAGCAAATGACAAGCAGCAGCTGAAGTTCAGGATGTGCCAGGACACTTTCAGAGATATCTACCAGGATAGCCCCCACCACTGTGTGACAAGTATTTGGCATATAGGCAGCCCCTGTGATGAAAAAAATGTAAGGTGCTGTTGCCACTTGAAAACTTGCCACCCCCAACAGCCTCTGGTCTGTCATTAACTGCTCTGGTGTTGGCAATTCCAGTGAGAGAGGCAGTTCAGAAGGTGTCCCTGACTATCCTGCAGGCAATAACACCATGTTTCACTTTCCTTACCACCCAAGGAAGGCTGGCAGTGGGAAGAAGGACATTCCCCACCTTGCGGAGGCTTTGTACATGGGTTCATGCATTACTGCAATCAATACCTCCATCTCATAGCTCCTGCAGTGCTGTGCCCACCCCGAAACAACATGGCACTGTGCAAAACTTCTACTTCCTAGTCCATGGTAATCCCCTGGAAAAAAAAAACAGCCCATGACATGCTGCTCTGCCTCAGCTTCTGAAGAGATGCTTAACAATTTCCTTCACACCAGCCATGGCCTTTTCCATGCCTTAAATGATGCTCAGCCAACCTTTGAAGTCACTGCACACAAACTCCACCACTCATCAGTTATTGCTTGATGCCCTTGTTGAGCTTGCAGATAAGGCCAGAGATGCTGATGGGACATGGGTAGATATTTATACTGCATGATGGGAGATTCATGCCATGTTCTGAGGATGCTGATGCAGGATTGGATTCTGGAGACGCTACCAGTAGGATTCAGAGAATCAGCAAAACGATCAGCGAAGTCAACTCAAGCAGGGCAGTACTCTGGGAACTCCTTGAAATCCAGTTCCATATAGATTGTGAAGCATTATGTCACATGACTGAACCAAGACAGCACCGAACAGCAAGTCAATGTGACCACATGCATGCTCAGCTCTGCTTCCCCAGGGAAGTAGAGTTTGAAGTCTGTCACAGAAACTTCCTGGAGCCAGGGGATGGGGAAGGGAGGACCAAGATCTTCTGGGATGTTGGAGGACTTAACCACAATCTGTAGTACAAGTGTAACTGCACAGGCAACACACACCACTAGAAAAAGTTGTGCTGCCAAGACGTTTTGTTCTATTCATTATCTTTTCTGTGTTGCAAATTACTTGAATAGCTGTACATTCCCTTTTTCAGTGCTAAAAGGGCATATTTTGGTCCTACAAATATAATGCCTGTCCATGGCCTAAGCTGTCTACTCAGCCTAAATGCCAGGTTTAGGCACACGCAAAGTGGGAGATGCTTCATTCTTAGCTGAAAGAAGAAACAAGTAGGTAGTGTGCCAAGTGGAAGCAGCATTGTGCTAAATGCCAGATTAGTTTCCTTGTTGATTGTAATTCTAAGGTAGCAGTGGCACTGATTGAGAAATGAAAGACACATCTTTGCTTGTATTAAGCATCAATCCAATACTCCGCCTCCACGTGAGCTGAAAAACTTGCCTTTTAGGGGTTCAATGGACTAAAGTTCCAGACAACCAGAAGTAAGGACAGCTTTTTAAGCAAGGTACTAGAATTTTGCACAGATTTAGTTTGCACATATGCTGTCTCTAAGATGCCTCAAGCAAGCCATAAAATAAAGGAGGAAGTAAAATTGATACATTTTATGTTGTTTAGATCTCACAGTTATTATTCTAAGAAGCCTGTGCAACTTCTAAAAGGTATCAGCATTCTTGAAATGCCTTTGAGCCAATACAGTTATAGATGGTCAAAGATACTTCCTGAATGCAAAGAATTATTGTTGAATTTTAACTTCATAAGAAATAAATGAAGCAGCCTCATTTGAAACTACTGAAAACTAACACAAGCAAACAAGTACATATCTATTAACTAATGACTTCAAAAATATTAATTCAATATTCTAGCTGATGCAATATATGTATTTTAAATAAGTACATGCATTTTATCAACTGTGAAGACCAACTCTGGAAGTATGCAATTTCTAATATTAAAGCCCTAGAATACTGTCAAACAGAGAGGAAGAACTAACACGTCAGATGCTCATTATTCGCACCCTAGTATTACATTAACACTACTGACAGGCTTGAGAAACATGATGCTTATCGAGTGACTGAATACAAGAAGAGAAATACTTTAATGGACTTTTGCTATGTTTTGGATACAGCAGTACTTTATATATACCTCAATATAAACTGTCCATGCACAATTTTAGAAAAATAACCATAGGTAGACATAATCACATCTATAATTTTTGTTTAAAAAAAATCTACTATACCTCATAGCAAGTATATTACATACATGCTATGTACCTGAATAGTTGTACTCTATTATAAACCTTTATCATATATTCCATTTCGTCTGTACAAAGCTTTAACAGCCCCTAAGGAAGGTTTAGTGTTTTTTAAGGGAATCACTTTTCTCTTTTATCAGACATAACCCCAACCACTTGGTAAGATAAGGAGCAAATAAGAGATATTAAAAGATTCCAAATATCCTCACCGCTTGCATGATAGCTTCAGGGCTTCTTTCTTCTTGTTCAGCTAATGCTTTAGTAATTGCTTGTACAGATTCTTCTTTCAAATGTTTTGAGAGATCAGTCCTTGATGGCTGTTCTAGATATTCTGGATCACCAGCTTGAACTTGGTAATAAAAATGAAAGTAATTATTGGTCAACCAAAAAGAGACAATGATCTAGATCAATGGAGGACAACCTCATGGTAGGCATGCCACAAACCCTCCCCATGTACCACTCCATGCCCTTCCCCTGCCCATTCTGCTGCTCTGCTTTCTGCCCTGTCTGCTACTGTGCTGCTTGTCCCACTACCTGATTTGCCTGCCACATGTCACACACAGAGGCTACCTGTGCCACTTGTCACATGCATGCCACAGGTTGGCCATTCCTGATTTAGATCAATATATTTAACTGCTAAAGAAACTTGAACACAAACGCAAAATAGGTCAAGTAATTCATACAAAAACCCTGCTTCACTGCTATGTTAAAAATTAATCTAATCTTTTCTCATTTAATAAAATACTGCATATTAAATACTTTGATAATTAGAAAAGATTAAAATGGTTTATATTAGATAGACAATAGTCTTGAATTGATAAATCAGATCTGTACCAGTAGAAGGAAACCTGTGAAGGAGTACTGAAGTCAAGAAAGTTATTCACAGGTACAGGTATTACATTTTTGCTGGTGTAAGTGACTGAAAACTGGTCTATACCCTTAACAGAAGTTCAGCACACACAGACTAGTTTAAAACTGACAGATTCCAGTCTAAGATTTGCTCCCCAACAATGAAGAGCAAATGTGCATCCTGTACACTACTGATCTAAACTATGTCACTTATAGAAAACTGTGCAACTTAAGATCAATTCCACTTTGGGCTTTTTGAATATTTGTACCTAGCCATACAAGTATAAGGTTGTAGCTGAAAAAAAAAAAATCTAAAACTTTAAAAAATTTAAAATTTGTATTCCATAATATAATCAATACATTTTTTTAAATAAGACGAGACAAATCCCAAAATAAGTCCCTTTTCATTTAAAAAAGTAGAATCATTACCTGGGAAAATAAAATATATTGTATTGACAACACTATTGCCTTGTATTAGTAAAACCATAAAAATGAACCTTTTTCATTAAATGAGCAATATACTAGTAAGAAGAACTAAAAACACTTTCAAGATATTAAGGCAAGACTAACCACTGGGAACCATTTCCCACTATCCTTGGGCAAACTCTGGAAAAAATAATTAAGCATCACATTTGTGGGAGCCCAGCAGGGGAAATAATGCTGAAAGGAAATCAGCACAGGTTCACTGCAGGTAGACCTTGCCTGACTAACCTTGTTTCTTTTTATGACCAGGTCACAAAATGCATAGATGCAGGAGTCGAGGTAGATGTCATCTACCTAGACTTTAAGAAAGCCTTTGATATGGTATCGCATTCCGTTTTTGTAAATAAATTGACAGGCTGCGATGCAGATGATTACACAGTCAGGTGGGTAGCAAATTGGCTTGTGGGGCTGCACCCAGAGACACATGGGTCGATATCAACCTGGAAAAGATGTGGGCACAGGAGTCCCACAAGGCTCAGTCCTTGAATCGGTGTTACTCAATGTCTTCATCAGTAATTTGGATGAGGGTGTAGAGAGCACCCTGTCCAAGTTCGCAGATGATACCAAATTATGGGGAAAAGTTAACACACCAGAGGGTAGGGAACGGAGCCACGCAGATCCGGACAGTTTGGAAAAACGGGTAGAATGAAATAGGATGCAGTTCATCAAAAACAAGTGTAAAGTGCTGTACCTGGGCAAAAAGAATCACCAACACACTTACAGGCTGGGAGGCTGGGGGATGACCTCCTCAGCAGCACAGCAGCGGAAAGGGATCTTGGAGTCATAGTTGACTTGAAGACGAGCATGAGTCATCAATGTGACAAAGTGATCAACAAGGCGAACCGCACTTTATCATGCATTAGCAGATGAATGATGAACAGCTCCAGGGAGGTGATGCTTCTCCTTTACACAGCACTGGCTGGGCCATAGCTGGAGCACTGTATCCAGTTTTGGGTATTGCACTTCAAGAGGGATGCAGAGAATCTTGAGAGGGTCCAGACAAGGCCACTTGTATGGTCAGAGGCTTGCAGGCAAGGCCCTACAAGGAGAGACTAAGGGACCTAGATCTCTTTAGCCTTCACGAGAGATCTTGTAGCTGCCTATAAATTCATCAGGGGAGGGCAGCAGGGAACAAGAAATGCTTTATGTACTAAGGCACCCCGTGGAGTAACTAGGAAAAATGGCCACAAATCAACAGAAAGCAGATTTAAGTTGGACATTAAAAAGAACTTCTTCACGGTAAGGGTTGCCAGAATCTCGAATGGGCTTCCAAGGGAGATGATGCTCTCCTCTACCTTGGGGGTCTTCAAGAGGAAACCTGACAAGCATTTAGCTGGGGTTGCCTGAATCCAGTGCTCTTTCCTGACCAGGGCAGGCAGTTAGACTCGATGACCAACTGAGGTCTCTTCCTACCCTAACATCTATGACTCTATGAATCATTTACAAGAAAAGTAATGCTTTCTGTGTTTAAAAACTTTTTTTAATGCATCAATGTACTTAAAACAAAAAAAATTCACCAAAATAACATATAGCATCTGTCACTACAAAACAAATGTTCTTCAGAGACTACTACATGGCCTAATAGTCTCATTTATTTTCCTGGTTATCAAGCTATTTTCTACTTTATATTTAAATCTATTACTACTAGCTATAGAACATATACAGCAATAATTCTTTCCTTTCTTTAGGGCTAAATTCTGGTCTCATTGAGAATTTGGAGTAGCTGAACCAAAGAACATTTATAGAAAAAAGAAAAAGGGGGGGGGTATGGAACACTGATGAGTTTTTTTGAAGTAACAGGCAAACGGGAGCTGCTAAGTACCTTTGAAAAATCAGGCCATTATTTCCATTTTAAAGCATGTACTCTGGTTTAATAATACTGGAGCTTTAGAAGGACCATCATGTCATATAAAAAGTCCAAGACAGTCTTTTTTCCTCTAATAGTAAGCATAATATTAAATAACACTTACTAAAAGAAGAAAATTTGTTTAAACTAAAAACATAATGGAATCTAATGCATATTTTAAAGGAAAAACTTGAAATCTGGTTAATTTTAGAACTTACTGTAGAATACAAGCCAGTTCTGAGGAAAAACATAAGTCTTAAAAGACTCTTAAGTGAGGATTAATGCAGGTGAGTACAGAGTTTTCTTTCTGGCTTTCTCCTCTTTCATCTTCAAAATGTCTGCAGACTAACCTGGAGAAGTAGAGGCTGCAGGAACCCTTGGGGTCTGGGATATTAACTTTTCTTGCTGTGCTTTCTGAGCAAGCTCTGCATCCCATTCTTCTATTTCTTTTTCAAAGTGCTTATTGTCTTCCTTGACATACTCTCTTAAGTCAAGTGGCAGCGTATCCATTCCAACAAGCATCTGACCAGTTTCCTTGTTAAATTCCTCTGTAGTATCACACAATTTATGTGTTTTATAAAATAATGGCATGTAAAAAAGAACAGAAATACATGTAGATAAACAGCATTTGGACAGGTTTGTTGAAAATATACAATATAGCAACAAGGGTACAATAGTCTTACATTCATTATCTTTTTCAATCTGTTATTTTATAAATTAGTATCTTAGTCACTTTTTGGCAGAGTACACTGCTTCTGAAATTCCATTTTTGAGAGTACACAAACTTGGGTATCAAAAGCACTTGACCTTAAAAGCTTAAGGATTAGATTTCTAGCTGGTAAAAGGGATTTGAATGTTCAGAGCTAAAACATAATGAGACTGTACCCAACATGTCCTCCATTCTACATATTTGTAATATTATGAAATTCTCTTGAGGAAATGGGGACTTCATAATGGGGATGTTTTAAGACTGCCAACTACAAGAAGTATTTTTGCTTTCTCCTTTGAAAATTGTCTTGGTAGGTCCTAAAGGCCTGGGGGATTAACTAAGTGTAATAACATTCTGCAGCAGGACTAAGTACTTAAGGTGGCTTTGCCAATCTAGGGACAGCCAGAACTGCAGATATATGATCAATCCAGTGCCTAACCTCAGTTCTAATTAAAAAAAAAGTGAGATGCTTAGCTTTTTGTTCTATGAAGGTAGCCTTGAAAACAATGTCAACCTACCACTAGAGTTAAAACCTGACAACCATTCATGACCAAAAGGTCCAACTTCTTTGCTGTTGTTCTCTAGCATTTTCAGACAAGGATGTTTAGGTTTCTAGAGGCCCTCTGATTTCTAGAACAAATTTACTAGCATACACAGGAAAAACAGTGAAGGCAGCTCTGCCCCAATCCGTTGCTGGCATCAACATTCATAAACAACTCTACTGCTTAGTCCAGATAAGCAATCAATTCTACTGAACAATCAGTAAACCAAATTTATGACCACAAAAAGAGAGAGATAAAGAGATGGGATTTTGTCTTTTAATACAAATTACAGTTTTAAAAGTACAAACTAATAGGGTTGCGTGAAACAGTTATGTTTTGTTTCATTTTCAGATTCAGCCGTTTCAGAGGACAGAGATTCGTTTCGGTGTTTTGGATCACTGTTCTTTTCCAATTCAGCTGAATCCGTTTCAAAGTTTTGACACTGTTTTGGAGATTTAGATCAACCAGGGAGAGGTAGGCACAGCTGGGCAGCTGCAGGTTCTCCTGCGGCTCCTCTGGTTGTGCCTGCCTTTGCTCCAGCGGGGATAGCCACAGGAAAAGCCCTCACAGCTGCCCTGCCAAGCCCAATCCCTGGCCTGGCCCCAGCCTCCCAGCACTTGAACAAAAAAAAAATGTGAAAAAAAATCACTCATCTGCTGCAGCAGCAGCAATTAGGCCTCTGAGGGCTTGTGGCAGAGCCCCCCCACATGCAGTGCAGGGTAGTGAGAGGCAGTAGGGATCACCCTTCTTGCTTGGCACCCACACAGCAGCTGTCACATCATGCAGGAGCAGTGTAGCTTAACAGGGCACCACATGCTGTCTGGGAGCTGGGGCAGCTCCACATGTCAATCGAAGCCTGGCACTGCTCAGCCCCAGCTGCCCCAGCTCCCAGAGCACATGGCACCCTGCCAAACCACACTGCAATCATGTCATGGGGCAGCTGCTGTGCAGGTGCCAAGCACAGGTGGAGGGGGTGGGAAAGCCCTGCTGCCCCATGCTGCCTGGGCGAGGGGAGGGGAGGGGATGGGGCTCTGCTACGAGCCTTCATAGGCCCTGACCGCCACTGCTGCAACCTGTGAGGGGCTCTTCTTTTCTTGTTGTGTTTTCTGGTTTTTTTAAAGTGCAGGGTGGCTGGGGCCGGGGCCAGGGCCAGGCAAGGCAGCCACTGGGGCTTCTCCCATGGTTCCTCTGGCTGTGCCTGCCTCTCCCCAGGCAGGGGGAGCTGCGAAAGAAGCTCCCATGGTTGATCTGCCCAGCCCCAGCCTCCCAGCACTTTAAAAGGAGGGCTGCGGGGCTGTGCTGAATTATTCCTGGGTGGTACGCCTCTAAAACATTCTGAAACATTTTTTAAACATTTTGGATGGTTTTGCTTAGTTTCAGAAATGTTTCAAAGCCTTCCGTTTCTTTTCAGAATCGGAGTTTCAGGCACTGAAACACCTCTGAAACAAAACAGCTGCCAAAATTTCTCACAGCACTACAAACTAATTTTAAAATAAAGGAGAAAAAAAGCAATTGACAAACACATAGACCATCTCCCACAGTCCATTCTAGTCAAAGATGTCCTTCCTATGGTGGAGAAGAAGGGAACATGAGCTTATTATGGCTGCACTCTGTAATATATCTTTGTATTGATTATTTGTGTCCAAAACAGCATAAAAACACAACTGAATGGTCACTGTTTTGAAGCAGAGTATGATTTCATAAAGGCGATGGGCATTTTCCCATGAGCATGATCTGAAGACAGAATTTTTAAATCATTCATTTCTGTTTTAATGAGTTTTTGTAAGACACTGCTAAAATGTTGTTAGCTAAATATCCATGTCATTATTTCAGTACACTGCAGCAAAAAGTTTTCCACATCCCATTAAAGTTTATCAAGATTTTTAAAGTGGATAAAGGCAAGACAATGTTTCTTAGAGCGTATTTCCAAAGTGAGCTATTTTATAACTTTTAGTAATTAAACATGTGGTTTTGTTCTCTAGTTGCTGCTGTAGCACAATTATGGAATAAGAATCTATCATCTTGCCTGAACCACATTGCCTCCATTTTATAGAATTTTATTTTATTATACTAATAATACTGAACTGTTTTTATCAATGATTTTTCCTAGTCAAAAGTTTGTAAGCTAGAAAAATATAGCTTGCTATTTCTGACATTTCACCATTCACTATTTGTTCAAAGATTCGGAAGTCATTCCAACAGAAATTCTACCACTACATTACATAATTTTATTTTATGCTGAATATATATCCATGATATTACCCTGCATCAAGTATTGTTCCTTATCATTAATATACATTAAACAGTATGCGCTGGCATTTCTGTAGCCACCAAAAGAGTCACGTTCCAGCTCTTCCCAAGTTGACTTTGTCACAGAAATATCATTGTATTTCATCCATCGCCTCTGGTGGTGGTCATAAATGTATGCCCAGTAGTGTCCTGCATTAGCCTGGCCTTCATGAACAAGCACAGCATGTAACCGATAAGGAACCTAAAAATGGAAAGAAAATGTAACCCAGATGTTATCATCATCAGTTAATCCACAGAAGCAAATGTTTAGTGGTTAAAGAAGTACAAAACCTGAAGATTTGGGCGGGGGGGAAAGCAGCTTTGTCCCTATTTCTTACCTAAGAGAAGCAATATGATTAGTCAGAAAGACTCTGAACTACTTTGGTATACTATAACCACAGTTGTGACATGAGGCCCGTGAGGAGTAATTTGCAGTCTCTGGGCTCCTACCCAGCTGCTACTTCTGCTGTTACAGATGCAGCAGCAGGAGCCAGGCTTCCTCTAAGACTTCTGCTTCCTGTGCCAGTCCCAGGGAGCAGTGAGAATTGCAGCCCATGGTGCTGGGAGAGCCTGAGTCTGCCCCTACCCACTGCCCAAACTCATTTGCCCCATTACAGATGAATTGGGGCGGGGTGCTGTTTGCTCAAGTATGCAATACAATGGTGGGATGGGGTTGGGTTGGGAACCACAGCTCGCACTAATACAGCCCCAGACGGTGTGGCCGGTGTAGGGTGCAGTTCTGGGCCACTTGCATAGGACAGGGCTGTCCAACTTCTACGACATATTAAGCTAGCTCCAACAGGTACTACTCATCTACAGTGAACCATCTACCACTGGAGCATTCAGGAAAGAACTCTGAAACTTTGCACAACAGCTGCTGACCATGAGTCAATTTTCTATTTCACATAATTTCGAAGGTTGCCTTCCCTAGATTGCATTTCATTAAAAATTCTAAATAAAATTTAAAAGATCACAAGCTACAAAAAAGAAATAGTATATGTCTTGAAATAAAAACCAAAGCTTTCTGTAACCTAAATACAAAAAATGCTACAGCAGAGACAATTAATCAAGCGCATCTCAGATTTTGAATTCCAGCTTTTATGATCACATCGACTGTATCATTAACATACTAGGTGAATCAGTGATTCTCAATTTCATTTGTCAAAAGGCACTCCTAATGCCAGCTCTTAGTTTTCACTTGTTCTTCTGATGACAGAACAATAAAAGAGCAGTTCATCTCTTGCAAACAACACAACACAACAAGTTGGAATGTTTTACCTATGCATTTCGATTTGAAATCTCCTTGTTTATCTTGAACACCTAAACATGTACTCCAGGATGAGAGAGAGATTCATAGACATTAGGGCTTGCAAGATTGTCAGGTCCAGCCCTCTGCCCAAGGGGCAGGAAGTCAGTGTTTTCATTAGAGTGGTTCTCGGGAGCTGCTTTAATTAAAATGCCCGCAGCATCTTCTGTATTAAATGTCCTGTGCTTCAAAATGGTGGTAGAGGCGCTTAAGCTAAAGCTTGTTCAGTGAGTTTTAGTTGAAGTGCCCCTGCCGCCATTTTGAAACACAGGGATGCTGCCAAAGGCCCCACAAGTTCACAAGACCCCAGACAAGTGATCGTCTAACCTCCTCTTGAATTTGCCCAAGGTAGGGGTGAGGACCAATTCCCTGGGAAGCTGGTTCTAGATTTTGGCCACCCTAACTGTAAAATATTGCCTTCTGATCTCTAGCTTAAACCTATTCGCCATCAGCTTACTACCATTGTTCCTTGTCTCCCCAGGTGGTGCTGGGTAGAAAAGGGCTCTACCTATTTGCTGTTGATCTCCCTTGATGAGTTTGTAGGCAGCCACCAGGTCCCCTTTCAGCCTCCTCTTGCTAAGGCTGAACAAGTCCAGGTCCCTCAGTCTCTCCTCGTAGGGCCTTTCCTGCTGCCCTCTCACCAAGGAGGTGGCCCTCCTCTGAACTCTTTCCAGGCTGGTCACATTCTTTTTGAAGTGCGGCACTCAGTACTGGATGCAGTACTCCAGCTGCAGCCTGACCAAAGCTGCATAGAGGGGGAGTATCACCTCTCTGGACCAGCTTGAGATGCACCCTTGGATGCATGACAAGATATGGGTGGCCTTCCTGGCTGTGGTCTGGCATTGACAGCTCAAGTTCATCTTGAAGTCAATAATGACTCCAAGATCCCATTCCATCTCTGTGCTTTCAAAAGGGGAACTCCCAGCCTGCATGTATACTAGAAATAATAATAGCAAAGAGGAACTGATCTACTTTCCCTCAGAAGTTTACACAAGAAAAAACAAAGATATATATCCTTTTTAATGCATATAACCCCTGGGTTAATTCAGTGAAAACAGTAGAAATGAGCAATACCCTTATTACAAGGTTGTAATCTGTTTGCTTGGTTGTTCTTTTTTTAAAGGACTGAAGATGTTACTAAATGGCTCTAATCCGTAGTTCTATGCAAGGGGTACAACAGAAGGGAAGGATCCACATGCCGTTCATAAAATGCTCAAGCACTAATGAGCCTGGCTAATATTAAAAAATTAATATTATAATATTAATAATATTTAATTATAAAATTAAAGCTGTTTTTCAGACCCATTGCTATTACTATCTGACTTGCAGGGTGATGTTCTTTGCAGGCAAAGTATATTTGATATCTTTTTAAAATATCTCCAAACTTTTTTTGAAACATGAAGATTTACATATAGTATTTGAATATCATAAAAATCAATGACAATAATACAAGTCTGTCACAGGTTATTTTAACTGGATTTGTTTTGCTAAGACAAGAGTCCAATTTTTCTGGACTACCGCCCACACTTACTTTAAACAATAAAGTTATGCAATCATCCCTGAAACTGGAAAGCTGCTCCACAACCAGCCAGAAGGAACCCAAGGCAAAAGTTTTTTGCCATCCCCCAACCAGAACATAACTTCCTTAAATGAGTGTCAGAGAAGAGAGAGACCCTGGCCATACACTGCCCTGTGAGTGACAGCACATTGTTATAACAGTCGAGTTATTCAGCTAGGTTGAAAGCTTTTTTATAAATCAACACAGATATACAGATTTTGATTAAAGAGACTCATAGTATCATAGTGTCTAGAGTCGGAAGGGACCTGGGCAGATCATCTAGTCCGACCCCCTGCCTTGGCAGGAAAGAGCACCGGGGTCAGATGACCC
>JAGPOW010003316.1:24518230-24564811 GCA_030014935.1 Caiman crocodilus | reverse complement strand
TAAACCTACTCTCTGCCAGCTTGTGACCATTATCCCTGGTCACTCCTGGCAGCGCACAGGGGAACAGGGACTCCCCCAACACCTGCTGATCCCCCCTGAGACTCATCAGGGGAGTCTCAATAGCCTTTCTGGGAATCTTTCTTCATTTTCAAATACTGTGCTACAACCAAGAGAAAAAGACAAGCTAAGGGGTTTATATTTTATTCAATATTTAATCCAATTGGGTCAACTTCAATCTCTTTCTCTAACTCTGATGAACTGGCTGGCAGAACTGTCTAGTCTGAGTTTCCAGGAATGTTAATTGTAGACATCTATTAATGGAGTGATACTGAGCTCTAACAGGTGAACCCTGTACCCGCAGCAATGTCTCACAATAAGCTATTATATCAACAGCAATTAATAGTAAGTAGCAGCACTCTTGATAGGAAATTGGCATTAAGCTTTTGTGTTGGTAACTACCCATGTGTGTAACAAGTTTAATCCATCAACAGAAAGGAACCTTCCAATATTGAATAAATCTTTCCATACCACTTCATTTCCACTCCAAGAACACACCTAACAGCATCACAAAAATACTGACATGGTTAAAAAAACAATGGAAATTGAATGATGTATTTGGGTACCTACAAGTTTAAATAAGCAATTTGGGACAACATTTGTCTTTGGTCCTCTCTCATACTTCCGTGTAGCCAATAAATGAACTAATCAAGCAACTTGGGAGTCAAGTGCTTAAAGATGCCCTCCAAGAGGACTCACCGAGTGCATCTACATATTCATTAATGCGCTGTAATTATGCAGCATTAAGTTTAGTAACAACAAGTACTAACAAGGTGCCATAATTGGTGCTACTGAGCAGTACTGTCAGCACACAGTTTTTTGTGGTGCTATTGAACAGTAAACTAATTCTGTTGTGCATTAGCACGGTTTTTGACTGCTGTGCTTATGGGCAGCAGAATAATCTATTGTGAATTTAATGTCTCATGTATTTGGTTGGAGCTGAATACATTTTGCCATTTCGGCTGTTTTGAAGACTTCATAACCATGGCAGTACCTTCTTGGTTGAGCTTATACAAGTAACTGATGCAGGTTTCTAGTCAAGTCCAGTGGCAATGTGCCTGATAATAAGCTCCCATGTAGGAGTGCCTGCAAGTTACAGGCTAAAAAATACATTCTGTATCACAAAATGGTCTGCCTGTCATATAAATGTGTCTGGACTACAGTAATGCAGTCTACCTGGGCATGAAGTTATCAGCCTTTAGGAAAATTAAGACTCAGCAATGCATATTTATCAAATCTCTCCTCTGCTTTCTATGTTGTCTTCCCATAAAATATTGAGTAAAATTAAAGGTCTATGTCCTTAACTTTAAGCCACTGGATAACCTGACTTCAGACTATCAAGATTACCTACAGTTTAGGATGAAGACTATGGCTAACCACTCTGTTCCGTAGGCAGAGTAGGACACTAGGGACAAGGCAAACTATTTCAGGCCTGGGTGCAAGGGCACAGAATAAATTCCCACAGGTACAGAAGTCATCACACACATTTAGATCAGGGGTTTCCCAAAGCAGCCCATGAACCCTTTGATGTGCCCTGCCATCTGACCACTTCTCCTTTTAAATAGCCCTTCAGGGGAAAAACTTTGGGAACCCCTGGTTTATATGCATATTAAAAAGCGCAGTAGTTAGAAATAGTTAGAGAAACACAAAAAACCAGCAACTATCATGTTTCTATCTTTCCAAATAAATAGATTTTATGGGATATGAGAAATTCTCAAATCTCAGTGACCAGCCTGGTGGCCTTCTATGACCAGGTCACCAAGTCCTTGGATGCAGGTGTCACAGTGGGTATAGTCTTTATGGACTTCAGGAAGGCCTTCGACATGGTCTCTCACCCCAATTCTCAGTAAGAAACTAGGAGACAGTGGTGTTGATGCCTACATGGTCAGATGAGTCACTAACTGGCTGGAGGGCTGCACCCAGAGGGTGGTGGTGGATGGGTCTTATTCGACCTGGAGGGATGTGGGCAGTGGGGTTCCCCAGGGCCCGGTCCTCAGGCCTGCACTATTCAACATCTTCATCAGTGACTTGGGCAAGGGGGTAGAAAGCACCCTGTTCAAATTCACAGATGACACTAAGATGTGAGGTGAAGTGGGTATGCTAGTAAGAAGGAACAGGCTGCAAACAAATCTAGACAGGTTACAGGGGTGGGCCGATGAGAACAGGATGGGTTTCAACACTGACAAGTGCAGGGTAAGTCACCTGGGGAGGAGGAAACAGCAGCACACATACAGACTGGGGAACTCCCTTCTTGCCAGTGTCAAGATAGAAAAGGATCTTGGAGTCATCATTGATGCCACCATGAACATGGGCTGACAATGTGGGGATGCAGTCCGGAAGGCCAACCACACCTTGTCATGCATCTACAGATGCATCTCAAGCAGGTCCAAGGAGATGATCCTCTCCCTCTATGTGACACTGGTTGGGCCACAGCTGGAGTACTGTATCCAGTTCTGGGCACCACACTTCAGGAGGGATATGGTCAATACGGAGAGGGTCCAAAGCAGGGCCACTTGCAGGTTCAGGAGTCAGCAGGGCAGGCCCTGCGGGAAGAGGCTGAGGGACCTGAACCTGTTCGGCCTCCAAAAGAGAAGGCTGAGAGGGGATCTGGTGGCAGTCTACAAACTAGTCAAGGGGGACCAGCAAGCATTGGGAGAGTCCCTATTCCCCGTCTCCGCCGGCCGACCGGTCAGAGCCGGCCGAGGGGAGCGGTGGTTAACTAAACAGACATCAGGCGGGCTGGCGGATGGAGAGGCGGAACAGCATATTGGTTTCAAAATATATTTTACTTACGCCACTGGTGGCCGCGACGCAGATTGTATGCTCACTTGCGTAGTTACAGTTCGCGTTACCACATTGAGTGTACAGATGAAAGCGCACAGGGAAGGGGTACATCGGGAGGTCACTGACAGGGAGCTGTTGGTGGGTGATCAGTCCGCCAAAGTCACCCTGCCACACGCTCAGAGCTCCTTGTGGCGTGCTCAGAGCTCTGCGAGGCCTTTCCTGCAACATGGTCAGAGTTCGCTCCGCTCCAACTTGGGCAGAAACTGAGCAGACTTTTATACCTTTAGAATAGCCAATGAAAATTTGCCAAGTAGGAATACTTAATTAGGTGGAACATACCAAAATTAGAACAATGTCAATCATACAAAGGGGTGGTCTATTGTGTCAGGGACACTCACTTGATTTGGGTTGTGATACCCCCGAGCACTCCCAGGAGTTACAAGAAACAATGGACACAAGCTAGTGGAAGGTAGTTTCAGGCTAGATATTAGGAGGTGCTATTTCACAGTCAGGGTGGCTAGGACCTGGAACCAACTTCCAAACGAAGTGGTGCTGGCTCCTACCCTGAGGGTCTTTAAAAAAAAAAAAAAAAAAAAAAGGCTGGATGAACATCTGGCTGGGGTCATTTGATCCCAGTACTCTTTCCTGCCACAGCAGGGGGTCGGACGAGATGATATCCTCAGGTCCCTTCTGACCTTACCAACTATGAAACTTTGAAACCTAAAAAGCAGGGACTGTAGCAAATAGAAATAGTTCCGCATTACTAGAAGAACAACAGAAAAACTGTCTCATACACAAAAAAATAACAAAGATACACACACCCACACCCACACCCACACACACACACACACACACACAATAGAAGTTAAGTGCCTTGATGGTTGTAGCTTCTTACAGATAGCAACAGATTAGAGCTGTTGCTGATTGCTTAATGCCTCAGTGAGGGTGCATTTCTGTCAGGGTGATGTCCTTTAGGCTTGATACAATCAAGGAGTACCCAACAAGGCAGTGGAGTTGCAGTTCTGAAGAGCCCTATACTTGCCTTACTCTGAAGACTGCAACATTGCAGCATCTTATAGAGCTACCCTGCCATGACTAGCCCCAGCATGTTGACACCAAGCCCTCCAGTAAGATACAGTTTATGGTCATGCAACCATATGTTTGCATATGGTCCACAACCATATTTACTACCAATAGCCCCCCAAAAAGAGAATTTTTTACCTAGGGCCAAGTCCTCAAGTAACAAAAAATGTACTGCTAGATGGCATCTAGACTGTAATTTCCTTGTTATATCATAAACCTTAAAAAAAAAAAATGTCTTCAGGGAGAAAGTTTAAGGCAAGTTCTCTATAAGCAGATCTGTCCAAAACATTTAGTATCAGGCTTGAACTGCTATTATCTATTACATGGGTACGAGGAGTGGCACAGGCAGATTAGGGAAGGGACAGGCAGCACAGCAGGAGAAAGGGCAGGAAGCAAAAGCAAAGCAGGACATTTGCATGCCAGAAGGGAGAGAAGGCCATCTGGACAACTAAGGCAAAGATGGCTAGAGGATGCAGAGTCAGATTTACAGAAATTAAATGCAGATAACTAGAGAATAAAAGTACACAACAGATGGGAATGGATGAAGATAATGAAGGCATCCAAGGGCCTCTAGGGTCTACAGTAATAAATTATTATTATTATTATTATTTTATCACCATGTGCCATCTTCTAAATATCCAGGGATCGAAAGAATATTTTTCTAGGGGCAACAAATCCCACAAATGACAATTACACTGTTTCCTCCACCTTCCTTTGAAAAAGGTGACAAATTTTTTTGGCAGTGCACTATAAATTAGCCCTTCACACTTCTAAAGTGCTACTCTGAACCTCCTCCCCACAATTTACTGTTCTGTGCTCCCTTTCTAATCAGCTGCTTTACTTTCTGCTTCTTGTCCTGTGTTCCCTGCCCAATCTGCTTCTCTGCTTTCTACTCCCTGCCTTGAGTTGCATGCCAAATCTAGTGCTTTAAGTTATGCTTCCTCCCCAGTCTGCTGCATGCTATACAAAGGGTGCCCATGACACTTGTGGCTCTTGTGCCACAGATTGGCCATCCTTGGACTACATTGTGGACTGAATAATAGACTAGGTAGACCGAGTTGATTTGATGTGGCAATTCCTATGCATTACTTAGCGACTTTGGTTAGAGAGAAGATGCATGCCTCTGGGGAAGGTGCCCTCAAAATGGTTCCAGCCTCCCCCCCACAAACTTTAGCTGTACAACTGCAAGCATACTGCAAAAGAGCTTTTGTATCATTGCACAGACCACCACCATGGAAGCAGCCACCCTCATCATTCTCCTAAACTGTAATCCAAAATGTTTTTATTTCTTCCATGAAGATGGAAGCTCTTGAAACGCTGAGAAATTAGATGTTCCAGGAGGTAGTATTTTGGATGCCACCCGTGTCCCTCTTTTAGTCTCCTCAACTTGGCATGCTCGCATCTTGTTTGGGATATAACCTTGCCCCATACATTTATTTCTTATATTTAAATAAATATTTCTTTCCCTATATATCCTTACATTTACTGACAGCACTAATACCATATTTTCCTCCAGTACCCTCCCCCACTCCAAAATTAGATGGGCACCTTGTTTTGGATAGGTAGAATGAAGAAAACAAGATTTTTTACAGTCACAACTCAAAGCTGACTGCAAGTTATCCTGACTACAGTGGCTGTGCAAGAAAGTCGATACAACAGCGCTGACCCCAAATGGTGACCTTTGCTCCCTCCTGCCTTCCCTGAGGTTGGCAGAAGCTGGCAGCCTTCCTGCAGTAGTGTCTCCCTGCTTATACTCCTCCATATTTCTACTGCAGTAAAGAAAAATCATCTCCCCTGCTTAAGAGACGCACCTAAATTTTTAATGGCTGATTTTTGGTGTAAGGTGCATAGTGTTTGCCAGTGAATAGGGTAAAACCACCTGCTAAATAAAAGGCACACAAAGAAGAGTTTGTGAGCACAAGATGACTACATAAGTCACTTCTATACAGAAAACTATCACTTCATTAGGAGGTTGTCCCAGGAAAATGGCTTAATAAGAATAAAGGCTATGACTAATAGTTAATTGTGACAGGATTGAAGTACATGGCCGTTTAACAGGGATGCATTTGGATGGTGCCAGAAGGTTCAGTAGTGCTTAACCAAATAGGAGTGAAATCTTGCATCTTAATGAAGAATGTTCAAATCAAATGAAAAAGAAATGATGAAATAGATATAAGGGCAGGTCCTGCTCCACATGTTATTAGACACCAAGAAGAAATTTTTTTTTCCTTCTTTCTTCTTAAATGACTAGAAACATAACACCCTGTTTGAGTTCCTAGGGAAAAAAATCTGTTTTTTGTAACTTAGCCTTGAAACTAAATCACAAATAAGTAGCCAGGTGGAGTTAACAGTTTTGAATTAACACTTTTTCATGGACTTAAGGAGGGTGGAAGATCACATTTTGGTGCCTACTAGATAGAATAAGATCTGGCCAATAATACAATTTTCTTATATCTCATCATAGTTGAAGACCTTCACCAGGCAGCCTGAGAAGATTCTATTATGTTTAGCTAAAATTGTAGCATGAAGTTCAACTCAACTCAGCTGAGCAGACAAGAATCTGTTTTGGGTTTTGCCACAGACTTGCATGACCAGAGTTAAAATACTTAAAAATGCTTTCTCTGATGTTCTGGTGTTCAATTAAGGCTTATTAGGATCTTGTGATCCTCAGATAAAATATCTCCAACCATTATTCCTCTCTTTAATCCTCTAAGAATTCCAGACATATCTTTTAATGAAAACAAAAAAAAAACAATCTATATTAACCATGCAGAAACTTTACTCACTTGGACCATTGATTTGTCAGAGTACATCAATTCAATTGTCCGATGTATCCTAGATATGCTTTCCTGCAAGTCTAAGGGAAGGAGAAAAAGTTATTTCTCTAATACTCTTAGTGTTCTATATACTTGTTCAATATGTCACAACTTGATTTTTTCTAATTTAAAGACTCAACTAAAGGTTGATATTTCACATTTTAGCAAAATAGTATTTTAATTGCTTGTGTGTTAAATGCTGCAACTTCTCCGACTTCAGTGTGACTAGCATAATTCAAGAGAGGGCTCGGTTTGCTCTCTAAGGGTATATACCTGGGAAGGGTATGTAGCTACGAAGGTTCGGGGTAGGTTACATTGAGTTAAAAACTGTCATTTGACCTATGGTAATTTGTGATGGAGGACTAGCAGGGGGGCTTAGAGGGCTGGGGGGTGGTAAGCACAGCTCACAAGAGAGGCTGAAAGAATCTGGGGCAGGGAGTGAGAGTTGACTGGTTTGGAGAGTCTCTCCAAACTCACCAAAGGCCCTGGACCCTACTAGCTTCCCCCGCCCCACTAATGCAACTAAACTGCCCCCCATCCTGCAAACTGCTCCCAGGACCAATTCTACCAGCCTTCACTGGTCCTGGGACCTTGAATTAAGTAAGTCAGGGTGGGAGGATTGGGGTGGGGGGCTGGTGGCCACATAGCAGGGCAGTTGGCAGAATGAGGTAGCGCTCTCCCCCAACCCAGGGACTATTTTTTGCCCTCTGTCAACCCCACCGCAGACAAATTCCCTGAATCCCACCTGCACATCCCCCAAACCTGACTTACTTCCTTGGCTCCCAGCACCAGCAAATACTGGTAAAACCAGCCGTGGGAACAGCTTGTGGGATGGGGAGGAAGGACTGTTAGTTAGTTTGCTGAGGCAGGGAGGGGAAGGTTCTCTCTCTTGGGTGGAGCAAGGGACCAAAGGGCTAAAAATTGCTTCCCTGAATGTCTGCACCTAGTCTAATAAAATCAGCCCCTCTGTGGGCTCCATCTTACTCATAGTTTTGTTCATGAAATCAGAGCCCTTTCTTGTTCCCCAAACACACAAAGGTGTCCATGAGCTCTCCCAAGCACGTGGACTGCAAATGTAAATAATCTACACCATAGCTCACTGCTGACTAGGGCTGTGCGAAGCTTTGGTCGCCAATTTGATTCGGTGGAGATTCGGCCCAATTTGGCAACCAAATCTCCAAATCCAGTCAGGAGACCCTTTAATCTCTTCCAATTGAATTGGAACCCTCCAAACTGATTTGGAGAGATTCAATGATTCTGACGTAAACAATGTCAAATGTAAAACGAAAAATGTAAAAATGTTTTTTCTACATACCTCAAGGTACCAGGTGGCTCATGAATGCTGCTATAGTGGGGCAGATGGAGTGTCCCAAAGGAGCATGGAGGGGTCCACCAGCACACTCGGCCACGGACCCAGAACTGGACCAGAAGCACTTCTGGTCGACTTCTGGGTCTGATGGGGTGTGTGCAGGGAAACTCTCGCCATAGCAACTGGTGCTTCCTGTGTCTGGGGGGGGACCCAGGGTCCCCCCGCATCCAATAGCTGATCCGGGGAGGCAGTTCCCCATGCCCTCGGCGGTGGACCTAGAAGTGGCCTAGAAGCAGTTCCAGTCCACTTCCAGGTTTCTCTGCCAAGCATGCTCCCTCCTCCCGCCCCCCCACTCCTGTGGGATGCTCCATCCACCCCACCATTGCAGCATTCACAAGCTGCACCTGGTACCTCAAGGTATGAAGAAAAAACATTTAAAGCTGTATCTATGGCCAAATCAAAGACTCTCTGAGTCAGCATCAAATCTTCACAGTCAGATTCGGCCAAATCGAATCAGGACAGTAATCCAAATCAACAAATTGAAGCACTGTCCCTGATTCAGACCGAATTCAAATCAAATATAGCTCGTTTCACACACCCCTACTGTTGACAGCTACATAAGACAGAAGGCTCTTTGATACAGCAGCAGGAGAAGTCTAACACTGTGACTACCTCTTCTATTCTCCAACCTTGATATCACACAGCAGTGCAAGGCCTACCTAAATTGAAAGCCCAATTTCTAGTGCATAACATCAATTCACAAGATTTTGAGCAAGCGAACGCTTTACCAGCAGAGCCAGATAACAGCTTTGTTAGCACTAGGGTCTTTTCCCCCTTCATTTCTCCGTGCATAAGATGCAGTAGGAGTTATGGAAAAATACTGAAGACATACAAGTACACTGTTTTTCTTTCACCCACATCAGTGCATTTTCACTGACTCTTTCCAGTTTGCTGCTACACAGTCTACACATTTTGACAGTACCTCTAGTGTCATTTTCTACTTCAGTCCTCCAGCGATGTAAACAGCCTTCTAGCACTGAAAGCTCTTCTTCAGTTATATGCCTTGGTGCTGGATGCATTGGCAGGTCAGGAGGAATCCTGGACTGTGTGAATGGCTTGTGTATTACTGATCTTTGTATGGGAGATGTGCTTGGTATATCTGAAGATGAAGGCCCCTGTTGCTCTGTTGTGCTATATTTATGTAAAACATGAAACATGACACTTGAAACATCCTGTTATACTAGCTATAAGCTAGAAAAAAATGATTTCAAAGTCATGGAGATTAAATATAAAGTCATAAATGTTTTATTTTTATTCTGAACATTTAAATTTCAAAACCAATAATTCTCTTAATAAAGAAGCACAATCCATTGAGAGAAATTTTAACATAAAATGATTTATTATATGACTTCCCATATCTTTGTGGTATGTCAAAGAGGTTAGCATATAATAATTTGGCTTACCATGGTCCATGAAATATATGTCATGGACTGTCCGAGTCAGAGTTTATTTAATTCAAAACCAATCAGAACCTCCACAGTGGCATAAAATTGATCAACTCAAACCAAGGTCTTTCAAAACATATATTGCTGAAGTTAAGAGTAGTAATAGATATTTTGCCTTACTGTGGCTAATATACCCTAAAATCAATTAACAGCATTAGTATGTTTAACTACTGGCTTCCTTATGCCATATCCACAGTCAACTTCATCCTTCACACCTGGTTTAACAGAACTAGCAGCAACAGAGCTTTTATACTGAGGACTGTGACATTTTTAGTATCATGTCCTCTAGGATTTACTGAAGTTCTCAGCAGTTTGCCTCCATTAGTAACTAGTCAGCCAGCACTGCCTGCACTGATGGCAACAGTGAGAAATAAAAACAACAAAGCCTCTATTTTATGGATATAGACTCAAAGACTGCTTTCCTTTTGCTCTTCTCCCATCTTGGCAGCAGCTAGAATACCTATGTCATTTCCCCAGATTTGCATTATGGAGAAGTACAAACACACTGATCTTATGACAAACATACTGACCTTATGGCAAAAACATCTGGGCACGTACAAGCACTACATTTCTACTGAGAGAATCGCTGTTCTCTTGGTAGAATGAACAACTGTATAAGCATTCACTTCATTTCCCCCAGGGGAAATGTGCCCCTCCTAGAAGAAACATCAGCACTGATTTCCAGTTGCCAGCACAGAAGTTTATTTCTGCCCCTGACCCCCTAAGTTGGCACCAGCTGTCCTGCCCTAACTACACCACTGATGAAGAGCCTGGTGATTTGTGGAGTTCAAAGAACATTAATAACTGATTTTTTTCCTCCTCTAGCTTACACAGTTTGATGTTGCCTAGGTACAGACGTTACAATGCTTATATTTGCCTAAGTAAATTCAACATACAGTCTTACTCAAAGCATTACTTTTCCCCAGCATGCAAACAATACTACGTGTTTAGATTCTGTCTTCTGTTTTATCAATGGGCAGTATCTCTATTACTTATTAGTAACGAATTACCAGAAGAACACCTGAGAACTTTGTCTTACCACTGTGGAGGCTCATTTACTTCAATAAGCCTTTTCAAAAGGTTTAAAGTTAACTATGTTTTCAGTGCTTTGCTAAAATGGGACCTGGCACCTCTGCATCCAAGTCGGAGATCAAAGTACTTATTTACTGACAGTTTATACATCCCAGTTTACATACCTGTTAACTTTGCTGGCTTCACTGTGGTACAAAATTGGAAATAATTTAACCAGTATCTCTCGGGCATTTGGACTCTTCCTTTAGCAACCTAAGAGTGACCTTGCTAATTAGCTCAGAATATTTTTTCAAATGGCAGCAACGCATAAGTAGAATTGATAAATTTGATATGCAGATCAGTTATAAATTCAAGGTAACACCTTGAAGTAATGCAACAAATCCATATTGTTCAAATTCTGGGATGCCTACAACAATATTTTTCCAGATAGCTCGGTTTTTACCCTGGTTTCCTGTAAGATTTTGCATTTGTTTTAAAATTATACTTGTCACTCTTCATAAACAAAACATACCACACCATTTAGGAATGTATAATCTTTCAAATCAGAATCACACGTATGAAGTGGAAAAATGGATGAGTTAGCATTATTGTAAAATACTGTCATAGATGCATTTTCTTCCACACAAATATTTTTACAGAGACAACAGTATGGTTTCTGGCTTTAGTTTGAATTTGATAATTTGCCAGCAAGATGTTTGACAATTTTTTATAAACAATTTTTACTATAGTCACAAATAAATATGTGGGGGAAAGCACATTTTAAACTCCCTCAGGTTTTCTGGGAGATAATTAAAATGACTCATCTTTATTAAGTGTACATAAAATCATTTTAAGTAAAGAATCTCCTCCTTTAAACCTATCCCTATACCATATATACACTTTATTGCCTAAAAATGAGCTGTATTTTTCTTAAAATGAGTAACTAAAATCAGAAACCATAAACATAGATCAAAACACAAATGATACCTGGGGTTTACCTTGGTATTGTCTGTGTTGTTATAGTACCACTAGAGGGAGCACTAGCATCAATATCATCAACCGGTGAAGTGCAAACAGGTTTACTGGATGCAAACTCCAATGCGTACTGTAGGACATCTACCAAGGGGAATCGTTTAGGACCAGAACCATAGCTTAAATATCTGTTAACCATAAAATATATTAATGAAATGACTCACAACAAAATAGGATTTCTGGCAGATTATAATTAAAATAAAATGAGTCTACTGTAATAAGCTGCATTCATTAAACTATTTCACTTAAATAAGCCTTCCACAGACATTTCAAAGAGAATGGATGAGAAAGAAAAGGAAATATACAACAGTTTGGAACAAGTATTTAAATATAAAAGGATGTAAGGAATTATTCACATAACATATAATTCGATCTTAAGTATTCTAACCAAATTGCAAGCATATCTAGTACCGTTCTAATCTCTGCTGTAGAATTGTAAGATATTCTTTAAGCCTCTTGATCTCATCCCGTTTAATTCTTGTTATTTCTCTATTTTTGTGCATGTATCTGTCAAATCAAGAAAACAGAAAATGAGCTGCTCTTTGTATTGTAACAATGAATTTGCAATTATGTCAAACACTTACATACTTGTACTACCCAGTAAAAAAATTATTCACTAAAACCTTTCAACTACAAAGCATCAAAAGGGTAATGTAAAATAGAAGGCAATAAGACATTTACATTTGTCCGTCTACTAACCAGAAGTATATTTTAAAGCTTTATTTTGGCATGTATTGAATGTAAAAACTGATAATTCTCAGACGTATATTTGACATATCAAACATGCTTTTAACTAGTCATTGCTATACTAATTTTTATGCAGTTATAAAAAGAATGGCTTTAATTTTGCCTGCACAGTAACTATTTTGAACACAAGTAGCATGTGCCCACAAACAACCTGCTTAATATTTGGTTAGAAACCACCCATAGTGATAGCCAAATGTTTCACAACTGTGCATAACAGCCTTCTTGCAAACCAGAGATGTCAAAGATATACCTCTCAGGCCAGATCCAGCCCACAGAACCAAGCCATCCAGCCCACTGAATTTTGCCCCAGCTCTGCCCATAGTCAGAGCTGGGGCAAAGGCTGCCCCCATGGGTAGCCCTGCCCTGGCTCTGGCTGCAGTAACAGAACCATAGCTTAAGTATCTAAAATGTGAAAACCAGAGTGCAGCCCACAGTCACCTGGAAAAGCACAGAAGGCAGCCTGCCAACTGAACTGAGTTTGACACCATGGTTGTAAACCAGTAAAGCACATATTTTGGCAGTGAGAACAGAACTGTCAAATGGCAGTGGGTAACCCTCTACAGAGTTGCATACCCCAAGTTTCATCTGCATGTTTTTATATTGGGGATAGATTACTTAAATACAAAGGCATAGCAGACAACTTTTTTTTGTATGTGCTGATGTAACGCAACATGTAGTATAAAGGCACAATTGTTTGGATTAACCATTTATCTGGGTCAAAAACAACACTGCCATGATAATAGGAGCAAATATACAATTTTATCATTTATGCATACTTCCTAAAGTGGTTGTTACAAACCATTAAAATTTGAACTATTCTCCCTAGAACATAACTGATTATAATTTAGTGTCTGAAAAATGGAAAGTTTAATCAGTTCCATGAGATGTTGCCCATAAAGGCTTTCTTTAAGACTTTACTTATTATATTATACTGTACCTGTCCAAATATAAAACTGAAGGAAATTCTAACTTGTTATGTATCTTCTCTGGTCTTCCCAAAGCCTGATTAAATTCAAATCTTGAGAGCTCAAAAGTTAAGACAGGAGGAAGTTCAGTAAACCAGTGCTGAATAAGAAACAAACAAAATACAACACAAGTAGTAAATGCCTTTCAATCACACTAAAATATTTTGGTCGCACTTTTCCACAATACTTCCACAGCTGCTACAATGGGGAAAACACAGGTGTTAGGCAATGGATCAATATAAACTTCCTGTAGGCCCTATCTTTCAGTGTTATTTGAAATCAAAACTATCAATTTGTATTTCAACCTCCCCCGTACCTTGGCTTTCCCCATGTTAAAAATCCAGAGGTGTATCAAGTTACTTTGGCACCCTGGGCAAAGTGGGGGAAGGAAGGGTGGGAGAGCAGAAGGGGCAGAAGCATACCTGGTAGGGTTTGTGCCCTGAGCAGCTACAAGCTCCGGGTGGTGTCAAGGACCCAGGGGATGAAGACAAGGGGGTGCTAGGGTCCTGGCAGCTGTGGGCTCCAGCTGCAGAGAGAGGGGGAAGGAGACAAGGGGTGGAGCCAAGGTGGCTCTAAGGTCCCAGCAGCCATGGGCAAAGGCTCTCTCCCACAAACAAAAAGCTCTCGCCTGCCTGAACCCCCACTCCAGCCCCAGGTGCAGGCATCACTGAAGGTCATGTGAAGCAAAGAAATAAAACCTTTAATTTGGAGGCAGGGGAGGGGAGGGTACCCGCTATCCTTATAGCTAACATCTCCATGTTCTTCCTCCTAAGCACAAAGCTGCCAAAACCCTAGAGCCTCCATGGGTTATCACCTGGCTTCTGGCACTGCTCCATACAGCCTGAGCCTGTGACTGCTGGAGCAGCAACTTGAGTTCTTTCCAATGCTCCCCAACCTCCATTCCAGCACCCCACCCCTTAATCAACTTGTGCTGCCACTCCTGTGCCCCCACCACATACTCCTCGTTACACTACTGTTAAAATCTGGCCCTTTGCCCCACTAGGCTCTCTAACTATCATTTCATTTATGAGGTCATGGAATTTCTCGTTTACCCTCCTGGAGTTCCTGTCCTCTGCTTCTATCTTACAGTCTTTTCAATTAGGGGATCCTCTTCTGCTCCCCAAGCTTTCCATTGACATTGCACTCACTGAAGTCTCTAATTACCTCTATCTATCCTGGAGGGGGTGGGGGGGGCAAATTCCAGCCTGAAGGCCCGATTGGGCCCTTGGCAGACTCAGTTCTCCAGCAGCTCCTGCCCACATCATCGCAGCCAGTTTCCATGCAGACCCCAGCAGTGATGGGTTCCTGACAGCATGGGGCCAGCATTTCCATGAAGACTGGCCCCAGCAGCATTGGCAGGGTGTACAGCTGGGCAGGGAGCTGCTCCAGGCAGGAGCTGGGATCTTGTGGCAGTGACAGTGTGGTCCAGAAAACGGGCAGAGCCACAATCCAACTGGATCCGCCCCTGCCTGGATCATGGCTCTGCCCTGGCTCCAGAAAATGCAGTCACAGATGCAAAATCCCAGCCCCAAAGCAGCTCCCCACCCAGCTGCATGCCCAGCCAGTGCTGCTGGGGTTGGTCTCCATGGAAACCCTGACCCTGGGCTGTCACAACCCTACCATTGCTAGGGTCTCCATGGAAACCAGCCACAGCAGTGCAAGCCGGGGCTGCTGGGAAATGGAGTCTGGCTGCTGTCCAGATCTGCCATTTTGCCTACCCCTGATCTAGTCAATCCTCCTTGCCCTATCAGGTACTTTCAGCACAGGTGACTACAAAATCTTGACCTTCCCTAGCTCTCAAAGATCTGTCCTCTCCTAATTCTGCTACCTCCCTAATCCATTCTTATGCAAATTCTCTCCCTTCCCAAATCCTCCAGCTTCTATGAAGGTTCAACTACCAACTCTAGGCTCCATGGTGTCATAACCAAAAAGATGTTTTCACTTCTCTTATTGACATCAGGTGGATGTAAAGCCATCAACACAGGTTCGTAACTCTTTACCTTTTCCTCCCCAAACTATTCCTGCTATCTCTAGTTGATTACTATGGAAAAAATCACCATACTGCTTAACAATCAAATATCCAAAGTGTGAGTGTAATCTCCAACCCAGGGCTACCTTTAGGCACTCATACATCTAGACTATGACACAGCCTTTACTATCTATCCACACAGTCAGAAGGCTCATTTTATATCTTGATGACCACAATATCCTTTCTCCTGACCATGACGGATGTAGTCTTGCTCTGCTCAGACCCATGTAGAATGTTACTGCTAAGATCATTTTCCTAGCCAGTCACTTTGACAATATCATCTCTCTTTGCATGCATCCCTCCCCTTTCTCTGATCACAAATATAAAACAACTTGTCTTTCACGTCCCTTTACTGACTATTTTCAGCCTACCACTTTTCTATCCCTAACAACTCTGATGTTATACTCAGTTCTCTGGGGGCAAGAAAGGTTTTTCCCCTTGTTTGTTCAGCTTCTAACAAAACAGGCTCCTGGTCCATATCTAGACTTCTCAGGCACTGTGGAAGGCAACTGTTTATCCTTCTGTATCATGCTATATGCATGTGAGGTCAACCCAGACCTTCAACTCATATGCCTAGACAGAAATATAGAAGAGTAGAGACTCCCCAGACTTTCCAATCCCTCTTTAGACCATTGAGACAGAATCCAAAGGCCACACTGAGTCCAGATATTTGGGGCCTTGATGACTGTAGTTATTTGCACATCCAGGAACTGAACCCAGACCTCCATTGTAACAGACATTGATTCTACCACAGAACCATAGCAGTGGAGTAGGCACTAGGATGGTACAAATAAACACCAATTGATTTAACAGAAAATGAAAAATAAACAGTAGAAAACTACTCTAGAGCAGAAGTCTCCAGTATTTATCACAGAAGTTGCATTACCCTAGAGCTCTTAAAGCTGCTATGTCTTATCTTCCTAACATCACCAACTAGGACAAATGCTGTCCTGAGGCTTTCCTCTCAAGTGGTAGTTTTTTTTATTAAAACTTTTGGAAAGTCAGCATTCAGCAACATTTCAACATCCTTTACTATTTAGTAATTGTGCTAATGTATTCATTGGGTAACCCCTACATAAATAATATTAATTCCTAAAATTGAATAGCATCCCTGGGAAATGGGACTAATTTACTGTACATCTGATGTCATATCAGACTCTAACAATTGTACATCACTTTTTCCATGCTGGGAGTTACATAATGTCTTTTTTGACTTCAGTGCTGTTGACAATTCTTTGAGATGTATCGTACGGCTGTTCCATTTCTGCCTTCCTACCTAATGGTAAGCTGAGTTGATAAAACAATTCCAGAGTCTTAAAACAATTCCAGAGTCCATGACAAAAATGTAAAACTGGACACTATAGAACAGACTGTGCAGCATCCAGCAACCCAAAAAATAAACCTACATGCGTTCATGAAAACAAAGCAGCCCAAACCTTTCAAAAAGAAATTGCATTTTGCACTGCAGTGAAGTGTTTGTGAGGTCTTTGATTACTTGCTAGAGTCCACTTTAGGAAAGGTGGTGCACTTGGGCTTTGTGATTAATTTTAAGTTTTATTTACTCAGGTGACCAGAACAAAACAGATGGAAAATATTATCTGTAAAGGAAAAAAGAGGAGGCACCCATGTAGAAAATTGGACAAATACTTCTGAATTTGACAAACAACAGCTGATGGCAAAAGAAATTACAGAAAAGAAGTTAAACTTCTGTCAATATTGGAAAGCAGGAAATTATATTTTCAAATGGCAGGATGCCTTTGTTATGTTTGTTAAGTTTAGTAATTAAAAGCTAATATTTATTCTGACGTCATTGAAAAGGAAGTAACATTTTGGCTCCTTGCAGATATTTAAAAAAAGGGAAAACAAAAAGTGCTTTACTTGAATAAGCAGCGCATTGCTCTGACCTGGCTCCATGCCATCTGTATAGATCAGGTGCTCTAGCAGGACTTTCTGGCAATTTTATCTAATGTTGATTCCATCAGAAATTAGATAAAAGCACAAAAAAGGCCCACTAAAGTGTGTGATCTACAAAGACATCAGGCAAGCTGGATCTAACTAATGCAATACCTTTTCTGGGAATCCTATGGATTCAATGCTGGGGAGCATGGAGTTAAAAGTAAAGCGCCATTTTGGGGGGGATTTTTTTTAACATCTACAAGCAGCCTGTTACTGTTATGTATCCAAAAAAGAAGGGAGAAACTACATAAGAATTTAGTGCCTAACATGACCAGAAGAGTTTGTAAGTATTTCACATACTTGCCATAGCTGTGACATTACAATATACAGAGTAACTCAAACAAGAAAACATGGCTACTTTGTAACAGGAGCTGGAATTAACCTTACTAGGTTGACCCTCCCCTCTGAAAGCTTGATTTGACTCTGATTACTTGGCTGCTGCAAGTAGCAAGAAACATGCTATCCTACTGATATATGGATCCAATGACTGAAGGACTGCTTCTTGCCTCAAAGTCCATTAAACAGACAATCATGATGTATACTGCACATTCAAACTAAATCAAGTCCACACAGTAACTGCACACTGTGTAAGAACTTTATTTTGTTTGTTTTACACAACTCTTTAATGCATTTCATTCAATGTCTTCTAGATCCTAGTACTGAGAAACAGATCACAAATCCTTATATACTTCTGTCTATTATTCATGACTTTACAGACCTCTATCATATTCCACTGAGCCCTTCTTGCCCCTCAGTTAGTTATCCTTACACTAAGCTGAAAAGCACTAACCTATGTAGTCCCTTTTCAGAGAGAAGCGTTTCCATTCCCCTGCTCATCCTTGTTGATATTCTCTGAACCTTTCCTAGTTCTCCTACACCTTTCATGTGTAGGTACCAGAAGCACACACAGTATTCAAGGTGTGGTGTATTAGACTGCTCTAAAGGAACTTCATTTTCTGAATTCAAAGAAAATCATCATTGCCCTTATTAGAAAAAAAATCAGATTCTTAAAATACACTATAAAACAGTGTGCATTTTTGTCATCTACACCTTAAATTAAAGACAAAAGTGTTACTTGCCTTACGCCATCTTTTTAGATCAGTTTGGAGCTTAATAGTCAGAGGCAAAAAAGGACTGAATCCAGTTCTTGAATACTAGCCTGCCCCATGTGGCATGTGAACACTCTAACTCAGGGGCAGGCAATTATTTTGGGTGGAGGGCCACTAAACTAGTTTTGGTGACCTGTCGAGGGCTGCATGGGTTATCCCACCCCCTAATCACCATATGGAGCCTGATAGTTACACCCCCAACCCCTGATCTTTGCCATCAGATGTTCCTCCTCTTGCCCCCCAGAAATACTCCTTTTGGAAGGGGAGTGTTGCCATGTTTGAACCAGAAAAAAACCCAAATCATACGCTAACAGTAAAACACCTACTATAACAATTTAATTTTCTTACAAAAAATATTTGTCATGATTTGTGTTTACGTAGTGCATATAGAGGGGGTTGCACATTAACTCAAAAATAAAGTCTTACTCTTGTATATTGTGTGTGGGAGGGTACAAGGTGTGGTTGGAGTATGTGTGTGGTGAGGTATGGGGAGTGTGTGTGCACGCGCGTGCATGTAGTGAGGTATGCGTGTGGTGAGGTGTTGGGTCGTGAAGGGGTGTGGCGTGCATGTAGTGAGGTATGTGTGGGGGGGGCAAAGGGTATATTGTGGAGTGTATGTGTATGTGCAGGGGTTGTGAGGGAAGGGTGAGGGTATGAGGGAGGATGGGTAGGCATGGGGAATCCCTCATACATTCCTCCACGTGGTATGCAGACCTTGCTGCACCCATGCAGGCACTTGCACCCCATGGTACACAGCTCTGGCCAGTGCTGCACGTGGGGATGAGGCATGCAACATCCCCAGCCTGCCTCTACTGCGAGGGCTACATACAGAGTGTGTGCAACTCCAGGTTAAGCCCTGGGCTGGCACTGCCTGCCTTCTTCGCCCCCTGCCATGTAGGTCCCAGGACTCCGCAGGGAAGCAGGGCCGAGAGTTCCCCTCCACTTTCAGCACAGCCCCGGGACCTGCACAGCAGGGGGCTGGAAGACAGTCAGCCACAGCATAAGTCTGGATAAAAGCAGGCTGGGCAAGCTGCACTCCTCTCCCCCACACACAGCGCTGGCTGGAGCCACACACTGCCAGGCACCAGCACCTGCACGAATGCCCCCACCTGCTACTGCTGCCGGCAGCAAGGGCTGCATGCCATGTGGTGGAGTGTGTGGGGGGTCCCCTTACCCCCTCTCACATCCACACCCCACCCAACCAAGCTCGGGGCTCCTGCCCCCCGTCACCCGCTCCACCCCCCCCAGCGCAGGCCCCACAATCCACCTAGCTGCAAACTCCCTCTACCCCAACTGCTTCCCTACTTGGAGCAAGTGGGATGCCAGTGAAGCCAAGAAGGTCCCATGGGGTGGCTGTAGTAGTACAAGCAGCAGCCTAGCCTAGAAGTGTACGCTGGCTGGGCTGGACCTTTCTACCCACAAGGGTGGAAGCAAGGCACAGAGTATGTTGGCAGGGGTAGGGGTATGCCTGAATGCCTCACTCCCACCCTCATAGATGGAAGGACTAGAAAGGGTACAATTAGTTGGTGAATGCCCATGGGCTGGATGAACGTGCCTGGCAGGCTGCATCCAGCCCGCAGATCATATTTTGCCTGCCCCTGCTCTAACCTGACATGTTGGAATATGCAAATGATATTAAGTAAACTACAACAGAGCTGGGTTACATAAACAAGCACAGTGCATGGACCTAGCACCAGCAACAGGCAGCAACATGCGTCACAAACTATGTCATAGCCTATGCTGGCTGTACAGCTCTAGTTGTTTAGTCATGCCAACTGTTTTCAAACAGGAATGTGCAGCAGACCTTCAGTGTCCTTCCAGAAACCAAGAGTCTGCTGAAAACCAGCAGCATATCTCCAGGGCTCAGTTAGGACTGCACTAAGCAAATAGACACAAGTTTTACCAATAATTTTGAGACCCTGTATAGGCCTCTCTGGGGTTTTAATGTTGTGGGGTGGTAGTCATTCCTGCTCCTCACGCATACATACACAGGAAGTACTACTAGAGCGCGAGTTATGACATGGCATGCGTGATGACAGCAGAACCTTCAAGTGCTCTGGGGGACCTGAAATGTCTATTTATACAACCTTGCCCTTGATTTACATCAAAAAGGCCATTAGAAGAGCCAAAACATTTAGCTCACCTCCTGACCAGATTTTGCAGAGTTTTCTGAATGTAAAGATTCAATTTCTCCTTCAATCATGGCAGCTTCTAGGCACTCATGCAGATCTTTAAAGCCATTAACCTGGAGTGGGTACTGGCCAAACATTTCTGTGTTTTCAAATTTCTTACCTGAGCAGAAGAGAGATATTAACAGTTCAGGTTTCACAAATAAGTGTTTATCATTTAAACTTCTTACAATTCAAGTGAGTTGCAGTTCCCAGTGCTGGTTCCATACTATGCTGTAGTCATGAGCAAATTAATTATATACAGCTTTGGAGAGGAAATATTAGACAGATATTAAAATGACTAGATATTTTCCTCTTAAAGCACTAACAGTTAATACCTGCATACAATTAGGCAATTTAACAAATTACATTTACTTCTCAACAGATGTGCATAGTGTTTTACAAATATAAAATGAAAATGCAATTCTAGAAATTCAAAATAACCTCTCAGTGGGCACATCTACATATGCAAATACTGCTGGATGGGTTTACTCCACAGTAATTGCCAGTTCAGCACCCTGGGCAGGCATCTACACATGTGCCCATTTTGGAGCAGATTTGCTGCTCCTGGAAGCAATCTGCACCAGCCCTCTGCAGTACCCTCTAGATTCCCCCAGGGTACTAGCCCAGGGCCTGACAGGGAGCACAGGGTCAGGAGACAGCTGTCTCCTGACAGGAGCTGGGAGATTGCTCCCTGTCTCCAGGAGCTGCCTGCAGCCAGGGCAGGCTCCAGTGACAGAGCCTGGGCAGGAAGCTCCTGGCTCCAGCTCCCTGACTGGGACCAGGGGGCTTGGAAAGAGCTGTGGGGGAGGGGATGGGAACTGCCCCCCCACACACTTCTTTCCAAGCCCCATGCCTCGACCCCCAATTAGGTCATGGGGCTGGGACCTGCCTCTGACTGGGACAGTTCCTAGCCAGCCCTGGGATGCACGAGGAAGTCTGCATGTTGGAGCTGGCTGGGGACTGTCTGAAACAAAACAAGCCCCAGCCAACTCCAGGCTGCACATGCAAACTTCCCTGCATAGCACGTGGCTTGCCAGGAACTATCCCAGTTAGGGGCAGACCCCAGCCACCTCCAGGCTGGGCAGGGAACTATCCCCATGCATGGAACTCCCTGCCTCTGCTCTGCAGTCATGAAACAGGGGGCTGGGAGCTCCCTGCTGCCAGGGCAAGGGGACACTGTCCCTACCTGGGCTCTGGTGGCAGAGCCTACCCTGGCAGCAGGCAGTTCCCAAGGGCAGGGAACAATCTCCCACCCCATGCTGCCCAGCTGACAGGGAGTAAATTTGCTTCCAGTCAGCCATCTGCACTTGCTTTATTGTGCATTAAGTACTAGGCACTTAATCAACTACTAACATTTGCAAGTAGTAAACTAACTGCTGAGTACAGCAAATTCCTGCGAAGTAAGGGTCTGTACATGTAGACACAGATGCTTACTATGCAGTAATTTGTTCTACTGCACAGTAAAGTGTCTCATATAGATGCGCCCTGGATTTCTTAAATACATCTGCACAGTTTCAGTAGCGTCACAAGACAATAAAATGTGATAAAGAATTACTTGAAAAAAATACGTTCTACAGCATTAAGCCATAAGAGAGGATATTCATAATTTCTACCTACAGAATATTACACTTCTGTGCAGAATGAATGTAAAGGACATCAAACTCAGAGAGAGAAATGATGGTGACAAAAGGTTAAAAAAAAGAAACTATTTCATTTTCATTTATTCTCTGGTCAGAGAAGTCCAGTTTCAGGACCAATTTCCTTGACATGCAGGTGATAAATGAAAACAATCTGATCTGAGTACAGAGCAGGAGTAAGAACACTGAAGCAAAGCAGCGAGTTTGGAGGATGGATTTGAAAGAAGACTGTGAAGTGGGAAAGTCATCAGAAAGAAGATGGTTTCAGACAGTAGGATAGTCTGTAAGTCTTTCAAAAGTGACAAGTGCTGCAATTTTTCAGAAAACACTGGAAAACATTTCAGTCCAATACAGAGTAATTAATTTTTTTTAACTGGGCTAAAAAAAAAAAAAAAACCCAAAGAAAAAAAGGGTACTGCTCACCAAAAAGTAAAAATAAGCTCTGCTCAGTTTATTGAAAATAATGAACTCAAACCATGTTGTCAGTCAAGTCTCAGTAACAAAGGGAATTTATACTCACCCCCCGCTAAATTTTGCAGCATTTCGAATCTATTAGAAATTATCAAAAGTGTCTTCTGAGCTCATGATTCTTCACATATTTACCCCCATATTGCCTTGATTCATACACTAAAATGTTCATTTCAAAATTGCTTTTTGATTAAAAAAATATTTCTGTGGAACAAGACCTGTATGGACACGTGTTAAACAAGTATAAACAAAGAGCTTTTCTAGCTGAATTACAATAAAATGCATACCTTCAAGCACACCCACTGCTAGAAATCGTCCATAGAACAACTCTACCATTGGGTTCTTTGGCTTTTCTCCATCCCTAAAAACATTAAATATGTAACTGTATGATAAAAAAACAATGACATCACATCCTAGAAAACATAACATTTGTTTTATTATGGAAACAGACTATAACAACTGTTATTAAAAATGAAATACTGTGCTACAGCCAAGCTTTCTACTTCTTAACTGAATGGTAATGCAGAGATTAGTATATTTACAAAAGTAAGATCTATTCCAGAACTAAACATGGTGCAGTTTATTAAGCATTTTATTCTGGATAGTTCTGCGCATATTTTAAACCAGAACCAATTCACAAGATGGTTGAAAACGTACATGGAGAAAAGAGTTTCTTCTAACCCTCCTGTAACATTTAAACGGTACAATTTGCAGATGTTCAGCATCCCAGATGCTTTGCAACCCTGGGTGGGGCTCCACTTCCTGCTCCAGCTCAGCAGGGCTGACCCTGCCCCTCTGCTCCCTGGCTAGAGCTCCAGCAGAGACTACAGGTACAGTGGAATCTGCCTGGCTTCCTCCTTCCCACCATGCTCCCCCCACCCCATACCACCCCCTGCTCAAGCAGGGATTCCCCCCTCCTCTATGCCTTACACAGACACCTCCCAGCATTAGCTACCATATCACATGCTGGCTGTGGTCCCTGCTGTGGGAAACAGGACAAAGGCAAACAAGACAATGTCCATTTAGAGCTTTTTAGAGCTAATGAACAGGTATCTGGTAATGTCCCTCCATTTTTTCCTTGGAAAAAGCTATTTAAGAAGAGCTTGATTTAATGACAGCCTTTTGTTTTATTTTGATGGGCTGAAAAATGCTATCAACTCCCTGTGTAACTCCCTGCTTCCTAACAAAATGTTCCCAGATGGCCCCCTGTTGGTCAGGAGCAGGGGGGATGACCCCCTCCCTAATCAGAGATCACAGCATTCTGCTGGGGCCTGGCCACACCTCGCTCAGCTCAGCTCAGACCTGGGGAAGGGAAGGGAAGGGAAGGGAAGGGAAGGGAAGACTGCTCTAGTGGCACCCCCCCCCCCAGGCATCTAGCCTGAGCCACTGCAGGCATATGCCTGTATTTCTTGAATGAAAAGGGAATGTCTATCCACCTGAAAATCAGTTCAAGTTTTGCAAGTTAGACTAACCTGAAAAAATTGAATCAATTCACTCAGGCTTTTTGAATGTCCATCCCTAGCCATTAAGTTCACTGAGTCTCCCAAAATATAAAAAGAGAGCAAAATCCTAGGGATAGATCCTGTTCTAAACGAAATCCTATTTAACTCTGATTCCCTGAAAAAAACATTAACATAAAAAGTGGATGGGTTTTCCTCCACCTCCTCCCAGCTGTTGTAACAGTCTACGGCTAAGAATAGCAATGGACTGTTACTGTAGCCATGATGGTCCAGAAAGATATACAGAAAGCAAGGGGGTTTTCTGGCAATATTTTTATTTGTATCAACTGTATAATTGGTAGAAATATTAGGCAGAATTCCAGGCACAGTGTCCTTCTTCAAGTCACCTTAAGGCTAAAATGAAGGTACAGTACAGTACTATCAATTTTTCACTGTCTTAACCAGAATGGAATAGGACAGCACTCAAAATACTTAGGCTGTGGAAATACAACTACTATTTTAATAAAGATTTTATTTAGCAGTAAGGAGTGGACACATGGCCAGCTCTCCCAAGCTTACAGTTACTTTGGGGTGCAACAAATTAGAAGACCAGACACACAATACAAAAACAGATTAATGGACCACTTACTCCATTTTCCAATGGGTGCAGTGACTTACACTGGCACAAGACTGTACATCATGTGCCCACTCCACTTATCTCACAACAAAGTTAAAACATTCAAGTATATATGATTGTGTCCTCACCCATAAATACATAGATGTAAGGAAAATGTAACAATTTCTTGAATTAGAGTGGTCAGAGATTGGTACTGGACAGGCCAAAAAATGAGTGGCAACATGTGGCTACTAGAAAGAGGGTCCCAAAAATTCCAGTGGAACAGACTGAAGTCAGCTACTATATTCAAACAGTCTGCAGTGGAACAGCTGAGGATAAGGCAGAGATAAGGACATCAGAAGGCAAGAACCTAGAGGACTAGGTAGCCTAGAAAGCATGAAGTGCAGTACCCCAAGGATGAAGGCTTTAAGACCACTTCTGCAAGAAGGAAGAAAAGAGTGGTGATAGTTGACAACTCCCTTCTGCAGAGTACAGGCGCACTAATTTGTCATTCAGATTTGAGGTCATAGGATGTGTGCTTTCTTCCTGGAGGCCATATTCAGGATGTTACAGAAAAACCACTAGAACTCATCCATCTCCAGGACCATTTCCCTTTCCCACCTGTCCATGTAGACACCAATGATGCTGCCAGAAATGACACCAAGCAGATCAGAAGAGATTGTAAGGCTCTTGGCAGGAAGATTAAGGAGCTTGCAGCACAAATGGTGTTCTCATCATTCCTTCCCTTGGAAGGCAAAGGCCCAGGAAGGGACAGTCAGATCATGTAAGTAAATAAATGGCTGAGACAGTGATGTCAACGTGAAGGCTTTGGATTCTTCAGAAATGGATGGATGTTCTGGAGAGAAGAACTGGTATCAACAGATGGGATTAATCTCACCAGAACAGGAAAAAATACCTTTGGGGATCATACGGCCAACATAATAAGGAGGGCTTTAAATTAGGTTCCATGGAGGATGGTGAACAAAGCCTCCAGCAACAGGACAAACAACGTAGAGGGGAAAGAACTAGGAGCAACAGATCCATTCTGTGAAAAGAGCAGAAAACCAAAGGACAGCAAAAAAATGACACAGAAGCGAAGTGGGTAGACTGGAACACAAAATATTAGAGGTGCACTAATACATTGGTCCCATATTGGATCAGCAGTGATATAAGGAAAAAAGTGACAGTATAGGAAATCAGCTTTTTTATGGCTGATGTGGCCAATAATGGGGCCAATAAATGCCCTGTGCATATGCAGCTGCAGTGCAGCATGTGGGCAGGTAGGAGCACAACCTGGCAGTGTAGAGAGAAGTCAGGTTCGGCTGTTAAGTCTGTTGTGAAGGAAGGGGGCATGGGGTGGGGAGAGATCGAGGTCCCCATGGTGAGGGAGAGAGTGGGGTTCAGGCTGGGGCAGATGCTGCACAGCCAAGGTAGGGCACAGGATGGAGCCACAAGTGGCTTGTCTGGGAGCACAGGGGGTTGGCAGCTCCAGGTGCTGCATGCACCCTACGAGGGCATTGGGGGAGTGCCCCTAGACCTGTGCAGGGTGAGGGCGGGCTGCCACTGTGGGCTGGGGCCAAGGTAGCACCACGCTCTTCCTGATAGTGCTGAGCTAGGGCTGCACTCAAGGCGGCCGGCGGTGGCTCTGGGAGAGGTGGTCAGGAGGACTATGGCAAATTTTGGAGTGGCTGCAGTCCTGTCTCCCTCCCACAGTCCCCTTCCCAGCACTGCCACCTGCCCCAAGTACAGCCTGGCCCAGACCCCTCGCTGGGAAAAGCACGGTGCTACCCTCAGCCCCAGCCCACAGCTGCAGCCTGCCCTCGTCTCACACAGATCCAGAGGCACCCCTCCCCAAACTCTCCCTGTGTGCAAGCAGTGGTAGGAGCTGCTCCCCCATGCACTCTAGATGAGCCACTCATGGCTCCATCCTGCACTCTGCCCTGGCTGGGTAGTACCTGCCCCTGCCCCAGCCACACTCCCTCCCTCAACACAAGGGCCTTGATCTGCGCACCCATTCTCCCTTCCTTCCTCCCTTCCCCCCTGCAACAGACTTACCAGCCGCATACCACTCTCCATGCTGCCCGACTCCATATTGGAATCGGACAGGTATTGGCTGATATGGCTTGCTAAAAATCAGCCAAAGGTATCAGCCCAAAACATTTCTATTGGTGCACCCCTACAAAACATATCCAATGTATGTACACAAATGTGAGAATGATGGAGAATAAACAGTATGGGCTCAAAGCCATAGCCTGTGAAAAGAACTATGACCTAACAGGGCAGCTCTTATAGCTGGACTGTCAACACTGATAGTTACAATCTGTTCCAGAAAGACAGGGATGGGAGAAAAGATGGCGGTATTGCCTTGCATATAAATAATATATATAGTTGTCCTGGATCATGAGGAAGACGACAACAGATCAAACTGTGTTTGGGTGAAGATAAATGGTGAAAGATACAGCACTGCTGAAATGGGGATTTGTTGTAGGTCACCAAGTCAGAAAAAGGAGATGGATGAGGCATTCTTCAAGGAAATGACAAATTATCCAAAAGTTATAAGACAATACTTACAGAAGATTTCATTTTTCTGGAAGAACAATGCAAACAAACATAAAATGTCAATCCGGTTCCTATCTTGTATGAAGGACAACTTTCTGTTCCAGAAGGTAGTGAATACACCTAGGGCGCAGATTCTCAACCATAGTGCCACAGCACTGTGTGGTGCCACAAGATCATTTGAAGAGTGCCACAGTGAGGAGATAAGCAGATAAAGGGCAGGCTCAGGCTCTCCCTGCCCAATTTCTTCCCCACCCCAACTGCCTGCCCTATTTGGCAGGAAGCCATATATAAATAGGATGCTACTCAGTTCACAAAAGTTATGAAGTAGTACCTTGAGTCTAAAAAGGTAGAAAACCACTGATCATCTAAAGAATCATCTATTTTGGATATTGTCCTGACCAGTAGAAAAACTGGTGGAAGATATGAAGATGATGGACAACCTGAGAGGAAGAAATCATAGTATAATAGAATTCCAGATCCTGAGACAAGGAAACCATGAGGTCAGAACTAACAGACTAAGATTTCACAAAGGCAAAATTCAACTGACTCAAGGAGATAATAGCCCTGGTGCCATAGGAAGACGGACTGAAAGGGAAAGGCACCCAAGAGGATGGGAAGGTTCTGAAGGGAGTAGTATTGAAAGCCCAACAAGAAAACACTGCAACATGATGGAAGCAAAAGAAGAATGGTAAGAGAACAATGAGGCTGCACAAGGAAGTTTTAGGATACCTCAATTAATAAAGGAAAGTACACAGACAATGGAAAGATGGGCAAGTCACCAAATAAGTATTCAAGGAAACAGCAAGAACTTGCAGGGATCAAACCAGGAAAGCAGAGGTACACCTGACAAGGGAAATTAAGGACTACAAGATGAGGTCAATAAGTATGTTGGGTCAGAAAAGAAGAACCAAGGAAGCTATGTGTCCAGTGTTAACTCATCAGGGGGAACTCTTAAAAGAAAATGCAAGGAAGGAGGAGCTACTCAACAGCTACTGTGCCTCAGTTTAAACTGCAACCAGAGTATTTGGATAAGGAAGAGAGCAAGCAGAGGGATGAAGTCAGAGTCAGAGAGTTTTTGATGGGTCTGAATGAAATCAAGTCAGCAGGGACTGATGAATTTCATTCCAGGATACTAAAGGAACTGGTAAAGGAAATGCCGGAGCCCTTGTCAATAATATTTACTAGCTCATGGAGGACAGTGAGGTGCCAGAGGACTGGACATGGGCCAACATGTCCTCTAAAAGAGGCAAAAAGGCAGGCCCAGGGAACTACAGACCTGTTCACCTCACCTCAATACCCAGAAAGTTCTGGAGCATATTCTAAGGAAGGCCATTTGAAAGCACATGGAGGAAGTAAGGCTGACTATGAGTAGCCAGCATGGATTTACTACAAATAAATAGTGCCAAACAAATCTGATCTTCTTCAACAAAGTAACTACACTTGGTTGGATGGAAATTCAGTGGATATAGTGGGTCTGCATTTCAGCAAGGCTTTTGACAAATTTTCCCACATGACCTCCTTATAAACAAATCAGAAAAATGTGGGGTAGACAAAACTACTATCAGCTGGACAGATAACTGCTCAACAGCCACTAGTAAAGGGTAATTATAAATGGATACATGTCAGTATGATGAGCTTTCAAGTGAAGTCCCACAGGGGTCTGTCCTGGGCCTGACATGGTTCAACATGTTTATTAATTATTTAGATGCTGGAATACAAAACTTCTTGAAAAAATTTGCAGATTACACAAAACTGTGAAGCATCACAAACACAATGGAAGAGAGGAGCAAAATTAAGAAGGATACTGACAGACTGGGAAGCTGGGCTAGAGCTGCTACTTCTTCTCGTGCCCTTATAATAAATTAGATGTTTTTCAAGAGTCTGAGATTGTAATGACAAGGAAGTTAGCAGAATTTAGCAGATTCATTGGAATCAGACAGGGCCGTGATGTGAACACTTCTGCTATAGCCATTATGGCAACTGGAGCTAACAGGATGAAATTCAGTGCTGATAAATCCAACACACTATACATCAGCAAAATTAATCAAAAATATAAATAAAAAAAGGTGACACACCTGGCTGGATGGCAGAAGTACACAGAAGGATCTAGGAGTCTTAGTAAATCACAGACTTAATATAATTCTACACCATGATACGACTCTACAAAGAATAATTAAGGTTCCGGAATGCATCAACAGATGCATTAGGCAGAAGACAAAAGACATGTCAGTGCATCTGCACTCAACACTGGTTAAGTCTCATCTAAAGCACCGTGTACAGTCTTGGGATCCACATTTTAAGAAGGATGTGAAGAAATTAGAGAGAGTCCAGAAGCAGGTGACAAGAATGAAAATAGGGTTTGAAAGGCAAGTTATGAGAAGAGAGGTTGAAGGAGTGAGGTAAATTCAGCTTGTGGAAAAGGTGCTTGAGAGGGCACATAATAGCAGTCTTCTAATATCCAAAAGGCTGCCATAAAGAAGAAGGAAAAGACCATTTTTTTCTCTTGCTGTAGAGCTCAGGACAGAGATCAATGGCTTGAAGTTCCAGCAAAATAGGATTAGATTAGATTAGATACCAGGACAAATTTATTCACTGTTAGAACAGTAAGGCAGTGGAATAGACTGCCTAGGGAAGTTGTGGACTCTTCATCAGTGGAGGTGTTCAAGAAGAGGTTGGACAAGCATTGGTCAGGCATCACCTAGGAGTAGCTATGTCTATGCTCTACCATGGGTATTTCCTATACTTTCGGGCTTTGTTAGTTGCTGCATGAGTCTGGCAAGGAATTATCGCTCTCCAGCACTTCTGCCACTAAGTGTTCCAGGGGTTATTTTAAGCCTTCCTCAAAGGTGCTGGGTGTTGGCAATAGCCAAAGCTGGGGATTTTGACTGGAGTGTGCCAGTGCTTCTGCTGAGACTTGAATCCAGAGCCTGTTAGCTGCAGGGTCTTGCCCCTCCACTCACAGCTAGACCAGAGACTATATTTGGGGTCAAGAAGGAATTTTACTCCATGGTCAGATAGATACAGGTTGTAGGAGTTGTTGCCTTCCTCTGTAGCAGGGGTTGTGGGCCTCTTTTGGACCTTCAGTGTATATTTAACAGCCTTTGTACCAGAAGGACACTGGCAGCCATAGTCCCCCTGATGGACCTGTGACAGATGAGGGTGTTATATCTTATACTTGTGACAGGGTTGACTGCATAGTTGTACTAATATATTAGACAGTAGATTTGTATACAATGGTTTGGATAGGGATGATCCTGCCTCTGGTGTGGGGTTGGACTAGATGATGCCTGGAGGTCCCTTCCAGTCCTACTTTTCTATGAATCTTTGATTCTATAGCCTCAAAGCAGTTTTCCCTATACAGTAAAACTTTAAAAGCTGATTTAAATGGAAAATGTCAAATTAAAAAAAAAAAAATTAGTCATAGACTAGATTGTTTTAAGCATGGCTTAAACAAGGACTACTGATTCTTATCGCACTACCTGGATTAGCTTTTATGATCCTTTTTTTCCTACGGATTTATTACTTGGCTTCTTCTCTTCATACTGGCCTCCACCCCTCTCTGATTCTCTCCCAGCTGTGTCTTTTGTATGCAAATGACTTTCTGATAGCCTGCTTTGTGCGTGTCCTTTCATGGCAGATGATGAAGTGAAATGCCTCATAAAAGTTTATACATATCTGATTTAGTTAGCTGCTAACGTGCATTTCTACCCTGCCTTTTTTCCCCTTAATAGAGAAAACACTTGTAATACAGGTCCCCTTTTTCCTCACCGTAAACATGGACTAAATTATTTCTTCTGAAGTTTTCTCTTCATATCGGGGGGACGATGATTAAAGGACATGGGAGGGAAGCAGTTTTCTTTAAAAATATGGTTTATTTTTATTATAAAATTTTGATAAATGCCATTCCTACAAAGAAGAAAACTCTCACCTCTCCTCTTCAGCTTTAATTTGGAAGGCATCTTCTAACCAATCTAATAGCTTGTGTGTGAACTCACTAACATCTTGCTGTTAAAAACAAAAAATGATTAATAAACATTTATGTGTATTCCAGAAAACAACCATGTGTTACTCACCTTCAAGAACTCCAAAAGCAAAACATTTTAACACCATATGACAATTATTTCCTACAGGTAGCTTCCAGATTGCATTGCAATCCTTACCACCGCTCACTTACGGTGGTGATATACCTCATTGTCTAAACCCTCAGGTATCTGGCAAGGAACGACTGATGCTGCCTACATGGAATACTGAATTCAGTATACTAAATGAATTGGAACCTAATAACTGAACAACATAACTTCATGTGGATAAAACTGATTGAAAGGAAAAAATACTTCCCAAGATAGCCAAGATTTAGCGAAAACAAAAAGTAAATACAAGTACCAAAACCCTCCAAATGAATATCTAGGAAAAAACCATATCAGGACTACGACTGCCCAAAATGTTCTTTAGGTAACAAAAATAAGTTTCTTCCAAGAGCTATTAATTCCATTTAACTTCCAAATTTTACTTCTGAATGTGGAACTCTAAAATGTGAGTCTTTTAATATTTTGAATGATAAAAATAATTATTACATGTTTTTGTTCTTTTAATTTAAAAAGAAAGATAATGACAGGTTGTTTCTACTTGCAAGTTCTGCTCTGGTATGCAGAATGAGTGTGTGCGTCTAAAACTGACACTCTGAAGAAGTCATACCATATTCCATGGGGACAACAATCAAAAGAAAGAGAATAAAGTGAAACAGTTTCCACCAGCAGCAATTAATATAGTATGTTTAAACCTATTATGTTAAACATTTGTTAGAGACAGCCATACAAAAAAACCAACCAATTTTATTTATAAACGTTTAAATGTTACCTGTTGAGAGTCATTCGATTTGAAAGCATCTTTAAGAATTTCAACTGCTCTGGATGGATCAACATACTTTCTCTTTGAGCCAACAAGAAGTGCAAATAGATACCTCAGCTCACGCATGAAAGGCAAATTCCGATGTTCCTATATTTGAAAACATTTAAAATATTTAATGCAAAATAGTTGCACATGTATCATCTTTTAACAGTAAAAAAGAAACTGGGCACATGCAGTATGTGACTATAGGGCATAACAGACATCACCCAATGAAGCAGATCAGCTGTAACAGGATGTGACCCAGCCCAGCTGATCTGATGTCTTGGACAAAACATATAGCCTGGTTTTCTACCTACTGATCCTGCAACACAACAGGCAACAAGTTCTCCATTTACAGAGACCCACCCTGGGAAATGTCTGGGACAAGTTTCTGTAAGCAAGGAACGCCAAGCAGGCACTCCTGGGGCTAAAGAGGCCAACTCCTTCATGGGAATTCCTAGGATATGCAGAATCAGGCCCCTCAAAACCCAGGAACACCTGCCTGGAGCAGATGAGTGTGGGCAGCTCTGGGCTGCCCATATTCTCACACTGTAAAGCTAACAGACATCTGCTGCAATAAAATAGCAGAAACTATTACTACCCTTTAGTTGGAGATATAAAGGACACTTATAGCATGGCAAATAGCATAGACATGGTTGATTTCCCTTTCTACCAACATAAAAAATGTTGTGGCAGCACAAGGGCAATAGCTATTTATACGCTACATTTTGTATATCACCATGATAGGCAATATTCACCTAGGTAGCGCTCATGTTGTCCCACAAGCATTTTGTTTGGGTCAAGCTACAATACAGATATTGGTATAAAGTTCTCAAAAGACTGCAGTCAAACTTGAATTCCTGAAAATTAGTTTTTATAAAGCCAGATTTAGACACGGTTATTTGGCAAGGGCTGGTGGTTGCAAGGGGAAACCTCCTGGAGTTGTACTTATGACAGTAACAAATTCAAAGGACTAAGTTTCCAAGGCTTCTGCCCATCATCACCCCTGGCCTTGATAAACTAGGAGCAACATGAAACAGCCTGCTCTTATATCTAGAAAGGCTTGGTTAAAATACTTTTACAAGACTTTACAGTTCTCCAACACTAAAGTGATAAACAAAAAATTGTAAAAGTAGGCCAGCAATATTTCTAACCTATAAAAATCTAAATGAAAAGTACAGTAAATGGAAAGGTAAGGACAGATACCTCCGATTTAACCATAGCATTACAGGTGCTATACAGTATCAGCCACTCCTTTCTTACTTCAGCAGGGGCTGCTGATAAATGGTCATGAGTTTAAAGGAGACACAAGATTTGTATTTGCAGTAAACATAATGGCATCCAAATCCTATACAGATGTTTGCTAGTCAAACATAAATTACCTGCTGACAATAACTGCACACTACAGTCAAATAAAGAGCAAGCCTGTTTAGGTAGTTCTCTGGAATGATGTTTGGTAGTGCGAGAATGTTTTGGGTAAAACTTATGCTATACATGATATTTAAAAAAGGAATAATAATTTCAACTGTACTTTGCATGCTAGCTTTCACAGTCAGATCACCACATATCTGTTACCTGTTTTTCCAGCCTGCCCAGGTGTGGGCAAGATTTGTAGAATCAAAAGTAATGGAAGATAATGGCTGCACTAAACCTAAAGCTCTTTTTCCAAAGTTTAAATCTTTGGAGAGAGGTTTATGACTTTTTACATTCAAATCAGATTTCTATTTTCATTTTCCTAATTCATTGCGTTTCATATGCTATTATACAGTAGTAAATTGTTAAATTATATTTCATCCTAGTTTTGTAAACTAGTTTACTAGTGATCAAGATTTCAGATTTAAAAGCATTTTTCTATTAATATGCATCCATATTAATGCTCAACTTCCTTAATTTTTATTTTGGAATATATTGAACTCAGAATATTCTAGATCCCATTCCTACTTCCAATTGATCAGCATATATGTGAATGGACAGTCCTGCATCCTACATCTGCACACTGAGGCTAATATAAGCTGCATGACAAACAGCATGTTTTAGATTGTGTCAGTACCATCAGTGTGCCATCTATGAACCTATGCAGCTGCCATGCACAAGGTCCTGTATTCTCTTCCATCTCTATAAGTCCATGTAAATAGCCAGCATTTTTAATATTTTCTAATAAAGTTTTAAGTTTGAACCATGGTAGTGTCTAAATAGCCTAGTTGGGAATCAGGTCACTGTTCTACCAAAAGCAGTCTTCAGGGCCATAATAAAAAGATTTTAACTTCTAAGAACTCTGTTTGTTAGGGCCATGCAAAGCTTCAGTAGCCGATTAAATTTGGAGGCGATTCAGCCCAATTCAGCAGCCAAACTCCAAACCCAAATTGGATCAAGAGACCCATTAATCTCTCTGAATTGAATAGGAAGCCTCCAAATTGATTCAGAGTGATTTGAAGAGATTCGGCCATAGACTGTACAGGCAAACACTTGACAGCGCCAGAGGAAGCAGATGGGGGAGCAGCCAAACGTACCCAAGCTTGAGCCGGCAGACCTGGGAGAAGCCATGACTCTTCCAGCTGCTTCCTCGGCTCAGCTGCCCTGCCCTGCCCCCGTGCCCCCACCAGAGCGAAGCAGGCTGTGTTGGCAGCCCTGGGAGAAGCAACAGGGGCTGGGGAGGGGAATAACTGGGGAGCTGGGGAATTGAACTGGGAACTGAGGGAATGACCAGGAACTGGGGTAACAAGCAGGGGCCTCACCCCAGCTCCCCAGTCATTCCCCCCAGCCCCTGCGGCTTCTCCCATGGCTGCCAGCACTGCCTACCTGTATAATCTATAGTCGAGTAAGATTCGTCGTGGAATATCTTCAAATTCAGATCTGGCCGATCTGAATCAGGACAGTGATTCGAATCACTGAATCAAGTAACGTCCTTTCAAATTGCCAAATCTGAATCCAAAGTGAACACTATCCACTTTGCACAGGCCTACTGTTTGTGCACCCCATTCTGTTTATTACAGCCTGCAACACTGTGTTTCATGGCTACCATTCCCACTGATGCTTAGATGGCCTTAACCAAATGATCCAGTGCAGTGTTGTGATGCCGCTGCCACGCTCTTGCACGGAGCTTGCAGCTGCGCAAGATATGGAGCACAGTCTCACTATTGTAGCACCTTTGACACCTCTTATCCCGTCAGATGTATCAGATGACACCAACAGGCATTTGAGACAAGCTCATTGGATGAAGCACATGAAGTTCCCATAGAGCATGAAGTGGTTGCTGGCGTGCCACTTTGAGGTGACCTCAGGACCATGTCGTGGTCAGATTTCACCTTCAGGTCATAGATGTACTTAGGCAGTATAGCATCCTTCAGGAACTTCTCAAGGAGCAACAGTGATCTGGTTGTCAGTGGGGGCTAAGATTACCAAGACCCCCAGCAACTGCCGCTCCTCACACTATTTCTTGGAGCATTGATACAGAGCTGATGTCCTTCCCAAGGCACCACATGGCATGGCCTTGCTGTGGAGCTGAGGTTACAAAGTTCCTGCCACCTCATCTAAACTTTACTGAGCTGGTTGCTGGAAGCCACATGGCCTGGTCCTTGCTGGATGGTGGTCTCTATCAGGGCACCAGCAGCAATGTTGTATACCAGATTGAGGCAGGTCACTAGGCAGAAGGCATGGGTAACTACTGCAGTGTTACAGGGGTGCCCTATATATGAAGGACACTGGTAACCCTCTGCAAACAGGGGATAAGCAGGATCTCATCCTGGCCCATAATAACAAATTGATCCACTTTTTTAGGAACAGCATGATTTCACCATCTGCTTTCTTGAAAAGTGTCTTCGGGACTAGTGTCTTCTCAAGAATAATGATATATGAGAAACAGAAGTGTTTATAATCTAGATCTTCTGCCACGAGGCCAGCAAGGAGTCGTCGAGCTTGTGGGTGCTCCGCACAATCCCAAGAATAGTTTCTTCCAGCATCTGTCTCACTAGGGGACTAGTGGCATGCCACCATGGAGGTAGGCCTCACTCTCCTTTAGTTGCCTCATGGGCTCATTCTGGGTCTTGCCAGCGGCAGCCAGGATAGTGTCTCTCTCCCTGCAGTCGATATTAAGAGAGAGCCATTTTAGAGGCATTGAAGAAGTCAAGCCCCATCCACCCAGCTACCACAGAACTTAGCATCCTCTGGAGATTACTGGGCTCACCAGCAGTGAGGACTACGTTGTTTGCATAGGCCAGAATTATCAAATTATGTCCATCCTGTCTTTTGCACCTAATGCTTCTATTGCTACATCCCAAAACAGCATTCACCTTTTGTGCCACTGCATCACACTGCAGACTCGTACTGAATCTGATCTACTAAGACTCCCAGATCCTTCTCTGTGGGACTGCCATCCAATCAAGCGTCACCCATTTTGTATTTACGATTATTTTTCCTGAAGCATAGCACCTTGCATTTGATAGCATTGAAATACATGCTGCTAGCTCCTGTCCAGATTTCCAATCTGCCAAGATCCTTCCAAATTACACATCTGTCCTCCAATGTGATCACAATCTTTCCCAGTTTCATGTCATCTGCAAACACAATCCTTCCCAGTTTCACATCATCTGCAAACATGCTCAATAAACTTTCTATACATCCAAATTATTAGTAAATATGTCTATTAATAAACAACACCCATTTAATTATTTGCATTTAATTATGTATTGATCAACAAAGAACACAGTACAGACCCCTTTGGAACTCCACTCAAAACCTCCTGCTATTCTGATATGTATCCATTTATAAATACCCTTATCTTGCAGCTATAAGGTGACTAGACAACTGGCTCAATAATAGTTCTGTCCAGCCCACATTTCTCCAGTCTGTTTATGAGAAAGTCATGCAGGACCTTGTGAAAAGCTCTGTTAAATTCCAGCGACACTATATCCACAGCATTTCCTCATCCACCCAAGCAGTTACTTTGTCAAAGAAAGAGATCAAGTTTGTTTGACACAATTTGGATTTTTGTAAATCCATGCTGGCTGCTTGTGATCACCTTTCATAGAATCACAGAGAAATAAAGCTAGAAGGGACCTCCATACATTATCTACTCCAATCTCCTACCTTGGGCACAATCACCCCTGTATCCAAACCATCCTATGCAAATCCATAGTCTAACCTCTTAGCAAAAACTGTTAACCATGATACAACCCAAGACATAATACACTCAAAATATCCCAGGAAGATGGCCATGCCCCCTCCACCAGATGCTTGCAAATTAACTTCCTTATGATATGCTCCAGTACCTTCCCAGATACTAAGGTGAGGTTAAACAATCTGTAGTTCCTTGTGTTCTCCTTTTTGCTTCTTTTAAAGACAGGCATGGCCATGGCCCTTTTCTGGTCCTCTGGTACCATGTTTCTCTCTCACAATTTGATGAATATCATTGCCAAATTCTTCAACATCTCTTTTTCCTGTCCCTTCCATAGCCGTGGATGAAGTTCACAGGCCCTGCTGACATGAATATATTCAACAACTCTCCAACTGTCTGTCCTGTTATTTCATCCTTCAGCATGCTGCCTTCTTTTTCCAAGTAACCATTATTAAACATCTGGATGGAGCTTAATTCTGCGGCAAAGAATGAGGCAAACTAGCTGTTAGTAACTCTGCCTTCCTTGTATTTTCTGTTTAGATATACCCCTAGTTGTTTAACAGTAAATCTGCAGATTCCCTTGTCTTTTTTTCTGACTAATGTATTTAGAGACATTCTTCTTGTTGTCTTTAACCTCCATTGCCAGGTGCAACTCCTACTTTCCTCTTTATTCATTTCATCATTATCCATCCAACTCATTTTTTCATCCATTATATTGGTGTTTGCATCCTTCCCCTTTTATCTTCACCCAAATGCATTATGATCTGCTATCTTCTTCCTCCTGAACCAGGGAACAAGTGTATGAGTTCAACATACGAAGCAACCATAGGCATTCCTCAGACTCTAAATAGCAAGTCATTAGCATAACCATGCTTGCACTGTTGCCTTCTCTATCTTTCAACACTATGCAATCGAGTAAGTCAGGTAACTATGCATTTCCTCTAACATCCAGGAGGGAGGAAACTATTATTATGCCTATTCTGTCATGGGGGAGGGACTGAGACAGAGGGACTGATTCACCCAAAATGACACAAGAAGTCTTAAGCAGAGCCCAGAATTCATCTCCAAGCCCAGTTCTAGTACAATCAACAAAAAAGGCCAGTGTTTATCCAAGTCCTTCACAAATCTGTTGGGAAAGGATGAGATAACTATCAGCACTAAATATCAAATACAGAATGGTACGTAATTAACACCTGTGAAAAATCACACTTGTGGCTAGGCCTACTACCCTACTCATTTTGCTGGCAAAACAGAGCTGGGAAGGGTGAGACGAGGTATAATTTGTAACTAATCATGGTAAGCCTTCAAAACTGAGGTAACTCACATCATATTAGGATGAGAGAGGGAAGGGGAGAGGTGTTAGAAGAACAGGGATGTCAAAATCATCCCATTCCAGAAACTAGATGAGGGGCACAGAGCTACTCTACTGGCTCAATTAGGCCCACAGATTGGCCCCATATGCCAGATCCATGTAGCAAACTCTCTGGACTATGTGTGTGCTGCTTGCAATGCATACACCAGCTCTACAGAACATCTTCAGACCACAGCGGTCCCATGTATGGCATACCGTGGGTGAAGCCGGTCTCACGTGCAGCCTGCATGTGGAACCTGCACTAGACCCAGCCCTGCATGCTAGATCTGGCAAAGACTGTGGACCTGACCAGGACCAGCCCCATGATCCAGCATGCATGGCCCAGTCAGCACAGCTGGCATATGTAGTACATGCTCCTGACTGGCCCTGTACTGTGTGCAGCCTGCACCAGGTGGGCTCTGCACACTGACCCAGGCCAGTATGTGCTGGATGGATGTGGCAAGCCAGAGGATATGATTCTGACAGTAAAATCCAGCCTATAGGTCATATCTTTGACACCATTGAGTTAGAATAAACTAAGGAGATAAATGGATATTTTTAGTATATGCAACACCAACACAAGATGTGTTTTCATAATTGATTACAAAACAGCTACACCAGCAAAACCTTTCAGCTACAAACAGACGGAGAGCAAACTCTAGATCTCCTGACTTCATCCAGTAACATGAAAGCATAATGCCCCAGAAAAAATACTCCCTTACACCTGAGCTCAAAATGTTTAACTTCAACTTGGTGCCTATGAAATGTTAACAATTTGATATTAGATACATACTGTGAAACTGAGCTGAAACAGAAATACCATGATAATCACTAGAAGTATATTTTTCTAATTTTACCTTTTGGTTTCGAGGCAAATCTTGAGCATTTGCAGGAGGACTGTAATTCAAAACTAGCCTTCGAAACTCCAGGAGGTTAAATAATGACTGAAAAAAAGAAAGAAATATGTAAATGCTTCTGCAGAAAAGCACTTGCCATGTACCTTAGCAAAGTGTCTTTGTTGACATGTTTGCTTTTGATGACAACATTTACTGACAAAATGAAGTAATTCCTCAGACCTGAGAAAAGGTACCCTTGTACTTAACACCTTGTGTAAATCTTTCTCTATCCTGCAGTTTGTTCAATAAAATGTATCACCTACAAAAATCCTTGCTTTTGCATCACACACAGACGCCCACAAATGTGTGCATGCACAACATGTAAAGATAAATATTAGGAATTTAGTATGACATGTACGATAACTTGTTTTCCGTATCTGAAATTTCAATTGAAGTTAGTTTTAAAAAGAGGCAGTTGTCCAGGAAAGAAAACAGAAGTTGTTTAGTTGTAAATAGTTAAAGCTCCTGGTTGCTTTACCACATATGCTTTTAAGTATTTACAGAAATTTGAGACACTAACATAAATTCCGTGAAGAATGCCGATCCTATTTTACACTGTTTTTGAGTCCCTGTCACTAAATCATATCTAATACTAGAAGAGAAGAGCTGTTTCTTGCTGGTTTGTCAAGTAGCAGGAAAGAGAGATGAGAAACATAATCAACAGTGTAACAAGCTAGTATAAATCAAACATGAATGATTTAACCTATATTTTGAGATGTCAACTAAAAAAACCCATTAAGAATATGGCTTGAAGAAAGGAAGACATACATCTTTCAGATTTCAATGTGGGTTTACTCTCTGCTCTATTTTATGAAAGATCAGTTGTCCAAGTTGAGCCTGTTTTAATTCTTCTAGATACCATGTTTATTATAGATTATAATATATGGTTCACCAGAACATATAAATTGTCCTGGCCTGATTGCATGATCTCATTTTGCATGGATATTTATTGCTCAAGCCAAATAGGTAAATATTGACAGTGGATACTACTGATGGTTTTGGAAACAACCAAGATTGAATGCTGCATGTTCCATTATCAGATTTTGATAGCTTGCTCTTTAAAGGTATAAGCAAAATATGGAGAAAATGTTTCTTAGTCTTTTGGAATACATGGGGTCTTAAATGCCCTGCCCTGTCCTGAGGACAAACTAACTCAGACTGCCTGTTTATATAAACTGAGACAGATTCTACTTTGCTTGTCCTCCTCCCTACCTCAGTAGAAAACTTAACTCAAGAATATCAACTCAATTATTGCAGTAAAGTTGGTACCTTGCTAGTGTGACCACATATGTGGCAATAAGTACCTTACTGAATGAACAGCTTCACTTACTGTATTTTAATAGACCTACACAAATAGCAAAGTACAGTACTTACTGCTTCACAAAAAGGCCACATTTAGTCATGTAAGTATGAACTGTAATTGAAACTACACATCTAGAAATCACCAAATTAAATATTTCTTATTAACTTGCATGAAGAACTTTGAGAAAAATCTGTTCTAAAAGAAACACAGGGCAAAGTATATAAAACCAGCTTTTGAACATAATTTTCTCCTTTAGGCCTGAAGTAAAAGAAAAGGCTCAGCTTAGTAGAGTATGCATTCCTAATTCAGAACCAGACACCTGATTATACTGACAAAGCTGTGAATTTAATTTAAATGAATTCGCTTGTGTAGTGTTTTCTGTGATGTGTGTATGTGTACATCTATTTGGCTAGCTCAGTTGCTGGACAGTATGACAGTAGATGAATCAGTCATGGAGCTTTGCACCTTAAATATCCTCTTTGCACCTTCAATATCATCAGTTTGTTTGTATGCATGACATTGCTATAATTTACTTGATGAAAAGTCCATCACCTGCATGCCATTACGTCTTCTCTCACACAGCTGTGCATCATTCAGCTTGAACTTCTAGAATGGCACCCAAGTTAAAAATGTTAATACTTAATTTGTAACTGTGTAGAAAGCTTACCTGGTAGATGTAATCATCCTTGTTAGAAAGAGAAAAGATGGATGACCTGCAAAGCTTTGGGGGTTTTGGGGGGTTTTTTGTTTTTAAACTTACGAAGGGGATCTGAAAGGCTTTTTATTGCTTATGTTTATTTAACCTTAGAACAGGGGCAGACAATTATTTTGGGCAGAGGGCCACTTACTGAGGTTTGGCAAGCCATCAAGGGCTCCATGACAGGCAGCCCAAGGCAGATAAATAATTTTCTGAATTTTTTAGAGGCCCTGCAGGCCAGATAGAATGGCCTGGCGGGCCACATCCAGCCCCCAGGCTGCATTTTGCCCACCCTTGCCTTAGAAATACTAGGAAAAACAGTTGTGGTACCCCATGGATTTGTTAGATATATTCTTCTTCGGGTAAACACATATCAAAACCTGTTTTAACCTTGGTTATAAAGCAGAGATGTTCTGATCTTTAGGTGAGCTTTTTTTCCCCCTCCAAAGTATTTGTAAGAGGTGCAAAGAGGGTGAGAGAACCAAAAGAGTTCTCTCCTATGACTCACTTTCCCGCCTCTAAAATGGGAACAACAACACTAACAGATACAAGATATATTCATTACTGACCACTTGGTTCATTTAGTCAAAATGAATCAAGTGCTCAGAAATAAATACACCTTGTATCACCGATTTCAAACATGGCCCAAGGGCCAGATCCAGCCTGTGATGCTCCACCATCCAGCCACTGGTGCTCCTCCTGGGTCTGATCAGACCCAGAGGGAGCAGAGCACATGGCCATGGTGCAGGACTGGCCTATAGACTGGATCAGGGCCCTAATCCCCTCCCTCTCTCCCAGCATAAGCAGCACGAGTCCCAGACTGGCTGAGGTGGCCACCAGAGCAGATATGCTGGGGGGAGAAAGGTTGGGTGAGGATCTGTGGGCTTGATCCAGCCTGTGGGCCAGCCTCATGCCATCCTGCTAACAAGGATGATTAAGACCAGATAAGCTTGATATCCTTGCCCTGTATGAATATTCCTGGTCTCCAGATAACATGAGACTGAGAGCTGAAATCTGAAATTACTAAATCGCCCCTAGTCCTAACTTTCTGGTGAATTCCTTACCAAGATACGTGTGGCTATCTGTAGGAAAGGAAGATGAATAAATACAAAACTATTTCTTAGGCAATGTGAAAATGTACATCAGCAATGGGTAAGCGCAGAGCAAAAATGAATTTGAAGACGCATGTTTCTCAGTAAAGTAGATCAGTAAGACATTAGAAAAAAAGCACTATAAAAGACCCACTTCTTCCTAGAATGTAAGCGATTCACACCTGCCCTGCCAGAGATAAGTTCAAGTTCTCTTCTCTCTCTCATTCCTATTTTATATAACATGACTACCTGAAAATTACCAAAAATGGAACCAGAAGTTATCAAAGCACAAAAAGCAATTCAGTTTAAAGATACATTTGAGCATCACTGTTAAGCTCAGATATCATAAAATAATGAATATCAAGATGATTCTGAAAAATCTAATACCATCATTAATTTTCTTTGTCTGTATCAAGTAGGGATTCCTACACTAAACCTAAGAATTCTGCAAATTTACATATTATGTGAAACTTGTACCCTCTGAATCTCTTGCATACCTTTCTCTAATAAACAAAATAGACACGAGTCATCTTTATCACCACAGGTTTTTCACTGACGTTTCCAACATGAAAAAAACCTGGAAAGGAGAGTTAAGCCCCAAAATTGTACTGAAGGAGAATAAATAAAATTCCACCCAAAAAAGATATATCAGACATCCCTACAAACCAAAATATTTAAAATGAACTGACTTATGGTGCCACAAATAAGAAAGTATATGGATCCATTGTTATACACAGACTTAGTCATAAGAATGAAGTATTTACTATTAAAAATCCATGTGTTTGACGTTGAGGCCAATATTCCACATAAAATTAATTGAATTCTCAGTGCAGTGACAATCATGTAAAATCATCCATCCCTTTTTTGGGAATTTAAAGATGAGTAAGAGATGTTGGTTGTAGCCTTGTCAGTCTAAGGATGAAGGAAGGCAAGGTTCCTTGGGTAAACGTTATATCTTATTAAACCAACTAAACAGTTGGAAACATTGTTCTTTGCAAGCTTTCAGGTACAAACATCCTTCATCAGCCACAGGGAAAGTTTGTTGTTGCTTTGTGTTCTCTCCTGGGTGGAATGAAAGCCTGAAGAAGGGTGTTTGTACCCAAAAGCTTGCAAGAACAATTTTTCCAACTATTTAGCTGGTATAATAAAAGATATCACATTTACCCAAAGAACCTTGTCTGCTTATAAAGCTGAATAAGAAACATTCTTGTTGCTCAAACGTCTCTGAACCATGATTAAAAAATAATGAAAATTCTATTCATTACAAAAACCTTATCCATCTATTATTCTTTTTTCTTTATGCGTGTGTGTACATAGGAAGAGTCAAAGAGCAAAAATCAAATTTGTAAGCCAACAGCTAAGTTTCAATCACCTGAGAAGTCACAGAAAGGGCAATAGGTAGCAATAAGTCAGTAAAAGAGGGTTTCTAGCTCTGGGCACAGGGAAGAATATGAATGGATCAAAGACCAGACCTCTATCTCTTTGCCTTTCAATATACAGAAAGTAGCAAGATGTTGATAGGAACATTGAAGGAGGTGCAGAAAACATCCAACAGCAAGATTGAGTAATATGAAACAATTAGTACTGAGAGAAATTCTGGGATCATCTGGCTCAGCTCAGGGATGGCAGGGAAAAATAGGGTACAAACAGATGCAACGATCACACTGATACCAACGGATATAGAAAACAAGCTGTTAAGATGCATGATTCTGTAGTGATACAAATTTAGTAAAACTGCTTTTGCTTTAACTCAGTTTCATTCAGGGTCAAAGCTGGGGAAATGTGGTAACTTGCGTTGCTGCAGGATATCGTAGATATGTAACAGATTGTAACAGCTGCTGCATGCTTCTGAACAGCAGCTCCCTCTTCCCTTCTAAAACAATTGAAATGGTTGCTCATACCCACAGGGGCAACTTCCAGCATACCACAAGGAAGTAAAAAAAAAAAAACTGTTTGAGAAATAAAATAAAGATATAAAAATATTAAAACTTTATGTATGTGGGCTTCTGATTTCTAATTTGGACATAGAAAAGGCCACTAAACTAAAAAATAACAACTTTATTATTATTACTATAAACAGACAATGAAGTCTGTTTTAACATTGAACATCCTTATCCGCTGTACTCAGAGAGTTAACAAATAGCACTCAGTATTGTATTATATGTTAATGTGTGCAAACAATGAACACATTAAAACCAAAAAAGCAAGGCAGATGAAAGAAACATTAGCAGATCATTTAGCTATTGTTTAAGGGACTGCTGCCACTATAGTGCTAAAATTATAAGAAATGTAATGACATTAATAAGTCTTTCAGGGTTAGAGCATCCCTAACTTTTGCCTCTAGGCACAGGGTGATCAATCAGGCTTTATCATTACAGTTTCAGACAGACATTCTCTTAAGGGATTCTTTCAATTTCTAGGTCTGCAGATTAGCAACATACACTACTAAAATCAGTTGCTTTAGTGTCACATGCATAACTACTTCTACGGCTTGAAAATATTCAACTGTCAGCTCTTTTCTCATTTCTATCCTAAAAGAAATAAGGCAAAAATATATCTATCCAGAAAATACTGAAAATAGTTTACTAACCTATCATTTCCCACACTACCAGGTAATTCAGGTATTACATAACCAGGTAATACAGGCAATTTCATACATCTTTCATAATGGCATCCCTGAACTGAGCTTGTAAAAGGTTAAGAATTGAAGGAATTAATTACTTGGTCATTTTGTCTCAGAATCAGAGAGCAAGAGATGGTCAGTGTTAAACAAGGAAGGTTTCTGTATCATAAGATGCATCTTTACCTTACCAGCAATAAATTATAACATTGCATGATTTGATTAAAGACTGTCCATGCAACAAAAAGGAGTTAATACATCCCCTAGGAATCAACACTTCTGCAAAATGTATGATAATGCAGAAATAACAAGAGTGAGTATCTTACCAAGGTAACAAACACTGAAAACATGGTATCAGACATCTAAGGTTGCAATTAAAGTCCAGTAATTAACATAGCCTCTGTGTGTTGACAGTTATGTGGAACGAAAGGGGCATATAGTTAAATGCTGGCAGACTCATTGGTGGAGTCACATTCAAGTTTCCTTTTCCAAGTGCACCTGTTGATTCCTCTGTCTTGACTCACACTGGTTTGCATTATTTTTCTGCTATGAGTTGGGTTAAGCTATGGTGATGGCACCATAAGGGAGATATGTACAATGACAAAAATGTGTCAGCAGTGCAAAATGACAAGCTGTCTATCCAGCAAATTAACATTACTATTTAAGAGTCAGATGACTTTAAAAAGAAACATAAAAACTAACTAGAGACAAATGTAAGAGGGTTTAACTGGCAGGAAACAGAAAAACAGAAGGTACTTTTCAAGCAGCACTAATAAATCAACTTCACAAAAAGAAAGTGACTGTGGATGTGTGAATGTTGTTCAATGATATTAGTAGCTAAATTACATTAATAAACTAGATGTTTTATGAGTTTGAGTCATATATTATTTTTAATGCATTTCAACTCTTCAATGCTTTTCCTCAGAGCCATGCAGTTCATATAACATCCTTATCCTGTCCTAGTTCACGAGGAAAGAGACTATTGTCCTCTTTTGTTTTGTACAGCACCTAAAAGTAAGCCAGATGGTTTAAGAAAAATCAACTGTTTTCTCTTTAAGAAAGTAAAGAACAAGATTAAGGCTTGTTTGGTCCTGTTGTTTCGATATATTGCTTGAGGTAGCTGACTGCGGGTAATCCGATTAGTTTCACTAGCATTTTACTGAAGCAAAAAAAGAATAATACCATTCAAGTGAACACATCCATTCCAGAAGCAGCTACAGTAATTTAAAGTGGGGGATGGTAATCATATGCAAGACCTATCTAGACAGAAGCGTATTCTTTCCAAAAACATGAACCAGGAAGTTGTGTAGTTCGGGGGGGGGGGGGGGGG
>JAGPOW010003316.1:24484509-24518130 GCA_030014935.1 Caiman crocodilus | reverse complement strand
AAGTAGGGGGCAAAAATGTTTTGCTTTTTCAGGAAGTCTGCTGCAAAGAGGATTGGCTTTGTTTGTTCATTTCTTTTTAATTTTATCTCCACTTTGGACCTAAGCCAAAACACTGAGGTTAAGAAAAGAAATGAAACAGAAACTAAAGAGAAGAGAAAAAGAAACCTTATGAAACATGCTGTTCCACATCAGACCGAGACATAGCCATCTGTATGTGGTAAACCTAACCACCTATAAAAGGTTAAGTGGTTTGCAATGAAAACCTACTTGAAAAACGAAACTCTGTTGAAAAGGTTTATTGGCTTAAACTGAAGACTCATCAGTTAAGGACTGCAGTTTATCAAGAGATACTACACAAAAATAAAAAGGAGGGAACACAAACAATGGAGAAACTTTATGATTTTAAAAACAAAGTATTTTTTAACACACAAAGAGAAGATACATTAGGTTGCAAAGTCAAGCAAGCAAGACTGAAAACTCTCAGATTCATGCTTCTGTAACCTTAATTCTGCCCTCATGGAGGTTGAGCTCATCTACCAGTAATTCTCAATCAGGGTGCCGCCAGATCATTTCAGGAGTGCTGCTGCTTTCCCCAACATGTGGAACTGCTTGAGCTCCTCTGTTTCTGAAAGGACCATTTAGGGTTGGATGAGGAAGCAGCTGCTGTAGGAAAGGCCTCCACTGCAACCCAGCCTGAAAGGAGGTTGCACTGGTATAAGTAGAGGGAGCAAGGGGGTTACAAGCCCCAAGTGCTAACTTATAGGGGATGCCCCCAGGTCTCCTCCCCCTGCTTGTGCCCATTGCCAGTATTTCCTTATGGGAGCTCAGACACCCCCACTCCCCACCCATACAGTCTGCCTGCTATAAGCCACTCAATGACCACTGCTGCTACCTATGGGATCTGCACAATGAGGATAAGATGGCTGCTGTAGGTCATAAGAGCAGCCCTCAATACAGAACAGAGGGCTAGGAAAGCAGTAGGCAGCTTGGGTGTTGCAGAGGGTATACAGAAAAATGCACAGAGCAGGGAAGAAAATGGAGACAAGCTGAGGGGAGCATAGGGTGACCACCCATTCCTAATTGGGTGAAACAGTCCAGGAATCAAAATATCAAGTCCAGGTACAGCATTTGTCCTGGATGCAGTGTCATACAGCGATCTCTGGGAAACAGTGGGTTTCCCCTTGCAAGCTGGCAGATCAAGGCCCCCACAGTGAGGGAGGGAGTGGGGCATGGACTGAAGATGCTTCCCAGCCAGAGCGGTGCATGGGACCAGGGCATGGAGTAGCACAGAGCCATGGACGGCTCATCCAGGGGCCAGAGGGCATGATGGGGCACATGGCCCCGCAAATTTGTGCATGGGGTGGGAGGACATGCAGGCAGCCCACTGAGGGCTTGGGACTCCCTGCCCTGCTCTTGAGGGCCTCACACTGGCCACACTGCTATGGCAAAGCACCCCCTGTCCACCTGGCAGCAAGGATCACAGCAGCGTGGAGCTGTGGCCCCCACTGCTGCTGGATGAGCAAGGGGAACATGACCAGTGAGGGACTCCCAGGGGAAAGACAGTGGGGAGCTCCAAACCTGCAGCCTGCATTCACCCACATTCCATTGAGCTCTGGTCCAGCTGTGCCAGCGGTGGCGGAGGGGGACTGGGAGGGGAAGGTGGGCATGTGCCCCACCTTTCCCTTTTGAAAAGACGGTCACCCTAGGTGAGCAGCCCCATGGCAAGTGGAGATGATGCATAGGGGTGTGTGACAGTGCCCACCAGATTTATCTGAAACAGTCCCAGGGAGGATGGGAATAATAGAAAGAATGTGCTCATGTGCAAAATTAGCTTTTGCACACTGTTATGAATGTGTTTGTTTTTTTAAAACAGGGTGCCACTAAACTCAGAAAAGCTACAGGGGGTGCCTTCAGCCTAAAAAGTTTCAGAATCACTGTTGTACACTACAGGGATCCTATTAAATAATAACTATGTAGTAGTATGATAACTATGCAGTAATGTATATGGTCAAATTAAGACTGAAAACAAACTTTCCTAACTGCTAAGACACTTGACTTTGCATCCTAAGTTTTTCAAACATTCCACTTTACAATGAAGGGAGGACATGTTAAAATAAATGGAAAATAAAGTTATCTAGAGAAACAAAGCAAAACAAAACCTAGTATAAAGAACCAAGCATGACCAAACCACTGAAAAAGAAAGCTTTTAGTGAATTACAAAGAGAAAGTTCAAAGGTATTACAGGCAATACCTGGATTTGCAGGCACCCCAAGTTTAGGGGGAAGAAAATGGGATTGGCTGAGCCAAGACTATAATCAAGTTCCAAATGTAAACAGTTTTAACCAAGCATCCAGTGGGGTAAAGCATAGGCAGCTTTGCTCACAGAATCTTTCCAACTGGTTGCTTGCTTCAAATGTCTCACAACAACATTTTCTTCATCTCAGCTTCCCTATACACCCATTTTTCCTATCTATTTTTTTTACCAGTCTGCTCCCTCATCAGCCCTTCCTTTTAACATCTTCTCTCTTTCTTCTCTTTCCATTTCCTTTTACCCTCTCAACTAACCACCTAAATGGAATGAAAATAGCATGCTGTTGTCTGCTGTTCACTCTACTTCTGTGTTATATATTTTCCCCCACCTTTATCCTTTAAATACTGTGGGACAGGGACTGTCTGTTCCTGCATATTTATACAGCATCTTGCACAATGGGTTTCTATTGCAGGTACTACTATAAAAGGTATAATCAGTATTAACATAATCCCTTAGAAAAGATCGCACAAGCATTTTGAGACACTACAGAGCAATTAGCCAGTTTTGAACCAAAATGATTCCAAATCATTCTTGAATTGCATTAAAGGCAGAAGTTTAAATTTGAAGGGAACTGATTGCTGAAAATATACTAGCACCCTCTTGCAGGAAGTCAAGAAAGCAATTACAAAGGGAATAAAGGTAGCAGGAGAGCTTAGCAACAAGAAAACTGTTCATAGGAAACAACGGCTCAGTACATTATTTCCTACTTAACAGGGGAAGGACCAGAGTAATTCTATCCAGAGCCTTATCTGAGGTGCTGACAGAGTTAGAGAACTTCCTGAAAATCTTCATTTGTTTGGGGGCTAGGGCAGTGGGAAGGAGAGATTGTGGTTGAAGGATAACTCAAACAACCGGGACTTGAGTCAGATCATTTTAAACTTATAGGAAAAGCATCCAAAAAGTTTTTATCTCCAAAAACAAAACCCCTATGGACAGATATGTTCCTATTTCATAGGGCAAACAGTACAGCATAACAAAACATATGCAGAAGGAAAGGTAAGTGGAAACAAGACTAGGAAGGAGAACCGAAATGCTTAAGCTTTTTCACATTCTGCAGAAAATTTAGCTGTAGATCTTTACATCTTTGGGGAAAATAATTCAACCCACGGCTTTATCAGGTGTTGCTGCCCATTTTCATTCAATGATTCAGGGTTCTAAGTTAAAAGTTAACAGCATTCAGTTTCAGGTTGTTGTGCTTTCTTCTAAAAGTTTTAAGAATAACAAGAAGCAAGATGGGAAATGGTTTTGATACAGAAAAGTTAAACTAAATTAAGAACATTAGCAAACCTGGATTAAATTAACAGTTTTAAATAAATAGCTCACAGCAGTGTTACCAGGCTACTATTTACAGAACATTTAATACCTGAAAATAACATGAAATTTAGAAGGCAGTAAAGTAAGTATAAATTGGAAGTTCCCCAAAATAATTTAGTGTACACCGTGGTCTTGGCAAACAGTGAAACCTACCAGTCAGCCTCTACTCTATCATATTCTCAAAACTAAGTAAAGATTCAACACCAAGTATAAGAAAACATAACTGCCAACATTTCCTTATATGGGTAAAGCTTTCAAATTCTGTAACTATATGAGGAGTGCAGAGGTAGCAAATGTGGTAGTAGTCTTCATGTGTCTATTCTGTGTACTAGGTTTAATACTGTATTTAAACTTAGTTACATACTGCAGTGGGATCACTGCACAAGGACAGTTATTTACTGCCTTATTTATGCTATAACTAAATAGAAAAATATTTTACTATAGACAGAGGCAGTAGCACTATTGATTACTCAAGTTTTTATCACTTTATTATCAACTGAAAACAGTGACTTTATAATTTTGCCAGCATTTAACCTTCTAGCTGGGACCAGATGAGCAGCTGCCTTGTGCCCTTTGCCACTCTTTCTTTCAGAGTACACTAACTCCTTTCATTTTTCTTTCCTCTTAGTTTATTCCCTCTCAATTAAGCCCAATCTCTATCCCTCAAAAAATTGTGGAGAAATAATAGGCTCTCGGTTACTGCCATTACACTGTTCTTTCTGCTGTGTGTTATATGCCTTCTCCCACCTATTTGTATTTTAAAGCTGTCTGGGACAGGACCTGCTGTTTTGTGCTTGAACCCTAAAGGAGTGGCCAACGTATGGCACAAGTGCCATGGGCAGGCTCTTTGTGCAGCATATGGCAGATTGGGGAGAAAGCAGACAGCATAGTGGCAGATGGGGCAGGGAGCAGAAAGCAAAATTGTAGGTTAGGCAGGGAGCACAGCAAAGAAAGCAGAGTAGCAAATAGGGCACGGGAAGAGGGTCAGAGCAGACACTCAAGGAGGGTGCGGGGCTAATTTGTGGCAAGCCTACCAAAAGGGTGGGCCCCCACTGCCCTGCATAACAGAGCTCTGATTTTAGTTGATTTTACTGCACAGCTTGAAAGGGGAACTTGCACAACAAGAAGGCTCTAAACCAGAGGTTGATAAGCTTTTAGGCATCGCAGGCCAAAATTAGTGCAGCGCACATCAAAAATGGGCTGCTACTTCTGAGTCAACAGCCCCTTCCCACTTGCCACTGAATTGCTACGTGCTTCCAAGCAAACCACCAATCCAATCCCCTCACAACCACGAATTCCCCCAGCCACTGACATCCTACGGCACATGCAACCATCCACCACATTGCCACTGAAGAAATAACGAAATACAATGCAGGCTAGACAAAACTACTCTGCAGGCTAGATCTGTCCATCAGCTGTAGGTAGTAGACCCCTGCTCTACCCATACAGCATGACTGGAAGCAGGAAAGAAAAACTGGAAGAACCACCATAGGAGGAAAATGAGAAAAGGGAGTGAGGAACTGGAGGGAGACTTGCATGGGGAACTAATGGGTGTAACAGGCTGAGGGGGATGGGAGACAAAATAAAGGGTAAGACTTGGACTATCTAAGTCTAGGGGCTAGAACAAGACACAGGAGACAGGACGGAAGGAGGGAAGTTTGGAGTGGGTAGGGAAGTGGGCACTAGCTCTCCTTTGAAGCCTGAAACAGAACCCCAGGACCCTTGCATCACACCATCGGTCTGATCTCAGCAAAAATCTGTGAAAGACTGTGAAATATGCTTGTATATATATTTAGATAGTATTATACATCTGTGCAATAGGTTTGCAGGTTTAAACACAATGTGGGTTTCAATTTTTTGGCACATGATCAAATTGTTGGGATTTTTTTTCCCCCTCTTTCCTCAGTTGATTTTTGTTTGTTTTACCAAAAGAAAGAAACCAAAGGACCTGCAAATGAAGATACATTAAAGGTTGTCAATTCAAGCACTCAAAGGTCAGCAAGTGCCAGAATTAGGATTACATGACTAGTCTTAGTTTCACCCCGTAATGGGTTCACATTACGATTCATCAGATAGAAGACAGATTTAAATCTTCGCAAGTCTGATGACTAAGATCCTAAACCCTAAAGATGCTGGCCCAATAAGGATGGGAGGCTGCCGAGGAGCTGACAAATATGCAAGCAGATGCAGACTGATAGATACAATGTTGCAAGAATGACAGTCTTTCCTTACAAATTCCCTGAGATCCGCTGACCCTGGTTGCTGGTTAAGTAAAGCAGACCAAAGCATAGGTAGGGGGAATTGCATGTACAGAACTCTACTGTATGCTATTTACATTTGAGTCAAATAAACAAAGATTTGTTTTAAGACAGGTGTTTGAGTCACGAATGAGCCACTGCCATGGGCTATCAAAGGAAAATGTTTATGGGGGCAAAACTTAATTAGGCTCATTGGTTAATGTGACTGGGAAACATGGATCTTGCAATCAAGAGGTCCATTTAAGAGAAGTAGGATTACATTTTCCAAACTGAGCCAGCCCCATCACCTGTTGCTGCAATGCAAGAGGGATAAGATAAAACGAGTGAAGTACAGCACAGCTGGCAACCATAAAGCATCTAATCACACAGGACTTTTCTTCTTCACACAGGAAGGACCCTGTCTCATTGCACTATTTGGACAGGACTTATAAAAATATGCAACTACTCTGTATTTTGTTTTGTCCTCATTATTCAATGTGTTTCTCCTCCAGATGATACTTACTGGATAATACTTAAACCAACCTTTAAGCACAGAATGACTAATAGCTTTTTCTGCAATATAATAATTAAAACACCAGAGAATCAGTAAGTTGCACAAACTTCTAATTGTTCATAACCACTCCTTTTATATCATCATACCTTGATCCCCTTCAACCCTTCTCTATAATGAACTTACAACCTAAGGTAGGCCCTTATCTTACATACTAAACTAGATTTACAGACTGCATACATGACAAGATTTACACACAAGAGTAGCCCCATGGGTCTCAACAGGAGACAGTTTTGCAAATCCAGGATAGAGTTTTGCAAATCAAGGCTTTAGGTTGTAAACTGTTAGGAAGAGAAAACACATCTTCCTATAGACAATTGTGGGCCTGTCCTGACTGTCATGTCCAAGGTCTACTTCAATACATAAGTAATCACTATAACAACAAATACCTCCCTTAATACCTCAAACAGCTATTAAAGGCCAACAACTTGTAGTTGGGGGGGAAGGGTATTAGACAAGTCATGGGAAACAAAAACCCACTCCTGAAGCCTAAGAAAGGAGCAGATACAGCCTTTCAGCGACCTGGAAGAAAGGCAATTTGGGCTACAAAGCTTATCCAAAATCTCTCTCCTCTATAAATCTGATCTAATAAAAGAGATTACCAACAACACATTTCTCTCATATTCCCTGGACCATCACGGCTACAAAGCTACTGTAAAACAACAGGCAGATGCATTCCTTCCAATGCTTGCTGGTGTTAATAACTTCATCAAGTGTACTTTAGAGATAGACTCCTAAGGGTTTTAAGTCATGTCTTGGCAGGTAAGAGAAGAAAATGCTTGTTTTATCACAGCTTTTTTTTCTTACGTCCCCTCCCCCTCACCAACAAGAAATTATTTGTAGTTTGGATCTAGTCTAAAACATTTTATTTTTTTATATGGAAACCTCCATGGGACTTACATTAAAGCTACAGAACATAATATGCAGTATTAGTTTATAGTGGACTTGTATGTTTTACACTTTAGCCTGCAAATATGTTATATTTGCAAAGACTCATTTTCCCCATCCATAATGGAGACAAAAAATCCTTTTGTATATATCTACATATAAAATAATTTCTAGAGATTATCAGTTCTCTCCACAAATTTTTGCTGCCACCCATCTATAACTGTTCTAGATAATTTACTCTTTCAAATTAATTTGGAATTAGCAATTAATCATCAGATTCAAGTAAAAATTAGATGAACAATGGGCAGATAGTGAGAAAGTAAAACAATACTGCCTGAAATAAGTAATACATTAAAATTCTTAAACCTGCAAGCGTTTCTACAATGCAGGATAGGGAAAAGAGATTATTTTGTAACATAATCTAAACAAAAATAAAAACAGAGACATCAATAATATCTAATGTTAACTAATCAAATGTGTCAGGTTTCAAAGTGTTCCTAAGAAAGCTTGAAATACTTTCACATAGCTAACGCAAGCCAAGGAGTCAATCCATCCTGCAGTTAAATAAATACTGGATTAGATAATGTCCAAAATTAAACCACATGTAGTTTACTGGTATGGTTGTTTGAAACATAATTCTCCCTAGTTGACTGACAATACTTAACCCATATTTTCAACAGTATAGATTAAGAAAAATCAAGCAAAATTATTTATTTATTTACTTATTTTTTCCAGTTCTGAACAATTACTAACAGTCTACCAAGCTCTAATACTGTAACTGTGAACACAAGAGATTTTCACAGTATGAATGATGACCATAAAATCTAGCCTGTCCTCTTTATAATCCATTTTCAAGGTATAAAGTTGCACAAGGGGTTCACTTAACATCAGATCATATCACAGAAATCTATGCTGAACCTAAACTGTCACAATTCAGTGTTCCCACTGGTTAAAAGAATGAAACTCAGAGGACACAAAAAAAATATTCTTAAAAAGTTGACACTTTTAACATTTTTTTTAAAAAGTACTTACAATAATACTGTCAAATTTCCAAAACGATTGAAAGCAATCTGTAAATGTTGGTAATGCAACAAGTTAATGGGATACACCAAGGCCTTTTGTAAATGTGGGGGGTAAAATAAACCTGCTTTCCAACATCAAAGCAATGTTCCTATTAAAAAGAAAACGTGTATGCATGCACAGAGCTGAAGAATTTCAGGAAAGTATAAAATTCAGACATGTTAGCATTCAGTAAGTTTACAAGACTCTGGAAGAGATAAGAGGTGCTAAAAGCAAAATAACAAACTAACTGGGCTGTGTTCACAGTTCCAGTCATGAAAGACCACACACACACACACAACAAAAGGAACAGCAAGGTAGATTTTTTCATTTTCTCCCCCCTCCCTCCCCCTTTACAGTGCAAGATGTTAGCTGTAATTCAGGTTAATAAAGTGTGTTTGAAATATCATGGTTCTAATTCAATTCATCAAAAACCAGAGATAAAGAAAATGATGCATCAAGTATGCTTTAACATATCAGACAGTAATCTGCATAGAGAACTGCTGTAGACTATTGAAGAAACTTGTCTTGGTGATTTTCACAACCCTCTCCCCACCCCCCCGCCTCCCTCCTCCAGTGACATATACATTTGGAAATACCCATGAAAATAAATAGAAATTAAAATGCCAGTGCTTCAGTTTTTACTAAATCCTAACATTTCATAAGGATTATGTAAAAAAAAAATTACATTCACTACTAGCATATTAAGTTTTACTCAAATAAGGAAATGGTGACACGCCTATACATTTGATCAATACCTTTCCTTTCAAGGAAGCCTACTACAATTAATAAGATTGCTCACTGAAGAAGGTATTTCACAATGAGTATAAGTGGCAGAATTTGGTCTTTCCTGCATAAGTCAGAATAGCTCTGGCATGTTTCTACAGCAATACAACCAATTGCAATCCTGAAGTGACAAAAAGTTGCTATCCCTATCTGCTTCACAGCCAGATCGATTTCTCATTTAACCATTCTAACAGTACTTCTAGTCTAATTCTAGTCAACACTTCTAGTCTAATTTCAACCTTAATTTCCTGACATACCAATAATAACTACTGAAAACTGCTTTCATGGCTTTACTAACCTAAAAAAAATCCCAATGACAGCATTTAAATGCTTCTGATGCGATTCTACATTTAAAGATTACTGATACACATAATTAACATCTTCCCATCAGTTGTACATACTACAAATTAACACAATAATTGCACATACACATTGACTGGACTAGCCAAACTAAATCAAAACAATATGACTAGGCATTGGCCCTTTTCTCCTTCCCAAATTCTTGTCTGTCATCCATCTCCTCTTTTTCTGTGCACGTGCTTTACTGCTGCCCTATAAAAGATTCACTGTTCAGTGAAGGGACTGAAACATCTGTATAAAGCTATATCATCAGCAGGGACCTGGGTTTTCCATTCCCCACAAGAAAATGGAGAAAATCCCAGATTTTACCTTTACCAGAGGAATATGTGGATTGTTCATTTTAGGGGAGAAACCTGTGGATTTTGCAGTTTTGCAAAAAGTTGACTGCCGGCTGGCCAAATTCCAGCCTGAAAGGAGCTGGGAGGTGTGGGAGGAGGGCAGTCAGGCAGGGGGTGCCATGTGCATGCATATGCACGTGATCAGTAAACTGGGGGGGAAGGGGGATTGAGGCCCCCACAGAAAGAGGAGGGGGGAGTTGGGCAGGTCTGGGCACTGCGTAGAGCTTGGGGCTCGGGGCTGCATGGCCACAGGGCACTAGCATGAAGGGGGGCAAGTCTGTGGGCAGCTCATCCAATGGGTGGGGGCATGACTTCCTTACCCTCCTGCCCTCCCCTGGGGCCTCTGCAGCTCAGTGAGTGCAACCCAGTGCTGCAGGGAACAGCAAGGCTATCTGGGGATCTCGTTGCCACTGCATGCTCCATGCTGCCCTAGAGAGGCATCCCGTTTGCGCAGCAGCAGCAGGGCCGCGGTGCAGGGTTACGCCCCTCACTCCTGCAAAATGCTCAGGGGATGCTTCAGGCAGTCTGCAGCATGCAGACCACTCCCACCCTGTGCACAGATCTGGGCGGCATGGGTCCCCTCTGCTCCCCTGGAAGTGCGTGCAGTGGCAGGTAACTTGCCCACCCCTCCCCTCAACCAAGACTGCACCAGGCAAGCAGCAGGGCAGAGCACCAGGCTCTGCTTTGTGCAGCAGCCACCACCTCCTGCTGGAGGTAGCAGGCTGCAGACCTAGGTCCCTGGCCCATAGTCCTGGCAGCTGGAGTTCCCCTCAGTGGGCTGGCGGGTGAGGGGCAGAGGGCTGTGCGTTGGGGGTGAGGGACACTAGCAGGACTGGGGAGCTGTAGGGAGGAGTGAGAGGCTGTGGGGAGGGCTATGAGGGGCCTTTCATTTTAATCACAGATTATGAGGGCTTTATCAGAGAATTTGCAATTTTTTAAATAGGGAAAACCAGGATCCCTGGTCATCAGAGACAAGGCAACCATTCTCCTCTTTCTTCCTTCAGGTCTCTCTCCACTCATTTTCCAATATTCTTAGAACACTGCAGATGCCACTGAGAGCACCCTCTACCTTTGAAAGATGATGCTTTTTTCAAATATTCTGAAATATTTTCAAATACCATGATGTCTCACTTACCCAAACCAGGCAAGTCTACAGCCTATGATAAGTACCTATGTATATATAGGATTTTTTTTTAGATTCTGTAAACATAGTATTGGTTTTACTGAGCACTTCGAGCCTTATACTTTGGCCTCAGGGGCTCAAAGGGAAAAAAAAGCCAAGATTCTACCCATTACAGTAAATATCTTTTGTACAAGAACAGGATGCAAAAACAAAGATCTTTACAGAAGCCCTTACCTGTATAACTGCACTAAACCAGCATGTGTTGCCAACATTCTTTAACCCAACTGGACAGTTTTCTAGTCGCTTTCGATCATATGGATTTGGAGAATCACTCCACACTTCTGGATGTGTCCTCTTCAAACTTGCTTTATTTTCTGCTATGCTGGCTTCTAGGACTCTTAAAAAACAGAAGGAAACATGGGAAAAAGAAAGTTAAAATATAGTAGGAAAACTTCAAAATTTGCAATTATATATATTATATTGGTACAAAGTATATGATTAAATCATTCAGTAATTTAAGATTGTACAGCTTATTCTTGATTCAGACAAACATGCTTTAAATGCTTCAACTTGTCTTGGATGATAAAATACTACTTACAGATGTAGCTTCCTAGCTAGTTTTCTATAATCAATGGGGACACATATCTGAAATTGTTAGTGAACCAAACTCTTCACGACTGAACAAAACGTATTATAATTTCACCCAAACTAATTAAATACATTTTAGAAAGTTAAAAATAAGAAAGCCAGTTATTAAAACTGAGTCCCAACTGTTCAGATGGACAAAACTGGAGAGAAAAGAAGGAGTTCAGATAAAATACTGAGAGCCATTCAAAGTGCTTTTCATCCAGACATCCCAGTGCTGTACAAAGCAGTGTGTCCCTATTTAACAGATAAGAAAAAGATAGATGAAAAATTACTAAGCTTGCCCAACACCTGGCAGCATACCAGTGACCAGCAAATGACCAGCATACCAGTGACCTGGCAGCATACCAGTGACCAGCAAATCTAGGTTTTCAGACACCCTGAAGCACTGAGTTAATCCTGTGCACAGCAGAAGACTAACTGCTACATGCAGCCTGAGCATGCCTTATGGACCATGAAAAAAATCCATTTTCCTCCCCAGAGGAATTGGCAGATTCCAGACTTAAAAACTCTTTCCAAGAAAAATATTACTCAGATGTGAGTTGCACCCTCACACTGGCACACATTGGAGTACAAACTGCAATGCAATACTCCATGTTGAGTATTATTGATGTAAATGCAGAGATCATTAACCTCACTAGCTTGAAAAAATATATTGTAAGGATTTTGGAAACATCTCTGGTAGCCACACATTCTGAGCAGAAAAGAGAGAGAGAGAGAGAGAGAGAGAGAGAGAGAGAGAGAGAGAGAGAGAGAGAGAGAGAGAGAGAGAGTGTGTGTGTGTGTGTGTGTGTGTGTGTGTGTAAGCTATACCAAATTACCATACTTACTAGAATATAAAACTATCCTGAATATAAGATAACCCCCCCAATAATTAGATTTTGTACATGAAGAATTTATACATGTTATAATTTTCCCAGTATAGAATCTAATTATTGAAAAATTTGCCTTGCATTTGTTCTTCTCCATTGCTACAGCAAGGAAGATAGATCGGAGGGGCGGGGAGAGACAGGGCAGTTAGGTGGCTGCCTTGCCCTCTGCCCCACAGAACTTCTTCCCCCTACAGTCCCTTCCCCCGCTTACTATCAGAACCTGCTTTCCTTAAGCACATGGATGTGAGGGACAAATTTTAAAACGCTGATTTTGAAATAAACCATACCTGTAGTAATTTAGTTCATCTACAATTAATGCATTTGACTTTTTTTGAAACTGCTGCAAGTTTTAGCACAAATACTTCATAAACATACTTTTAAGTAACATTTTTGTACCTATGGATATATAGCACAAACTATACATGATATTAATCCAAAGCCAAAAGGCTCATCATTTACCATATAGTTCATTGGGCTGGGTGCCAGCAGAGTCAACAGCGTATTAAGCCATAGTGACTGCACAGCTCAGCATGTGTGTATACTCCAGATATGCCCCACAAAAGGATCCTTGTGCTAATTAGCCATCAACTCATGACTGAAAGTGGGTGTTCTTGTCATGAGTCCCAGGATCCTCCAAAAATTTATATGCAGATGAGGCACAGGACAACCTGGTCCAGTTCCACTACATGGAGGACAGGGCCAAACTAATCATATGCAACAAGCTACAGAGTGATTTTGGGTGAAATGTTTAGGTCTCCATTTGGTGATGTTTCCCAGGCATTTGAGGCTGAAGAAATAAGAATGTTTGGAAATAGGAAAGAAAGGCATAGCTGAGCTGTCGGAGGGAAGAAGTCACCAAAATGCATTCAGCATAGTGACTCACCATGACCTGAAAAGGAGTCAATGTTGAGCGGGATTGAGAGCAGTAGACACTACCATCTATCTTATTCAGGTAGACTACACTAACCTGGGCTTATGATAGTCTCCCATCTCCATTTTTGCCATCGGGGTGGATGATAGAACTTGCTCTGGCCTATCTGAGTGCTGGCCTGGTACTGTAATACCTCTAGGCCTCAGCCCATTTTCTCTTAGGAAAGCAACTTCCCATTTTTCTTAACCACAAAAAAAATGTTTCTAACAGTGGGCCATATGTTTTATAGCCATGCTCTGTCTTGGCTGCATTTAATCAATTTCATAGTTTATTTCCGTTATGGAGTACATGCTACTTTGGCAGAATTCAATGACAGACAATGTATTTAATGAGGTTTCTTTGTATGTGAATGTAAGATGAGGAGTTTCTTTCCCCATGTTGATTGGGGGAAAAAACCTCATCTACAACTTCAGTAAATACAGTAACTCTACAGAAAAACGTAAGTTTTCACAAAATACATATAACCCTAAATCTTTCCTAGATGTGTACTTTGTAAAAACTTATGCAACTTCAATGTTTTGTCCTTATTTGTGGTGGGGGAAATTATCAATCCTTAAATTCTTGGAGTTTGCAAAAGCTATTCCTCACAGCTATATTTATTAACTTTCTGTTAATAGTGATTGTAGTATTTATAGCAGAGTATATCAGTACTACACGCACATCATTTTCAAGTAAAAGTTTAGCTTAAATATACAACCTGGGTTAAATGTCTTGACTTCTTGAAGCTCCTATCTCCAACCTTGATATTACTTCTTAGCATTGTTTTCTGTATATCTTTTTACTTAACCTACACATTAATAAAATATTTGACATTTATATTGTTTGGTGATTCAAAAATAAATGTTTATAGGGAACACTGCATGTGTGCATATGCACCTATTGTTTTATATATCATATATTAATTAAATACATATATATATATATACTGTTATGTATACATGAGAGAGAGAAAGAGATCGAGAGGGGGGAGAAAGATCTTAAGGAAAAGCACACCCTAAAAATGAAATTGTACATTTGTTTCAGGAATTTCCTACTTGTAATATTCCATTCTGTGTTCTGTCAGTGCCAGATTAACCTAATTATCCAATATTCTGAAGAATGTACTACAAGTTTTTATATTCAAAGCTGCTGAATTGTTCTGAAAGGATATATAAGCACTTTAGAGATCTACTTCTGTTGTGAATGCTTTGTTTTGTTATTACTCTGTATTATTCATGGAAGCCTTTCAAATTTTAAAAAGCTAATTTTGTATTAGCAATGATATCACACCTTAGAATTATATTATTGTTCAAAATGGACACCAAGTTAAAGTGTCAAAATATTCATTTTTCTGGATAGAACTCCCTTTAAATAGCACACCCCAATTTTAAAGAGATTGTATGCATATATAATTATAAGTTTTTCCTCCCTTTTTGTTCAGTTTACTTCAGAGATGCATCCAAATAGTGCACGGTAGCCAGATATTTGATCTGTATTTTAATTGTTAAATGAAATAGACTGACTCTCATTGTAGCAAAATTGTGCTGCCTCCTGAGGAAACCTCGAGCATGAAAGATCTAAAACATGCTTTTCTCAGCTTCATTTCCCCTATCACTGATGTATTTCTGGCCCTCTCTACAAGTGCAGATAAAGGCACAATGGGATCCAATGCATGATCCATACTACCACACCTCTACGCCCTCAGCTGAGGGACTCCTAGTCATAGGGGCATCCCACATTCTCCCAAGGCAAGGAGATCCTGGCAACCATGACTTTCAGGCTTAAGGGTGTGTGAAACAGCCTGGCACGGGAGATGGCAGCCGTTGCAGTCCCCAAGGCTCAGGTGCTCAAAACCACTGATTCTTGGGGATCATAGCAACCGCCATTCCCCAGGGAATAGGGGTTTGATGCTGGGCGCAGTGCACCCCCCTATGGTTGCAGCCCTTGGAGCTGATGGGTTTCCAGCCACTGGGGAGTGCCTGTTACATGCAAAAATTAAAGTTCAATACCAAGCAGCTATAAAGTTAGCATACATTTTTGAGGTCTATCTTTATAGTTGGTTGGAGCTTTAATCATGTAGTAAGTACTTTGCATGTGTAGCTGGTCTAAGGTAACTGCACAATTACAGGTTTCCCCTGACTTGTGCAGTACATGTGTTCCTGGAGAATGGCATATAAATCAAATTTGCATAAAGCAAACCCACTTTATAATGTAACAAATAGGGGTACATTCCCATGGAGGTGAGGGAAGGAGAGAGGGAGGCTGGGACTATGCACGATGCAGCCTGTCAGCAAATCCCAGGGCCGTAGCAGGCAGCAAAGCGGTGGAAACTGTGAGTAGATGAGGGACGTGGGGCATGGGATGGGGTGGGGGTGCAGCTCTTGCCTGCTACACACCCCCGTGGAGGGTTGCAGGGCTGTGCCAAGCTCTTCCTGAGTGGAGGGGGCGCAGGTCCATGGATCTGCCATGGGATGGCAGGCTGCTGCTATGGACTGGGGCTGGTGGTGCCACTGGGCTTTTTTCCCAGATTCCACACAGGCACACTGGGGGGAGAGGGATATGGCAAATGTTGGGGTGGCAGCAACCCTACTCCCAGCACCAGCACCTGCCTGAAGCACTGGGAAGAGCCCAGCCTTGCTTGAAGGAATGAGGTGGCAGTGCTGGAAGGGGGGCTGCTGCCACCCCAAAATTCACCACAGCCTCCCCCCACTCCTCTGTACCAGCCTGCAGCAGCAGCCTGCTGTTGTCAGGAGCATAGATCTGGGGGCCCACGCCACCCCTCAGGAAGAGCTCAGCACAGCCCCCCAGCCTGCAGCCCTCCTGGGGGATGTGTAGCAGCAGGAGCCACACACCTCTATCCTGCACCTACTCACAGTTCCTGTTGCCTTGCTGCCTGCTGCAGCCTGGGGCCTCTGCTTCTCCCCACTCACACCAGTCCCTGCCACAGTGGTTGCAGGGGTAGCTGATGCCAACTGCCTGTAGCTGCTGGGCTGCACCATGCCCCGAACCTCCCAGGGATCTGCTTCTTCCCACTCACTCCAGCTGCTGCAGCAGACCTAGAAGCAGCTGACACCACCTGCACCACGGCAGGGTGCAGCCCATGGGCTGGGGTGAGTGGGGACAAGTGGAGCATCGATCACATAAGAGTGACTTCACCTCACATATGAGGATTTTGGATAGAAAAAGGGTGATCACATAAGAGTGGATTCACATATATGGAACCTGCATAAAATCGAGGGAAACGTGTAACTAGTTAATTGTGTGATACCTGTAACATGTAGAATAGGCCCCTGTGACAGTATGATAAGGCAGTCACAGTTTTGCTTTGGGAAGAAATCAGCTACTTGAAGGTTAAAGAAAGCTTCAAAATAAGTGTCGCAATAATTTGAAACAATTTCTTAAAAACTGTAAGAATGATCTATGCTAATTAAACCAGTTTTCTACAGTACTGCATCACTACTGAAGTTGTGCTGATGGGGTAGCACCAATCCTTCTGGCTAAGAGAAGCTTTAAATGTAACCTCATATCATCTCCCAGAGAACAATTACACATTTTACAAAAGCAATTATTTTAAACTGAAGGAAAGTTGACCATGTTTGGGGCTCAATTCTGGACAACAGAACTTGTTAGAATACATAATATTGTTCATATGGCCCATACTGGAAAATGGCAGTGAGACTAACTCAATATGAATTTCCAAGGCAGTTCCTGCAGAGTTCTTACAACTTCCTACCTGAAATTTAAAGTGCCTCTCTAGGCAAACCCTTACCCTAAGCCCCCCAAAACATTAGATATGGTCTTCTGTACAAATATGGGAAGGTATTCCCTGTTATATATACCTTGCTCCTACAATTAACATGTAGCTAAAGACAAGTAGCATTTATGTTCTATTTATGTACTACTTCAGAAGTTTTTTCACCTTCCATTTTTATAATTTTTTTTTTTTTTTACAGCAGAATAGTATTCATGGGTTCTGTCCTCACCTAAAATTCTCTCTCAATTTTGATAGTTTTAGTTTTAATAATAAATCTTAGAATCCTGCTATTTTGTGGCATTATTTCCTAATGATAATGAATCACTGCTTGGAAAGGATTTGTCCAGCTACTAATGTGCCCTCAGACATCTTACTTCTACTATACCTTTGCTTTCTACTGTAAACAATAACCACAGCTCCATCATGAGCATTACACTTTATGCAGCAGAAGTTAGCCCTCCAATTATAATCAGCTCTGGACAAAGTGGTGATGGCTGTGATATATGCTAACTTAAAATATGAACTTCTGCTCAAAACAAAAGCTACCCATTATAAAATTACTCAAGACCTTATATTGGATCCCTCCTCTCCTCCCAAGTCTACCCTATGGAATCACTGCCAGAAATTAAGTAATAGTGGTATGGTACTAAAGTCATTCTCCTCTGAAAGCAGTCTCAGGGATTGTTCTCACACAAACAGAAATCACAAATTAATTAGAAAGTAATGTGGGGACATCATAGTTCTGGCTCTACGCAATATAAACAATTTTCATAATGAAAACAAATGGAACAGATGAAAGCTCCTACGAATGCTGCCCACAATGAAACACTAAAAAATTGGAAGCATAAGTTCAAACTATGCATAGACGTATGAATTTCAGTGATCTCAGATATGACTCGGTGTACAAGAGGAAAATGCTTTAGATATAACAAATCAAGAAATCCATGGATATGATCCTTAATCAATCAGAAGTCCAATATACTTTGCTGGGAATAGATTTTAGTAGGGATGTTTTTTTGAATAGCAGTCTTAATATGGGGCCATATTTGGAAACCCATTTGAAGTAAAAGTTTGACATCCTTACTGTAGGCATCTTATATTATAAGCACTTACATTCTTAAACTGTTACTCTGAATTATTATAATGTTACCATATATTTATACTTTTGTTTGAAACCATCACATTTTAAACAATGATGTAATAGATGAGGAAATTATAATAAGTTGTAAACTGAAAGAAAGCAGCTGCCAGGGAGATTGCTTTAGGGGACCAAAGAGTCCTGGTCCTATGGTCCAAAAACATTATGTTTGAGCCTGCTATAATGATACCAGGATATAAGATGAATACTAAGACATTATCTTTTCAACATTAATCTCCAGAAGTGGTGAATGTAAAACGTATACCTTAGGATGGCTAATAACACATGTCCTAAATAGCCAGTACTGGTAAAAGAGTGGTCAAGTACTGGTAAAAGAGTGGTCACAAGAAAAAAAAAAATAAGACAAGCCTTCATATATCAATACAATATTTTAGATCTGTACACTTTAGAGGAATATTCAGTGACAGGAATTTTTTCCCTTTAAAAGTAACAAAACTGAAAATCTTAACTGAAAAACATTGTGCATGTGCTTGGCATCTTCTGGACATTTCAGTTACAGCTCTTTCAGTATTTATGTAGTCAATCAGAACTTTCTCAATTAAAAATAAGGCAGTCAAACACAAAAGCTTAACATTCATGCAATATTAAATTGTACTAGCCAAGTCATTCATAAGTAATAAGTCATCTGTAGTAATCAATGCAGGTTAGGTAATCAACTGCTATATGCATATTTGAAAATGTCCACCTCTATAAAGTAACCAGTAAAAAAAAAAATCCTTAGCTGATCATTATTTATAGTTTTCCAAGGCCCAGTTTACTTACTTGCCACTTTGATGTTTGCCTTTCCTTTAATTTAGTAAACAAAAATCAGAAGTTATTTGAGTGCTTTACACTCGCATTGAAAAAACAACCCTTTCCAGCTCTCAAACAGTAAAACAGAGTGGCGTGACATCTTGTCCAAGAAGAGAAAACTACCACATACCACTCACTGCCAAAAACAAATATACCTTGTTTTAGAAAGGGAAACTGAAGAGAAAGAGATTTTGGGACTGCCCAAAGCTACTGTCAATTCAGCAATGGCTGTGAGATTAACATTGGACACCTCCCCTTAATCCTGATTGTCCCTCTGCTTGGTTTGTGTGATTCAAATTCAAACCACACATATAATTTTAACTAAATTATAAATACTTTCTACATTCAAAGGCCACTGTTTTATCTGGGGAAGAAGAACTGGTAAAATGAAAAAGAAGGTTTAAAGATAGAAAGCCCCAAAACCATGAAAATGGTCCTGTGGGGGCAGTTAAAGCCAAAGAATGAAGAGGAGAATGAAGGCTGCTATCCCAAGTAGAGAACCTCACACCTAGACTCAAAGCAGGATTATTCCTCCTACAGCTACACTTCACAAACCCTGCATATCTCTTCCATTACATCAGGCAAAATAGTTTTCACTATGTTCTCATACATTGATATTTCAGAACATGCACATCCCCAAAACCTAAAGAATACCATCATGGCCCTGTTCAATAGCTAACAATAATACTGTATTTACTCACACGCCCTTTTGTATAAAAATCACCACCCTGCCACCCCAAATTGCTAAAAAGGGTAGCTAACTTTCTGCCCAAAAAGTATCCTTATCCATTTCCTACTCCACAGAAAAGCAGCAGCAGCATTACTATTCAGACAGCTAAAAGAGTCATTTGACTTAATGGTTTATGCTCTTCACTCCACAGGTGTTGATGGTAGTTGTCTCCTTTTAATAGTCTTGACATTCCTCCATCAATCTAACTTTTCTGAGAGCAATTTTGCTACCTGCTAGCTGTTCCTGCTCTCTCTTCACTTTCTTATTCTACAGCCCTGAATACTCTTTAGATGTTTTCAAAACCCTGGAAAACAGTCTTCAATTACAGCTAGGGGTTCAGCTTTTGGTTAAGCATGAAAGTAAGTCAGCTGCAGATTAGATTCTTTCTGTCTCCGCTCTATGCAGCCATAACTGGAAAAATCTCTCCCCACTTCATTCTTGCTTGAGGGCATGCTCTAATCAAGAAAATACAGTTACATCTGACTTTTCTAAGTAATTTGACAGATTTTTATCTAGTCAAAATGATCACGTGAATCTGACCATTAAACAATTCTTCGCATTCATCTGGGTGTATTCTCTGACATGTTTTCTTTTTGTCATTAGCACACTTGCATTTTTCAAAAATGATACAGAAAAGGAAAATAAAAATACTTTACTTCTAGGAGTATGTGGAGCTTATTTTCCCACCTCTTTGCTGCAGTATTTTCCTTTCTCACTGCTAAACACAGCATTCCAAACAGTAGGATTGAAGCAGTGAACTTGCATGATCCAAAACTGCATCAAACTTGGCCTAGAGGACATTCTGAAGGATAACCCAGTAGCCAAAGTATGTCTTTTAATAGGACCCAAGTTTCTCAAAACATTTCAAGAAGTGTGTCCAAGCCAGTCAAGAGCTCATTTTATTATAGGAACATAGAAAAGCGTGGCAAATTTTCCACTGGGCAATGCTTATAAGCTTATCAAATAAGCCTACTGGAAGTATATCATATCTTACTTTTGAACGGTCATTTTCCTCTGTCTGCAGCTTTTTCAGTAAGAACTATACCCACACCTAATTTCAAACCTCAATTGTTTTGTCTGTACTGGTGTTCAAAAATTAGCCCTAATATGAATTTCTGTATTTTGTGAGTTGTTAAAAAGCAGCCAACATACAACACTCTCCTCCCTCCCCCAAGCTTTGGACAAAATGAAGTCTGGTAAATTTCACCTCACAAAAATGATTTCTCTTCCTAATTTTTGACTAAACAAAAATTAGATTTATAATAAAAATACTTTTTAATAGCTGAAGTTTAATGGTTATTTAGTGCTACTAAAAGTTAAGAACTCTAATAACCAAACTTTCCTACCACACAAATGAGACAATGTTATTGTAATAATGAAAAAGATCTTGGAAAAAGAAACCTGCAAGCTGCAAATGGTTAGCTTCATCTTATTTTGCTTTTTCTGATGATACATTGCTACCTCCCTCTTTGATATTTCAACTGTGTAGCCATGAGACATTATTAATTCCTACCAAAAACACAGTGGACTATTTTTCTAATGCAGAACATACAATTTAGTAAAAGCAACACTTCAGAAGCCAAGCATAGCAGCAGCACAGATTAAAGTAAACAAGTTATTTTTGTTATGGTGTTGTTGTTACAATGAATAAAATCAATACAGGCCAATCTCCATCTCTTAAAATGTAATTTCTGCTTTATACAAGTTATTTGTTTACCTGCTAATGGCTTGTTCCTCATCTGTTATTCCAGTCTCCCTGAATGCCCTGTTTGATTCCTCCAAACTCAAGGCAATTGCCCTCTGAAGATCATCTTTATCATCTCCAGTGAGATCAATCACATCTGAAAAGCAAAACTATCTTTCTCAAAATTAAAAGTGAAACAGAATGAAAAGTAAATCTTACTGTAGAGGATACAAAACTATGATGCACTGCTAAACTGCATTCAAAATCCTCCTCAGAACTCATTTCTTTTGACCTATATTCTAACACTCATCTCAAGATCTTCACCACATGCTCCCTCCATCTTGATAATTAAAGGGGCGAAAAAAACAATAAAACACAACACTGTTCCAAAGAGGTTTTTTTCCCCTCTCTCAAGGTCCTACTTTCCCATAGATGTTATTTTATATGAAGTTACCCATCAATTTTAGGGTGCAATTCTGCCAAGTCATAGTTCTCAAAAGTCTCTTTAAGTGCAGCATGTCAGCAATCCTTTCATTCCCCACCTCCTCCCAAAGCCATTTGATGAAAATACAGTTCTCTTGAAGGATACCTTCAAAAAGAGAATAGTTAATATTTCCCTGCATATTTTCTGTATCTGTACAGTACAGACAAAAGCCCCAACCCTAAAAACACTTAGGTACATACTTATCAGGGAAACTAGTTATGAGTAAGAATCCAGACTAAGTGAAGTTACACATCATTACACTGTTATACTCTCCCCCTCCCTCCCAACCACATACACTTTGGTTTGAAACTAAATGACCAGGTTAACTTCCATTCCAACTGATTATTGGGAGTATCCAGCCAAACAGGAAGATTCAATCCAAGGAAAAAAATTCAGAGCCTCAGTTTAGGAAAACAGGAAAGATTGGACAGCTGCTAAAGAAAAAAAAATGTTTATGGGTCTATTTCTTTTTTTCCATCAAAATCAAACCACCACAGTCACCTACTGACAAGCACTCTGTAAATTTCCCATTCTAATGAATCTAGCAAAGTCCCTCAGAAGAAAATACACACTATCAGTCTATATTGCTAAACTACCCATCCCATAGTCAAGCACAGCCACATGCTTGCCAAAACGGACAATAGAAATACCCATCGGCCATGTAACACTGGCAAAAGGGCTAAGGATTCTAAAACAAGGTTGCTCAACCCCTGGCCTGTGAGCCAGGTCCAGCCCAGAGCAGCTTCCCATGGGTCTGGGAAGAGCCTCGTGGGTTGAGGCTCCACACACTAGGTTGGGCATGCAGAGCCCAATCCCAGGATACAAGGCCAGGCAGGGGCAGTGTAAGCGTAAGCAAAAGTGGTGCAGACCTGATCCTGGTATGCAGGGTCAAATTCAGCCTGCATACCAGCCCCATACTCCTCACTGGCCCAGAGGCCCAAAATGCTGAACACCTGTCATTTTAAGTACTGATATTTCTGTGACCAAAAAAACCACTATTATGCAAGTCAAATAGGGAAAAAGGAAAACATGTAGGTTAAAAATGACTCTTGTGCTACCTTTGTTAGGACAAGCTAGTCACCCTTTTTCTTCTGTACCAGATGGCAAAGAAAGCTCAACAAAAAGAAGTACAGAAGGTGTTGTTACTCCAACATTACATTTGGGTTTTAGAAGATAGTGTGGAGAGGGGAAACAGAAACACAGAGTGAAGGGGAGAGACTGTTAGTGGGTAGAGAAATGTAAAGCCAAACTAAGTCACATTTCTTCTTAGGTTCTGACTTTTGCCCTGGATATACAGGCATGCTGCAGAGTGATAGTCTATTATTTTCCTGGATTTACTTGGCTATGGATATTCTCTGTTGGATCAAAATGATATTCTAAACATATTATGCAACAATCATCTCCATAATTACAAACTACTAGCATACAAGCTAATTATTTCACTGAAGGTTGAAAATGACGAAAGCTTGTGATATCTGTTAATACCAACATCTCTAAAATGCTTAATCCTGGACCATCTCCCAGGGCCTTTTCCCCCCACATTAAGTCCCTTCCCCTCTTCCATTATAGTCCATGTTATTTTGTTGGGCTTCGTTTTAGTTGATCCCTCAAAAGCATCTGGAATGTTCTTACCTGTAAAAGCAATCTACAAAACCATAATATGCCGAAAATTAAAAAAAAAAAAAAAAAACAGAATCAAGAAACAGAACAAAAAAAAGAGCAAAAAAAATTACAGCGAAAAAAGCTTCTCTATCTTTATATATTTTACACTTGTTGGATTGTTTTAAGTTAATACAGGAGCCTTGAAGAATATTGCAGAGACACTTAAAAACAAAGGGTTCTAAATTTCACTCTCTCACAGGGGACTAAAGCTATTATGTATCTAAATCTATTACTTAAATTACAGAAAGGTAACACCTATTAGATTGTAATGTATAGGTTTTAGTGTTTAGCATAACGTGAGCCAAACAAAAACTTGGCCATTTACAAACATGACATTCACCTTTTCAAGCTGTGAGATCTGGCCAATCAGAGCAGGCATAGTACTAATGGTACTAAAACAAAAAATAAGGCAAGGCAGGATGGCACCTTATGCCCTTGAAAGGCATTACATTTAATGATTAACAAATAGATTGCACCATAAATTATGAAGTGCCACCCATTCAGCCAATTTAAGGTGAGTTAAGATGGCAAATCAGCCACAAAGATGTTCCACATTATCTGTGGATCACAGCTGTGACCAGTTTCTAACATACCTTAAACTGAACATGTGGCCTATCCATTTGCGACCCAAGACTGTCCCCCATACCTGGGGCTGCCTTGTGCTCCCATCCTGATGCTAGGCTGAACATCGGGATGGGACACAGGACAGCCCTCAGATCTGGGGGACAGCCCCAGGTCCCATATGTTGAGGCCCCACATGGGATTTAATTTCCCTGGGCAGGGGGAAACCATCAGCTGCCCCCCACTTGGAACCTGTTAAACCATGCACCAAGCAAGTCATACAGGGCTGCCATGTACATGGATTTAAACTTATGATCCCTGTAATTTGCATGCCATGCAGCCCACTCAAGGCTGCATAGCATACGTGTTTAAACTTGCCAGTGTACATGAAGCTTCGGACTGTAGTCCTGGGCACCATGAATGTCAGCAAGCTGAAAGAGCATCACACAAACTGCAGCACCAAGTACCAGTCCTCAATGTAGAGCTCCCTGGGGGTGGCAGTTGCATAATTGTGCTGCAGGGAAACACAGACTGACCACAGGCAATAGATCAAGGCTGTGCTATGAACCATTGCCATCTGTTGCCAGAGAGACTAAGGGAGTTTGCAGAACACACAGATGTGTGCACAATCGCCCTCTCTGGCTGCACAATGTCAGCACTGTGAGTTTTCCACTATTCAGGGCTTCAGCATTCAAATGTCCATACACATGGCTCTGGGTAAGTTTCTCTAACAAAATACATCTGGGAGAATTCTCCCAGATTATTTAATGCATGTACTCAGCCTTAGAAAAAAGCCATTAGCAAAGCAGTAGAAAGAGGTATTTCCCTATGGGCACCTCACGCTGATCCATTTTTTATTTAAAAGAAACTGTTTAAGTCTCACTTTCTGCTATTATCACCACTGATGAACTGCAGCGCATTGGAACCCCAGCACCGCAGATTATTACATGTTTATTCTGCATTCTCTTCCCATTTATAGGCAGAAACACTAAAATGATGGAATCTGAGAACTCCCTGCTTTTCTGGTTTCAAAGTGCTTATGTAGATCACTACTAATTAAGGGTGCACTGGTAATAATTTTTTGGGCTGATACTGATGGGATGATTTTTAATGAGTCATATTGGCCGATACCAATCCAATTGCTGATACACTGTGCATCCGGATGGTCAGTCTGTTATGGGGGAAGGGACAGGCAGAGAGAAGAGGAGGTGTGTGGGGGGGACAGATTGAGACCTCCACAATGAAGAAGGGAGTGGGGACTGTGATGGGGCAGGGGCTATGCAGCTGAGGTGGGGCACAGGATGAAGCAGTGAGTGGCTCATCTGGGGGATGTAGGGAGGGGGTGGCGCCTCCCACTGCTTCACACAGACCAGGAGGGCATGGGGGATATGTACCTCTGGATCTGCGTAGGGCAAGAGCAGGCTGTCACTGGTGGGCTGGGGGGGGGGGGACACGACACTGCAGCCACCTAAAATTTGCTGTAGTTTCCCCCCTCATAACCCTCCTCCCAGTGCCACTGCCACGCACCCCAAGTGCAGTCCAGCCCAGGGCCCCACCAGGAAAAGCCTGGCACAGTCCCAGTCCCACACCACAGCAACAGCCCACCCTCTCTCCATGCAGATCCGGGGCACATGCCCCCCATATCTTCCTGGTTTCTGTGCAGTGGCGGAGGCCACCCCCTCTCCCTCCCCAGATGAGCCGCTTGCAGTTCTGTCCAGTGCCCCATCCTACCCCGTTCCACTCCCTCCCTCACCACAGAGACCTCAATCTGTCCACCCTACCCTTCCTCCACAACAGACTTACCAGCTGGATCCAGCTTCTCTACATGCTGCTGGGCTGTGCTCCTGGTCACCTACATGTTGCGTTGCAGCTATGTGCATGCACAGGGCATTTAACAGCCACATCAGCCAAGAAAAGCCAACTGACAATACTGTTTCCCTTATATGGGTACTGGTCTGATATGGGACCAAAGTATCAGTGCACCTCTACTACTAATGCAAATGATTTACGTTGTAACACATTAGAAAGAAGCTGATTTCAATACTGGGGCCTCTCCATTAATCACAGGTGAAGAATATGCATCTCACTGGTAAAAAATGACAGGAATCAAGGGCAGTAGGATCCAGAGGAAGCCCGATGGGCTTCAACAACATAGGGGCCCATCCGACCCCACCCTCCAGCCAGAAGCCCCAGTCGCAATTTTCTGGGCTGGGAGCATGTGGCTGTCCCGGCGTGGGAAGCTCAGGTAAGGTCAGGGAGAACCCCAGGCAGGAAGGAGCATGGGGGGGGGGGGAAAGCGGCCCCTCCCCGCCCACACCAAGTGCCCCATGCTGCAGCTGCTCGCAGCCTGCATGGGGCTGCCTGTGCCTGCCCCGGACAGCCCCATACAGGCTCCCCTTCCATACAAGGGAAGGGCTGCAGTTCTTGAATACTAGCCTTCCCCATGTGGCATGTGAACACTCTCTAACTCAGGGCAAGTGAATTATTTTGGGTGGAGGGCTGTGCGCTGTCCCCCACCTGTACCATGGGGCTGGGGGGCACTGGGAGTGAGCAGGTGCAGAAGCCAGTGGGAGCACAGGGCCCGCACCGATGTCCAGTGCCTGTGGGACCCAGAGCAGGGTGGCAGGAGTGCAGGGTCCCAGCTCACAGAGGCTCTATGGAGCCAGGCCAGCTCTCCCCTCCCTGCTGGTACAGCCCAGCCCGGCTCCACAGACCCCCGCCAGCCTGGTGGACCACTGGTGCTGGCCCAGGGACATTGGTCCCAAGATGGTGACCAGGGGGCAGGGCACCTGTCAAGGGGTGAGGCTATTCATGTAACCCTTGACAGCCTGCCAAAACTGGGTAAGCGGCCCTCCGCTCAAAATAATTGCCCACCCCTGATGTAGCCACTTCCCTTTCATTGGCGTTGATGAAATTAAATAAGGATACTTGAAAATATTCTTCTACAAAAGATTTTTTAAAGAGAAATTCAGTATGTAGACAAAAATAAAGACATTATTTTTCTTGTACACCTAGTATTAACGTCAACAACAGAATCTGAAGTATCACTGAAAACAACAATGAACTGGAACCCAGACCAGTTCCCACTGTTAGAAAAACAAATGATAATAAAATATTTCCAGATCAAACTCAAACAACACTCTCACTAAATATCTTTCTGCTTGTTTCTCTTTCTGGACAACTGCTTAATACCTTAATCTTTACTAATATGTATTGTTAGCCTACATTCTAAGAACCACATTACCACACATTAACTAGTGAGCTAAGAACATATTCTGATCAGACTGTAAAACAAAGAACAGAATCTTTGTCTTCATTTCCAAAAATGTTGATAGTGAAAAATATTTTAAAGGCAATATACAATTATTGACCAACTTTCTAACAGCTATACTCTCTACGAAGCCTAATCCAAATCCATAGATTTAATGGAAAGATTCTGACTGGCCTCATAGCAGTTGGAATCAGGACCCTTCTACCAAATTTATTTGGTAAATTAGACTCAATGCAGTTTCATATGCATTTTCCCCACAGACTGGTTAAAAAAAAAAAATGTTTAGTCAGTATTAGTCACTTCCTCCACACGTGCACAGGGTAATTACATTTTGGCTGAGCATCTAAAAAGGAGATGTGAAAATAATAGATGATGCAGGCCTGCTATCTAAACTTCCTTTCTTATAAACTTCTAACGTGTGTGGTTTTTCATATGAGTCCATATCTAATCTATTATTTCACATATTATTATTTCAGATTCTTGGATATCACCTCAGAAATTCACACAAGTATAAAAAAATCACCTTGTTTAATGTTTTATAGCACTTAATTCTAAAATGGACTAATTGGCTTTTGGTATAATACCTTGAAAACAGCAGTGGCCAAGATGCTTAACTTTCAAGTGTGCATATTCAGTGTTTATATCTTCCAATTAACATACCTGTTTTAGTCATCTCTCAACACACTAATTATTTTCAGTCCCTAAATATATTAACTGTTTGTTCCACTGAACTGAATGTTGAAATACTGAAAATTAAACTTGGTATTTTATAGCAATTTCTATTGAAATGAGACTAAATTACTCAAGTATTACAGCTTACCCTTCAGCAGATTAGATAGGATTTTCTGTCTGGTGCTAAAGATTCTATAATAAAATACTATTAGGGAAATTTTCCGTTGATTACTATTGATTCAAACTTTTAACAAACTAAGCGGTCTATATGTCATCATGTATACTGAATTTCACTCAGTTGCTCTGGGCATGGACTTCATCACTTATATACAGCTAAAACATACCTTTCAGGAAAGCATTTAAATAAACCATGTATTGTTACTAGCTTGAACTGGTCCAACTTTAACTTCCACTCCCAATTACTGCTATGCCTCCCAATAATTACAGGGCATGGGCACATCACTGCCCCCTCAACAATCATATTAACACCACCCTCCCCCCCACAGGTGTCCTCTTTTTTGAAACTGAAAATATGGTAACCTTACTTGAATGCAGCCCAGCAGCGTGAAGAGCAGCCCCAGCAGGTAAGTCTGTGGAAGGAAGGGGTGGGGGGGCAGGGGCAGACTGATGCCCTCATAGTGAGGGAGGGAATAGGGCAGGGACTGCAGACTCTGGGGCTGGGGCAGGTCAAGGGATGGAGCCATAGGCAGCTCATCCAGGGGAACAGTTCCCCACCACGGTGCACACCCCTGGAGAGGCACTGGGGGCATGTGAACCCTGTATTTGTGCGTGGGGTGGATGCAGGCTGACGCTGTGCACCCTGCTGCCTCTGGCCCGAGAGCCAGTGGCTAGCAGCACGTCCACAGCCAACCCGATGGCAGGAGACACAACATGGTGTTGCATGGCTCCTGGGGCAAAGGCAGCAGGGTGCAGAGCCCTAGCCCATAGCGGGCAGCCCACCTCTACCACACACACAAATCCAACAAGTACAGTGGCAGGGATCCATTCCCGCCCACCCCAGTTCCTGGATGAGCCGCCCATGGTTCCATCCCACAATCCACCCAGGCCCTGGGGCCCCACTCATCTCAGGCCCTGTCCCACTCCCTCCCTCACTATGGGGGGGAAGGGGGGGCTTGATCTGTCCCTCCCTTGCTCCTTCACCTCCAGACTTAGCTGCTGGGTGCCAAGACACACTGCCAAGCTGCGTTCCTGGCCATGTGCATACTGTGGCTGCTCATGTATGTGTGTCCATTTGTGCCTGCAGAACCCCCTACTGCAGCTGCCTGGAGCCCATGTCCACACTGCTCTCTGGCTCCTCTGCACTGCTTCTGCTGCCCTGCTGGGTGGCCAGGAGGCAGCAGTGACGGCAGTAAAACGGAGCCCCGGCATGGACTCCAGAACCACATGTGCAATTAACATGTTAAAAAATTAACACAAGAGCCAATTAACATATTAATCACACACATTCATGGTGATTGAGAGCCCTAATTTTTTGACAAGTGAAATAGAGCAAGCTCCTTTGTAAACAGGATCAATATAGCACTAAAACATTGCTGTGAATCAATGTCATAAAAAGTGAAATATTTTGGTTGTTCAAAGGAGCAATCTAAGTGTGGCAGAGTATAAATGACTTCTATCTAATTCTAAACAGTATATAAACAGTTCTACTTGTGAAAATACTCTTGTTCTCAAGTACTGCTTTCTTTTTGTAACTGGGCAGTAATATCTTTCTGGTTCCCAAGGTCAAGCTTCATACCCTCTGTTTGCAATTACATAAAAACTGTTTCTTAGTACATCCATCTTTAAAGTCTGTCTTCAAATCTCAATGCATGCCTGAGTATGCAAACTGAGTGCAATTCGCATAACACTATTTAAAACAAGCTATCCATTCTCAGCAATTTTCTGAATAATCTAAGTAATACTGCATTATGTAGGCTGGTAATGGGACAAATCCATAGGAGCTCTTGGATAGAGGGAAGAAACCTCAAACAACCAACAGGACAGGGATCTCATCAGAAGATAGGGAAAATGGGCATCAAGAAGGAGCAGCTAGGCAAGTAGCCACAGTATTGCAACATCTGACACAATGAGAGGAAAATGAATGGATAGGCCTAATGGTTTGAACAAAATGCTGTCAGGTCTAGAAAGGCCAACTGAGACACTAATTCCAACATACCAGCAGCCCAAAAGTCAAATAAATTGAGGTAACATAATTTATTACTAATCAAGCAAAGCTAGACTTCACACTCTACCTTGATGCCATTAAAATATTAACTTGCCAATGTACTAGGCATCATTAGATAGCTTACTAATTCTGGTAAAAACTGGAAAGCCAAAATGGGGAAATAAGAGGACACATGGTGTCTCTGGCATCTGGTTCACAAAACCAGAAGCTTCAGGATTGTCTGTAACACTATATGTATCAAAGAGCCACTTGATGGCAGCCATTAACATCTTACAACAAAACACATGCCATACACCAGCTCTGCCCAATATCCCACTACATTTCAAAATGCTGACACCTTTAAACAGGTGATCTCCCACACAGAAAGAACTAAAAATAATAAAAGTTAAGAGGAAACAGAGGCCAAATAGAGTCCCTGGAGTAGGAAAAGTAGGGGTATGAAGAACCTTGATCTGCAGAAATGAAGAATGGGTAGGGAGAACTGATAAGTACAGAACTCCTGGCATACAGAATTAGGAACCCTGCCATTAAGGGAAAGAGAGTTGGTGAGCTATCTTCATCCTAGGTATGAAGGTGTGTGGGGTGGGGTAGGCATGGGAGAGCTGCAATGACACAGTAAAATTAGAAAAATAAGAGGTTGACAGACAGAGAGCCTGGTGACAAGAACAAAGTGATGAAAGGCAGCCCCTCCTCCGCCCCCAGTAAATGTAGCACTGCTCCAGAAGTGAAGTACACAATCATCTTGTTAATACAGTTTTAGAGGCATGCATGCTTGCTTGTATAATCAAAGCAGATTACACCCATATCAAAAAGTGCTTACAAGTTTGCACAGCAAAATACTACTTAATGGCTCTGACATAATCATCAATGGAGTATTTACATCTTATTATTTTATGAAAATTCAGCATGCAATGCCTAACTGTAGCTAGTGTTTAAAGTGAAATACTTCTCGACTGAAAATGTTTAATTTATCATGTTTATGTTCACTGAGTAATCCACCTTTCAATAAAATACAGCCACTCAAGGCACTAAAGAATAAGGTGACTGCCTTGTACTTGATATATACTCAAAAGCCTAAACAGCCACCTGTTTTAATCTCCTGGTAAGGGAATGAATTTCTGGTGCTCATCTGTTAACTTGTCATCCAGTCCTGATAGCTGAAAACAGTACAGTGCATCCAACTCCCAACATCTCAAATTCCAAATTAAGGTGGGTGATTAAGTAGAAAAGGTGAGGATGTCTTTTGATAATTAAAGACATGTGTGGGTGTTTAACGTGATTCAGCAAATGTGAAAGTCAAGACACTGGCAGTAATTCCACAGTGTTATCAAAATAAGAGACAGCAACATCCCTCAAAGTTACCCTGTTAAAGTTTCATATTTCATCTTCACTCACATTCTTCCTTCCATTGTCCTCTCCTCCCAAATTATCCAAACCCTTTTGTTTTTGGTTTTTTTCCTCATTCATTGTTGATTACAACTGTGGGCCCTGGATTTTGCCTGCTTTGAGCTTTTCTAACCAATTTAGCAAGTATTCTTATGATTTCTTTTGAGTAGCCACTGAACTAAGCAAACCATGGTACAGGACTTGCGCAAAATTTCCATGAAACTTGCAAGCAGCTCTTATCTGAAGAAACTCTGCAAGCCCAGTCAGGGGTCCCCTTCTATGAGAGAGTATACGATTGCTGAAATATTTAGGGGTCTTCTGAATGTGGAAAACAAAGATAAGACTACTAAATGCCTATATCTCTAAAAAATAATAATGAAGTTTTTTAGTTTTGAGGTCAAATGAAAACTTTAGCAATTAGCAGGAAATAATATAAGGGGACATCAATCTTCATGCTTTTTCTCTAGTATGATTGCTGCTCCTTGACTTCCTTGCAATATAATGTATTCAATTGTAAAATTATACATCTTCCTAATAATGGATCCTGAAATTCAGCATGAAGTCCCAACATCAGATTAAGTATTCTCTCCTCTTTGGTCATCACTTCCTACGATATGCATTCTTTAGACTACCACCATCATCTAACCCTAATACATTCTGTCCAAACTTATCTTCAGGAGATTTACAGCGAGTGCGAGAACAGATTTTGGCTCAACAAAACTTGAGTCAGAACAGTATCCAGCTCACCATCTCATAGCTGTATTGGTCTAGGGAAAGAGGACTTTCTACTGATATAGTAAAAACCTAAGGTTCTGAAAAACAGGTTTATATCTTTAGGATGTCTGCATATTGAGTAAGAACACACTATTTGAACAGACACCTTCCCTACTTAGTCTAAACTTAAAAATTAAATGTAGTTATGTTATTTTGACCCCAACCTAGTTTGGGAAAATAAAACTTTTCCATAGTGCAAGTGACAAATTTCAAAATATATAACTAAGTATTAAGCCCACCTTTCAGTTAGACACCACCAGTTTTTACAACAAACAATAGAAGTGAGCCTCATATAAAGTGAAACCCTAAGCAAACTTGTGAGTGCTACCACCAATCCTCTGATATTACAAAACAACGGGCAAGACCCAACCTAGCATAAAACAGGCTTAATGGAGCTATGCAGATATATATCTATATTCTTGAGCTATATAGCTCAAGGGAATAGGAAAAAGTCCAATGCATACACTCTTCCATGACATGCAGTTCTTTCTTTAAGAAAAAATCCTTACTTTTAGGACAGCAATACTGAAATATGAACATTCAGCATATATAAGGCGGCAAAAACTCAAGTCCTCTTTAGGACAAAAAAAAATACTGGACAAGAGAAAAAAAAGTCAAAAGTAGGGGTGCACTGATCAGGATTTTGGGGGCTGATACCAATAGTCAATCTTTAAGGAGGTATAGTGGCCGATACCAATCCAATTTCTGATACACAGCTCAGCAGCTTAAAGAGAAGCATCCAGCTAGTAAATTTGTTGCGATGGAAGAGGAGGGAGAAGGGAAGGGCATCGTGGAGTGGCAGTTCAAGGCCCCTGTGGTGAGGGAAGCAGTGGAGCTGGGGCAAGCACTGCCCAACCAGAGCCGGACGGGGTGTGGGACAGAGCCATGGCTCATCGGAGGTGGGGAGGGGAGAGCGGATCCCATGGCTGCACACACCCTAGGAGGCCATAGTAGGTGTTGCATGCCCCCAGATCTGTGAGGGTTGGGGAGGCTGCCACTGTGGGCTGGAGCTGGCACAGGGCTATTCCTAACAGGAACTGGGCCATGCTGTGCTCAGGGCAGGTGGTGACAGCACGGAGGGAGCTACGGGGGG
>JAGPOW010003316.1:24399740-24484409 GCA_030014935.1 Caiman crocodilus | reverse complement strand
GGGGGGCAGTAACCACCACAAAATGTGCGTTAGCCCCACCAACCCTCCTCCCAGGGCCACCACCACCTGCTCCAAGTGCAGGAAGAACCCGGAACTGGCCCAAGCCTGCACCGGCAGCCACCCTGCCCTGCACAGATCCAGACGGCATGCACCACCCCCATGCCCTCCTGGGATACATGCAGCTGTGGGAGCCACCCTCCCCCAGATAAGCTGCAGCTCTATCCTGCACCCCACCCCAGCTGAACAGCCCCTGCCCCACTCTCTCCCACACTGTGGGGGGCCTTGATCTGCTCCCCACCATGTCTCTTCCATTTCCCCTCCCCTCCCACCACAATAGGCTTATCAGCTGGACGCAGCTCTCCAAGCTGCCAGGCTGTGTTCCTATCCCTGTGCACGCTGCAACTGTGCACATTCACAGAGCATTTATTAGCTACATTATCGGCCACATCAGGCAAAAGAAGCTGGTTTCTAATAGAGTCAATTTTCTTTATATTGGTACCAATTCGATACTGGACCAATGCATCGGTGCACCTCTAGTCAAAACACTAAAAAGAAACCTATTAAAAATGGAACCTATTAAAAATGCATATCAAATAATCATATCTATTTTAATGCTTCTTGAAGAGAAAAAAAATAACTGTCCACTTAGTAACCTTGGGGGCTGATCCTACAAGCTCTTGCTGTCAAAGTATGCTGCATATACTACTACAATTGCTGGGATAGGTCCTTAACAGGTATATCTAGTAATATTACTCCTGTAACATTTCACAAGTAAAACAGCAGATGAATTCTTCTTTTGCTATATAGATATCTATATATATATTTCTGTATCTCTTTCTAACCACACACCCCCATCCTTTATGAAAGCCATCCTTTTAAACTAAGGCCATTTTTGCACCGGTGCAATATCTTAAGGGATCTTTGCCTACAAGGCATTTACCAACTATATATTTATTTTTATCTCAATGCATCTCTCTAAAGTTATTTGCTTTTCTTACAATGGCATACCCAAACATGAAACATGTAAGAGGCAAAAAACATGCATTTAAATCCCAGACTTTCCAATTCTAATTAAAAATAAATAAATATATAAATAAATAAGGAAACAGTTATTGCTGAAAAAATAAGATTTATGCTAAAAGAAAAAAATAACTGAGTATCTAGAGATTATGACATTTTCAAGCATAATTGATGGTAGCCACATTCTTACTTTTTAAGCTAAACTTATGAAAAGGAAATAGATACTTACTTGTGTCTGCCTGGCTGCCCACACTGATGTATCTGTCATTCCCAGGAAGTGCTGTTTGATAGTATGTTGCCTCCTCCTGCTGAGGAACCTTGGCATTCTTCGCAGTAAGGAAAGCCACTGCTAATTCCAAATTGCCATTGCTATCCTTTAAACACCAATGGAGGTGAGGGGGAGAGAAAAAAAAGAGACTAACCATTGTGGATCAGAACATATTATAAGCAGCCTCAATTATTATACAAGCAAGGGCACTTTGCATTTTGTATCAAATACAAGTTAGAAAGTCAGAAAAAAAATAATTTTAGGTCTTGAAACCTTTGGCCTCACACTGCTCCACATGGGGTACAGCCCTACCTGTTCCCTCCCAGGATAGCTCACACCATGCTTCTGCCAGTACCCAACTCTGCTGCAAGCCACCTTCCATCCACTCCACCTGCCCGGCACAATAAGGTGGCAGAATCTGGAGCCCCATATGCTGGGGCAGGAGTCACTCAGTTGTACCATCCCCTCTGCCTTGCTGGGCATATGGTACTTAGCACACATACCCATGCTACCTGCTGCTCAGAGCAGCACACCAGAGGTAGGTGGAGGAGCCACTGGAGCTACCCAAAGTGACTGCAGCAGCTGTGAAAGCAACCCTGCCAGGAAGCTGTGCATGCCGCCCAGAGCCAGGGGGCAAGCTGTCAGTGGGTGCGGAATAGGTATGGGCAGGAAAGGGGTGCAGGCTGCCCCAGGAAGAATTCAGCAGGGCTTGGCCCCGCATGGAATATCACATGGGCAACCATGGGCCAGACAGGAACAGTGCGAACCACCTCTGCATCTGCACTTTACCACATGCCCCCACCCACGTGAGCTCTACTGCACATGCCCCTGCCTTCCCATCCCTCTTCTCACCCCTCACCAGCTCCTGGGACCTAGCACACAGGCAGCCCCTCCCCACACACACCCTCCATCCCAACACATCATATACAAGAGATTTTATACATTAATATATAAGATTTTATTTTGAGCTATTATGCAATTTCTTCTCAATTGACTACTCAAAAACTATATCAGGACAAAAATTGGCTTTCTGAAATAAAATTATAATACATTACAGTAGATGTTTGATTTTTAGTATAAGATTTGGGTTTTGTATATAATTTGTTAAAATGGTATCTTCTGAAAGATTGTGCATCTGGCACCTTCGACAGCTCACCAAAACTTAAGTGGCACTCCAGTTGCATTAGGCCCACCCCTGCATTAGGCAGTCATAAATATTTACCATACCTTTAAAGCTTGCTGCAGTACTTGGATGTCATTGATACCAGTGATCTCCCTCAGCTGATTCAAAAAGGTCTGCTGGTGCTAAAAATGAAGAAATAGCTCATCAAAATAATAAAGAGATATTTGATATAATGTAGTTAATTTACCTTTTCTTGCTTAAAAAGAGTGTATCATCATAAGTATGATCCATATAAAGAAGGATAAAGCATGCTTGTGCTCTCTCTCGTTCTCCACACCCACACCCACAAAAGTTTATTATTGTTCCGGAGTTTCCATTTTTGTTTCCCAATATTTGTACATTTGATGTAAAATAAGCTATTTTAAGGGGGGAAGGCAGTATATGCAGTGGAGGACATGGCTACAAGAATATAGCATTTGTAATGAAGATCTAAAGTTTACCTGAAGAACAACCTATATAAAGTACTTGTACACTTCAAGCCATATTCCCCAGTCTCACAACCAAATCCATGGGGACAGACCTTTGCACTTCCTTCTATGAAGATTCAGAAGGTTTGCAATACTCATCCTAGACAGTCAAGTACATGACTGAGATGTTAAATGTTGCAAGGTAAGTATGTCATTGACCACATCCAGAAAATAATATTAACTTGATATTAGCTTCTTTATATACAACTAATTTCTTCTAACACCAATTGTACCTATTCCTCACACATGTATTTACATATACAAGAAGTTTTAAAACCTAATCATTTGAACCATCAAAAGGTCAGACATGCATTTATTTCTTTTTCCAAAGGGATTTTTGAACCAATTTTCACATTCTTATAGCTGAAAATATTAGTGACTAACAATGAAAATTTAGGCATGCTCACTAAATGTACCCTTATCTGTCAGTACACAAGACACTTAAAAAGTAATGACTAAAATATGAACAATTAAACAAAATGTTAATACCCAAGGAGAAATGTATTCTATAAGAATGGCTACATTTATAGGTTTAACTTTTAAAAGTATAACAAGTTTAGTTAAAGACAGCAAGAAAGTATATTTTTCACTGACATACTCAAATCAATCCATTTTTTCTTACCACCTGATAACTGTAGGAGCAAATGAGGAATTGTGTCCTAATTTACAAGGAAATGAAAAAGTGGAGATTTAATCTGAATGGCACACGTAATCATCACAGAGAAATCATGATAAAACCTCAAAATACTTGGCCCTCTGTTCCAAACTACCATATGCTATTTCCAATTGAGAATATGAGCAAGGAAAAAAGATATCTACTTTCATTTAAATTCTGTTGCTGTTCATAATCTTGTTAAACACAACTTGAAATCAAAACAATGAATATAGGTATAAAAAGAGCTAGTAAAACATAGGGTTTTGAAAGGAAGATGCACTTAAATGAAGATATAATGTTCTCATATTATTCTCAGAATTTAACCAAAAGATACAAACCCATTGTTTTGCCAGAAATGATTTTAAAATCATTCAACAATAAGCTCTTCAACAATAAGCATATGGAATCAAACTTTCAAATTCCCTTTTTCAAGCTACCTTTCTATGAGTTTTCTTCCTAACTTGCACAAACTTGCAGAGACAGCACAGAAGGGTATACATATTATCATAGCTTTACATAAAACTCCCGTAAATCAAAAGCTGAATAAATGCTTGAATCCCAGTGCAATCCTACACTAATTCATGCTGTAATAAACTGAAATAGAAGGCCTCTGATTCAGTATGTCTGTGTTACTTAAACATAAGATAACATGTATTATGTTCAATGGACATTGTCAACTTCACCATTTTTTTGCCTACTCATTAGAAGACTTATTAACTGGAAACCTTTTTCCAGTTTAATTTGTGCATTTCTTAGCACTGTATATATATTACATACAGTGATTTTAGTTGTTCACCCTGCACGGTCAGTTTCTCTTCACTGGTTTTTCAGACAGCAGCAAGGGAAAGAAAAATTAAAATAATTGGAAATGTGATTATAGAAACAATGATATAAAAGGAAGAGACTTAAGGGCAGTTTCCTATAATGAAACTTCAACCTCAGTTTTTCAAATTAACTAGAAAGGTGTGGGATCAAAGTAAGAGAGAAAATCCCAATGCAAGACATTCTTCAAAATGCTGAGAATTTACAGAAAGGACAACAGGGAGATGAAAGCACTCTGGCTAAGTACAGAGAGTCCAAAAGCCTGAGGCAGAATGGATCCAATCTAGGCAGCTTCCTCTAAGCTGCGTAGGTTGAACTGATAACCAACTGAACTGACATTCAGTTTTCAATTGGGAAAGGCCTCCACTGACCCAGACCAGTAGGTGGGAGAGTGCTATAGTGCATCTGCCAGCCTGCTGGCCATGCCAGCTCAGCCAAGTGTCCCCAACCCCCTGCTTGAGGAGCCTCCTGTCTAGATGCTGGCCCACCTTAGGGGAGCCTGCCTCTCGTGGGGTTTTCCCCAGCCTGGATCCCCCAGCCCAGACAGCCCTGGAGAGCTGAAGGGAATTTCCCCTCCCCCGCTTCAGCAGCTGCCACAGGAAGGAGGGAGAAGTCCTCCCAGCCAGGTAGGTGCCTGCTCACAGCCCAGCATGGAGGGACTGGGAACCCCCTGCCTTGCGGGGCTTCCCCCACCCCAGCCCAGGGTCTCCCAGCCCCAGGCAGTCCCAGGGAGCTGAGGAGAATTCTTCCCCTGCCCCAACCCACAGGTGCTTGCCTTAGCCCCTGTAAATCTCAGGGATAGCACCCTCCCAACATCAGGGAGCGGAAAGAAATTCTCCTGTTCCCCTGCAGCCAGTTTTGCCTCAAACTCACAGCAGCTAAGCAAAGTCAGCTGTGGCAGAGCAGAAGAATATTTTCCTCTGCTCCCTGAAGCTTCCCAAAATTGGCAGCACCCTAAGGCAAGCAGCTCTGGGATTGGGAGGGGAAGAATTCCCCACAGCTCTCTGGGGCTGCCCTGAGTGGGGGAAGCCATCCAAGGCAGGGGCTCCCAGGCACCCGCCAGGAAAACTGCTTCTCCCTCTCTCCTGTGGCAGCTGTTGAAGCAAATCAGCAGCTGGGAAGGGGGAAGGTGGAGGGCATCACAGGGAAGCCACCACAGGGGCTTTCCCTCCCCCCCTCCCCCCAAGTGCTGCGTAAACCATGGCCAGGGGAATTGGGGGGGGGGGTCCCTATGAGCTGACAAATGCAGGCAGGAAGCAGACTAAGGAACAGAGAGGAGAGGCAGTCCCTCTTCCACTCAACCAGACAGCACAGCCCAGGGCTGCAAAGCATCCTGGGATGCTGGGGGGACTGTGAATTAACTTGAACCAAGAAAGGATCTGAGACAAAAAGTTCCATAAACAGGTTTGACCTAAAACAGTTAAACCTGATACTACATCCAACCAGGTTTATTTTAAACCAGTTTTGTCCATTTTGAAAGCAGTTTACGTGAACTGAACTTCTGTTCTGTTACAGGTTTAAACCAGTTTCTGAATGCTTAAACCAGTTTATATGCAACTTCTCACCCTAGCCCGTGTGCATGGGCAGAGCAGGTGGGGGATTCTATATTTGCCACGATTTTTGCAGGTAGCAGAAAAGGGGTATCTTGCTTTGCCTCTTTATTAATAGGCTCTGTTTCTCCCTTCACACAATGTGGAGGTGAGCTGCACAGAGCAATAAGGAAGAAAGAGGACAAAGGGGAGGGCAGAAGCTACAGAGGGCAGCAGAAGATTGCTGTGGGTCTGACTCTAGCCCCAAACTGCAGCAATGACCTGCCCTCCACTTCCCAATTTCCAATGTAAGAGACCAAAAAATACTGATCTTCAAATAAACATATCCATAGTAATTTGTATATATGATATAGTCAACAACATGAGCAGTTTTTTTCCCCATACTGATTGGAGGAGGAGCAGCCTCATATTATAGTAAATACAGCACCTTCCTTTCCCCCTCCTTTACATGGCCTTAAATGTAAATTTCAGAATAAACAGAATTTAGAAAAATTGTGAGAAGCTGGAAATTATTAGCACTTTATGACACTAAAGTCATAGTGTCCAAGACCAAAAATTTACATAGGCCCTCTTGGGAGAACAATCTGCTTTCATTATTTTGTTTCTAGTTCAGAAGAGCAGAAATACATTCCCAGGTTCAAGATTCACCAGGCTTACTGGAAAGCTTCAAATCTGGAAAACAAAAACCATCACTAAACACTCAGTGTCTACACATCTGACAGCCTACCCTCTCCCCATCATCACATGAAATAAATTTCATGTTACAGATGTAGCAGCCTTTAAAAACTGGACCCCCCTAAACCAAATGGGAAGAGAGGCCTGGAAGACTGAGTTTGTCCCAGAGGGGACACTGTAGGCTCTGAGGGCAAGTGAAGCTGTTTGGGAGCAACCCTGTTGGAAGTGGGAGGGGTGATGTAACCCCAGCACAGTTTGAAAGAGAGCTGTTAGCAAATGCCTGGGAAGGGCTCTGAGCTGGGATTGGCTGAGAGGCTTGGATAAAAGGGGAAGCAGTTTTTCCCACGGGGGGAAACAAGAGAGAGAGAGTGGGGGCTGAGGGACAGGCTGGAGACCGGATTGAGAGTTCAGTGCAGCGGTCCCTCAGAGCCCCTGGGAGAGGCCTGCAGAAGCAGCAATGGATAAGTTGCAGCGGCAGGAGCAGACAGGGACTTCTGGCGTGGAGAACCCATATCTGAAGAGACCTGACTGCAGCGGTGTGGCTGGGTGAGCACAGCAGAGCTGGGGTGGGGACTGGCGGAGCCTGCCCTAGTTTCCCTGAGGGGTAAGGGTCCCCCAGGGGTGGCCAAAGACCAGGGAAAAGCTATCTTGCAGGAACTGGAGAGGAGCCGCTGCTTGCTACCCAGAGACCCCAGGAGCACGGAGACGGGCACCAGCGCCAGGGAGCATCCACAGACCACGTGCAGAAACACAGACAGTCCCGCTCCCTGAGCTTCCCCACCAGGGGCCACGCACACAGGGATTCCCAGTGCACCATGTGCAAGTGACAGACTGTATAAATGAGTTCTTGAGGGTTTATTAGACAGTATATCCATGTGTTTATTTTTTGATTATTTATTATGATGTAAATAATTAAATCTTATAAATAGTTTGAGAACTGTCTGCAAGGGTGCTTGATTGTACGGGGAGGCTCTCCACTCGGAGCACTGCAGCGGCTCCCTGGGAGGATGGGCAGAGCTACTGGCTACCGGGTACCCCAAGATCCCATTATTCAAGTGAGGGCACATATAGCATCGCGCCCAGGGTTACACAGAAAAGTTGCATCTATTTTGTTATTGATTTTTTTCCAGCCACATACATGATTTTACCTTTCATAATTTTCCCTTTGCTGCATTATCAGAGATCTGTTTTGCTCCATGAGAAAAGTACTTGCATTCATACGGTTTTCAAAATGAATGCTAAGCCTCTCTGTCAACATTTCTGTTTCCTGATCCAGGCACGTCACATTAGAGTCTGGACACTTTTCCTTACAACAAAAATGTGGTTCCTGGAAGGGGCACTCCCCAAGGTAGAAAACAGGACTAGTGATCGAGGGAAGGGATTTTATTCCAGCAGTACAGGAGTTTTGTTACTGACAAGTGTTTCATGCGCAGCCACAGCAAAGGGCTTGCACTTTTGTTTTTAACTTCCTTTTTAATTATAATTATATATTTTTAATTATAATAGTTTTAAAAGTAAAAATAAAGAAGTCCCTTTCCCTACCCACCTCTAATATCAAAGTAATAGTTTTATACTTCTCTTTTTTTAACAACCTGGAAACAGTATTTTACTGCTGTATTTTTGCCCCTTTTTTCTTATAGAAATTATAATTGTATGAGCACTGATGACACTGTCTACATTATTTACTCAAATACACAAGGCTTTTTCTCTCTATTCCTACACTTCTCAATGATGTTGTATATGTCCCAGCTAGTGCATGCATGCTAAAATCAGTGAAACCAGTGTCTCCTCGATTTTTAGTAGTCTTGAATCCTCTACAAGGTTGGGTGTGGGGAGGAAAGAAAGAGATGGAATTCTTAACATCTGTAATTTTATTAAGCATTCACAGCATGTCCTAGAATGTTTTTTGTCTGACAATGCAAAACAGTTATTGTACAGCTCCATTAAAATCTGTATTTCATAGACTGCACGACCATTGTTAATGTTTTCGCCATTTATGACATTGATTCCAGGTATCAAAGCTTTGTGTAACATTAATTATTCCCCCGATAAAGTCTCAAAATCTTTCTTATGGATGCTCCCCTTGGTTCTGTCTAGAGTTTTGGTCTTGCTGGAATCTGAGATAATTAATTTTAAGTCAGCTCAAGTTAATCAATGTGCTTGTGTATTTTAACACAGAAACTTTCAAACATTTATAAAATGCTAATGACAATACTCACAAATGCCTGTTCCTACTTATGGCTCACTATGGATCTCACAAAAAACATGAGGTCAGACTACAATAAGTCACAAACATCTGTAAGTGTTTAGCTTATCATTTATTCATTTTGCTGGAGCATCAACACTATTAGATAACAATATGCACACATAACTTGTACTGTAGCTCTACCTAATTTACAATAAAAACTGTAGTTCAATAAAGTATAATCCTTATCCACCCATAGCCTCTTTCTGCACCTTTTGGTGGTCATCCTTTGCTAGGACATATCATTTTTAAATTGTCAATTTCTCAGACCTCGGACCTGAAATTATATTTGCTACTAAAGCAACACAAGCACATATAGTGCTGTATGAAGCAGCAACACAAAATTACAGAAAAACATCTCGAGTCACAAGCTCTCATTTTTTTGTCTTAACATCAAGCCAGTATTTAATAACTTGTGTGGGTACATATTTTTCATTGCTGGAAATGGCACCAATCATCCAGTTACCAGTTGGGTTTCTTTGACACTAGATTGATGTTCTGGCAAAGAACAGTTGTACAGGGATGAAATAAAAACTGTTAAGAACATGTTTGGACATCATCTGATTATCTTAACGAATATGGCTTTACAACTGTGATCTATTGGGGTGGCAACAAAACCCACTGCCCAATAAGCAATTAACATGAAGGGATCAGGACCAGGGAAAGGAAAATACAGTCTCTGGAAGAAATGAAAAACCACTGTAAGTTAATAAAAGTGCAACAGCAGGGAAGCCTATGCCTTCAATGTCTATTTATCCATGTGAGGAGCATGGAGAACAAAGTAGGAGTTGGAAATCTAGTGTGTGGCTTAACTGGTATTTCAAAGACTTGGTGGGATAGCCCTTACGACTGAAATATCAGCAAGAGCGTGGAAAAATAACAGTTTGCTCCAGAAGGATCTATCCAAGAAAAAAAATGAGAGACATTATCCAATATGTCAAAAATGAACATGCCTGGTAGAAATGAATGTCTTACGCAGCCAAAAGTACATATGAAGGCATAGATGAAAGGCAAGGCTCCAGAGGACTGGACTGGAGAAGGGTTTACATAGCAGCCATCCTAAAAATGGGGGAAAGTTAATATAAAATACCTTTATAAAACTTTCTGAATCAATCCCATGTATCATTTTTTTAAGTAAACTTGAGAAATATAAGCTAGATAGAACCACTAGAAAGATACCCAATAGACTAAAGGAAGGATGATGATGAAAAAACTGATGGCAGACTGGCAAGAGGTCTTAAATAAGGTCTGTTCTGGATTTGGTGTTCTTTTTATTAATGATTTGGATGTGAAATAGAATATGCTAACCATATCTGCAAGCAATGCAAAACTGTTAGGGGACACAAATACTTTGGAAGACAGAATTAAAGAAGAGATATTGACACACATGCCAACTGGGCTACATACAAAAAAGTGAAATTCAATAAAGGCAAATAGAGAAAGGAAAGAAACAGTTTGGCAGCATCACTGCCATGAAGGAACTGGGGTTTAGGTTGGATCACAAATTCAAATAAGTCAGTATCACACACACACGCACACACAAAAAAAATTGAGATGCACTAACAAATTTTATATGCAAAACAAGGAAGGCAAGATGATGGTTCTTTTTAGCAATGATTAGTCCTCATCTAGAGTACTCTCTCCAGATTAGGACACTGAATTTTAAAAATGACATAGAAGAGGAATGTTAAACATATGGCATGTGGGCTGAATCCAACCCAAGGAACTGTTCTGTCTAGCAGACTACCAGAATTTGTGGTAGCCTTGTGCAGAATTCAGGGCACTGACAGGCATGGCCATTGGCAGCAGGAAATTAAGCAAGGGCTTTGGAAATACAGTCCTTGTTTATCCCACTGCCACCCAACCTGAGAAACTGAAGATGCAGCAGAGGCAACTGTAAGAGAAGATAAAGAGTTGGGAATGTAAACTAGACAAGGAAAGGTTGAAAGAAGTAGGTATGTTTAAATTTAGAGAAATGGAGATTACGGGAAGGCCTAAAAACGGTTTTCATAAAGGAAAGGTAGAAAAACTATCCTGCTTTATCACTGGAGACGTAACAAGAAACAACAGATTTCAACTACAGCAAAGCAAATGTCAATTGTTCTCTCAAGCAAAACTTCCACACAATAGGACCAGTAAGACAACAGAACAAGTTACCTAGAGAAATTAGAGAATCTCCTTCATCAGGGGGTTTTCAAAAGACAGGACAAGCATCTGTCTAAAATGATTAAAAAACAGCAAAGACAATATCTGTGCAGGAAATTTGATTAAAAGACCACCATCAAGGCCCCTTCCAACACTATGATTTCATACTACTAACTGGACTACACAACCCTGCATGTAGGATGCTCAGTGGCTACGCCGTGAGTGAAGCAGACAAGGTTCAAGACCATCTTTAGCATAAGCATGGATGAGGAAGCTTTTTAATACTTCTGTGCCACACATTAATCGTTCAAATCAAAGCAATGCCAGAAATTCTGATAATTCAGCCTAAATCAGTTGCCAAAGACAAACTGTAATTACACCAGTTTTCTAACAAATCCAAACCCATCAATACATATCCACTCAATATTACTATAAAGATTCACTAAAGAAAAAAATAGTTGCCCTTTCTTATGAATGTGTTTCTTAATCTCTCCCATGATTTCAGCGCTGAACTGCAGGGCCCCAAAACATTGGTCACAGAAAATAAAACCTAAAATGTTAACATCACATTCAGCTTTTTTAATTTCAATATTTCATTTGAAGAAATGTGAATGTTCTGCAACAACTATGGAAATTACTTCACTTTCACAGGACAAATACTGGGGTATTTAGCAATGTTAAAGTTAAAAAAAAAAACATGCTTACAATGGTATTTAATCTCAGCTCCTTCAACCAAGGTGTGAACCAAAATCCAATTGTGTTAAACCCAAATACAGATCAAGTTCAATGGGAAAAATCATTAAAGTAAGCCATGTAAGTTAGGATTTACACACTTACAAGTCTACAAGTTGGTTACTCTAATGGGAATTGCTTCTAAATTAAACTGTTCCCAGTACTACCCCCACCCAATTATGTGATAAACTGGTTTCATCATGTGATTCTGTTACTGTAATAAGACAAATTCTAAGGGATTAAAGGATTACATCCTCTAATCTATAATAAAGCTTTCAGTTTCTACTATAAACATTTTTTTAAAAGGAGGGAAGTTATGAGGAATATATAAAAGACCCTCAATTACTACAGCAAATTTCACCCATTACATTATTTCTGCTGGGGATAGTTATGCAAGTACACATCTCTATGCACTGTGCTTTCCAATAGAACGGTTAGTTTCTGTTCATCTAGTTGGGACCTGAACAATGGCTGGTCTCCCCGACTGCTAAACTACACCTGTCCAGCAAGATATGACGTTAAAATCTCTTTGATAATAAGCAGCAGATCATTAAAAAAAACCTGTCACTACTGTCGTTTCTCTTTTGCTCCCACCCTCCCTTTAAAGTTACTGTTTCCCCCCGAAAAAACATACAGGTTCTGCAATTCCAAAAGGCTATCTATGCATATAACTAATTATATGTTCTAAAATGTTCTAAAACTATTCAAAGAGTGCTCAACACAAATATATCCTCAATGGCTTGCTTTCTTTTTTTCATCTATATGCACATACGTACACACCAGAGGTTTTTTTTGGTGGGGTTTAAAGTTTTTTTTAACAAGACCCATATTTACATATATGAAATGTATCCAGGAAGGAACTACTAGTTTGAGACTGGCTTGCAAACACCATCTATGGGCAGAAAAGGAAGTTCATTCTTCATGCTCATTCAATCTGTGACTGCTTTACTATGGCCATCAGTGGGCACATCTATACATGCAATTAATTCAAAGTGACAAACTCTGGAGTTTATTGCTCCCAAAAGTTATTATGAACATGCACCCAGGATAGCAGCACTCTGAGCCAGGCTGGGTACTGAAGCAGCCCTGGGTACTGGGTGGCCCCAGAGGTCAGCCTGCCAGCCCAGGGCTGGTTCTCCACCTCTCCCCCCAGCTCAACATGTTACAGAGGGGCTGGCTGGGGCATAAGGGTCTTCAGCACAGGGCTAGCTGGCAGGCAGCCCGTGCACTGAAGCGCTCTTGTGCCCCAGCCAGTCAGGCCAGCGCCTACACATGCACTGCTGTGGAGATTTTTACTGCACAGCAGGTTAACACTTCTATTTATAAGTACTATCCTGCAGTGGAATAAATTAATTTAATTCCACCCTAATAGGGTGCACATGTAGATGCTGAGATGCTTTACTGTGCAGCTACTTAGTCTACTGCACAGTAAATGTCTAATGTAGACACCCCAACTAGAGCTACAGTTTGTATAAAGCAGACATCTCTCTACTTGGAACTGGACTGAGACCAAACTTATCTTACAAACGCAGACAAAGATCACAAGATGCTAACAGCTTTCAGTTGCTGACAACACCGATGAGATTCAAGTTAAAGACCTCAAGAGAAATGAAAGATCTAGAGCTCATCTTCACAATCAGGAAACATTGGACTCTTATTTAATTTTGAAGGGACACTCATTTAAAAATAGCATTGTATAACCTGCATTAGTAATACGACAACTGAAATATAGTTAACTTTCTCCACACCATTTCATTTGTAGACACATGCAGAAGTCATTTACATTTTGTGCTTCTTATGCACAACAAAGCTTCTATTCTTCAGATTTAAACTTTCTCCAGAACTGTAAACAACCTAAGTTAATTACAGTATTCAGGGGGTTTATATCAAAGTTGTTCTTACAGCATGAAATCCTACATATCTTGGACTTCCCCAATTTCTCAGAATTCCTCATTTATTGTTGTAAGTACACAAATTAAATGTTAGATCATACAATTGCATTAAATAATAGTTAAAAGGTAAGATTGTTAAAGAGAACTAAATTGGTCAATTTTCAAACCACAAAATGGCTATTAACAAACAATGTATAAAAGGAAAACCCATTTCAAATAACTGAATAGTTACATGGGTAAAAAAGAAAAAATATCTATATGACTGAACTACAGTATTTACTCAAATCAAGACAACCCTGGAATGTAAGATGACCATCCAATAATTGGATTTTATTTATGGAAAATTTATAAGCATTTTATAAAGAACAAAATATAATTGTTCGGGGGTGGTCTTTAATGCATCCCTTTGCCTCCTATCACCACCACTGCAGGGGAGCAGGCAACGAAGGAGCAAGTACTTGCGGCTGCCCCCCATACCTTTACTCTCCCCTCCCCCTCCTCCCACATCCCTTGCTCCCCTTCCCCCTTATACTTGCTCATGCCAGCAGGCTCTGTCCCTGTTCTAGCCTGCAGCACAGAGACAGCCTCAGCCCACCCCTGTAGCAGCTGAGCAGGTTACATGCTGCTGTTATGGGGGCTAAGCTGGGGCTGCACTCAGTGCCTCATGCCAGCACCCAGCAAAATACAGGTGGAGGCAGAGGGGTAGGCAGAGGAGTAGAGGCTGCATGGGTGGGGGGCTAGGGGAAGAAGGAATGGAAAAAAAGAGGCTACAGGTGAGCAGAGTGGAGTGGGTGGACCTCTGCAGGAAACAGAAAATGCCATCTCAAAAGCATACTCTCCTTCAAATCATGCTGCCTAGGGACAAGAAGAGAAAATGTTTTTGAGCTCTCTGCCTCCTCTCCTCCAACAGAGTAGAAAAGCCATCTTCCACATTTAGCTCAAGGTACATATCAAATCATTTCTACTAAGCTCTTTCTCAGTACAGTATGGCTCTGCCATACTCCAATAACTGAGTTAGAGCTACCCTTCACTGCTCCTGCGAGATAGCAACCTCTTCCAGTGGGAAGAAAAACTACAGTTCTTACAGTAAACAATCTTACGTGAATTTTTGGGAGGGAAAGACTGCTTCCTACAACAACTGTTTCCACAACCCTATGAATTCAGATTTTTCTGTACAAAGCATTTGGCAATTTCTAGCGTATGGAATCAGTTCTACTTTCTTAAACATTTGAGGGATTTTGTCCTATTTTGCACAGTTTCACAACAAAAAGGCCATGAATTTTGTGATCTCAGAAGATGAGAGAGAGTGACATGTAACAGGCACACAAAGAATCTAACTCTGTGATTAACAGGTAACAGACGTCCAATATCTCTGGCTTCACTATGTTAGGGTTATCATATTTCAGCATCATAAAAGAGGATATCTGTGTGGAGGGGAAGGGGCAATGATATGCCTGTGCCCTACATCTGCCCCTCACTTCTAACATGCAGCCCACTCCCCCCCAGCCCTGCTGGTGCCTCTCACTCCTGACCTGCAGTCCCCTCCCTGTAAAGTCCTGTTTCCACACAGCTCGCACACATGCACACACTCTCTCTCTGTCTCTTACCTGTATGCAGCTTGCTGGAGCCCATACATAGAGCACATGATGCCACACCAACCACCTTATCCCACTAATCCCAGCCCCAAGCAGCCAAGCTAGAAATGCCCGGGTAAAGCAGAGGCAGAGCAAAAACCCGGACATTTGCTTGCATTTTAAAAACCCGCCCAGACAAGACAGGAAACCAAAAAAAAGAGACTATGTCCAGGAAAACCTGGATGTATGGTAACCCTGTTTTTAGCCTAGCAAAACAAAAGGCTGAGAGGAAATAAATCCAGATGTAAAACAACTATTTAAGCAAAAAGATAATGTTAACACAAGAATACATGCTTATCTCTCAAACATGAACACATTTCAGTTAGAAAACAGGAGAATTCAAACAATCAGAAACAAGGTCCTAGAAACACTTTCCAACAGTAGCAGAAGGTAAAGGAAAAAAGAAAAAAATTGCTTTAAGAGTGAAACTTGACCAATTTATGAAGAGATCCATGTGATACAGTTGCCTGAAGCATCAGAAGATTGAATCTGAAGACTAAGACAGTCCTCTCTTATGTTCCTAATTCTAATAGGCCACTCTAGCTCTTGTTGATGTAAGCTTCATTGCTGGCAACGTTCCAATGGCAAAAATAATGGGCTTATTGTTAAAAGCCTCTAACATATTTCAGCTCTATCCATCATGATATTACCCAAATTATCAAATGTGTTTGTAAAGTAAATGCGAGATGTAAAATTTCTTAGGGTTATGTGTTTTACTGGACAACTATGCTGTAAGAGTTAGACAAGCTTTTGAATGCAATAAATTCTTCCTTTTGTCTGATCACAAGAACCTAGGCTTAATATAGTAAAGAAAAGCAGTGGGGAGGAGACTAGTGATCTCCCAGTAATCAGCTTTTCTTCACTTAATTATGTGTTTGCTACTCCTGGAAAGTTTGCTGACCCCCTCCCACTGCTGTTCCTTCACCATGCTGTGCCTGGCTTCTTGTGATCAGACCCAATGAAGAATGTCTTGCATTCAAAAGCTTGTCTAATTCACTCCCAACTACTCAGTCGATCCAGTAAAATGTATCACCCTAAGAAATCCTTACCTCTTGCATCGTTTCTAAACTATCATGGCTATGACATCACTCTTATGCCATTTGTTACGTAAAATGACTTACCTTCAGTCTCATTTAATTTGTCCCAAAATGAATTTCCATTTGCATACAACTGAATTATTACAAGAAGCTTTGCTTCTGAGGTGGTGCCTTGGCCTTATTTGTGTTTTACCGCCTTAGGTAAGGAACTTATGAGCAACTATTAGCAAAAAATCTCTGTTCCAATGAAGCACTGATACTACAAATTCTATACAGTTTGACTTATTATTAACCAAAGGTATAAAATGAGTTTAAGTCCACACCTTCTGAACAGAGCATTAAATTCAGAAGTTTAAAATGCACTGCTATCAGAAACTGGCTAGGGCCACTGATCATCTAAAACATCACTCCCATTGGCTGAATGAATCGCTTTCTATGAGGTCATAGTAGTATCCTAAATCAGCTGGGCTTTATCACATAAAGAGTTAAAAGAATGTTTCTAATGCTAATTTTGATTGCTGGGTGAAAGGGAAAGTTACCAAGCTGAAGCAACAACAGGCCATGTTATGGGACAGGGTGTGAAGAGGGGTATGGACCATAAGAGACTGAAGACCAAACAAATTTAAAATGCCTTTTCAGCAGAAGCCTATTATCCTTTTAACCACTTTTAACCCAATTTCTATTTTAAAAGACACAGCCTAAATGTAAAGGGAAATACTCCTGAACAAGACTCTCTCTATAGATTCTTTCTGCATATGATCTTCAAAAGGACCTTTCTCTTCTTTGCTCATGTGGCTTAAACTCTTGTCTGGGTTATCATCATCCACTGACTCAAGACACTAAAATCTTCATTTTCTAGCCTTGCCAAAAGCAATCATGTCCCACTAAAAAACATCCAAAGCGGTACCACAAAGAGAAATTTTCCTAGATCACCACTTTTCTCATGTTACCCTTCTCTTTACATCCCTTTAGTGGCTTCTCCCTTTTTCTGCTGCTTCAAACAGAAGCTATTAATTTTCAAAGCTGTTCACTGCCTGCCTCTATCCTCTTCCCCTTGAATACAGAAATGCTGACTCACACTAGTCTATTCATGATGTCAGGCTGCATCACCTGCATATTCAGTTTTCCAAACCACTCACTTTCTCCCATGCTGAAACAAAAAGAACTGACCATAAACCACCACAGGCCCACCTCATCATCATCTTTTAAATACCACTTCCATTACATTTAAAATATATAAATATTACAGTTAGAGTGCCAATGTGCTGGAAATCACTGCTTCAAAATAATGTTGTCTCACTGTTTTCTTGTGCCCTATCTGTACTCTCTGCCCCAAGGAGTTTACAAAGATACAGGGAGAGGAGATTTTCTTTCAATTCTGTGTTTGCACAGTGCCTAACTCATGAGTGGTCACAACTGTATAGACAAAAATAATAAAGCAGGTTGAAAGTAGCTGCTGGAATTAACTGCATTTGAAATGTAAGCTAGGTTTCTCAAGCAAAATTAAAGGATCTTTAAACATGAGAGAGAAAGAATTAAAAGGAGGTAGAAGGAAAGTATTTTACAGCTATATCCAATCTTGGTCATTTCTGAATAAAGCCAACTCTCTTTTTTCTCTCCCTTGAAGTGTTAATTAATAAGCCTTCCCAGAATCTGCACTGGTAAGTTTGTGACGCACATCTGAAATGGCCAAAGCAAATGACACTAAAGCTTTCCCTCAACAATATGTCCCAAGAACCCATTAATGCACACTCCAATGTGACTTAATGCCTGACTTACTATTAACATTTTTTTAAAACTGTTTAGAGCCTTTATGCCATGCATGTCAAAGATCTGGACTGCAAGCTGAATCATCCAGCCTGCTGTACTGCCTGTGGGCCTTAGACCAGACTCACACACAGATCCAGGGCATAAGTGCAAGTCAGACCCCTTGCATATGTGACATGCACGGTCAGTCCAGGATTCTTGCAGTGCTGACACCAGACCAGCCCATATGCCGGATCTAGCACTCACAGCTAGTCTGTAGGTCCAATCCAGCCTGCAGACCAGCCCCATGCCATTCATCTAGCCAGCAGAGCCTGATGAATTTGACACCACGCCCCTGGCCAACTGCACTAGTTAGAACAATCTTTTCTCCCATGCCTAATGAAGGGTGTTTGTGCCCAAAAACTTGCAATTAAAGAATGTTTTTTGCAAAAATCTACTGAGTCTAATAAAAGGTATCACTTCTACCACCATGAGTCCTGATACCTAGTTAAAACAAAAAGCTTTCAAATCAGTAATGCATAGGCCTCATCTCAGACTACTCTTAGTCGCATCAGGTAAGTGACACATTTCTGGGAGCATATAGAAATAAAGCAAAGACATTCAATCTGAATTTCAGCTACACATACATGCTTTGCCCCCATTATACTATTTTCAATCTAGCTACTATTTGCAGGAAAAAAAATATTCATAGTATCTAGGGTCAGAAGGGGCGTAGAGCAGACCATCTAGTCTGACACCCCGCCAATGGCAGAAACAAATGCCAGGGTCACAGGACCCCAGCCAAGTACCTATCTAATCTACTCTTAAAGACACACAAGGTAGGAGCAAGAACAACTTCCCTAGGAAGCCGGTTCCACATCCTAGCCACCCTAACTGTGAAGTAGTGCCTCCTAATGTCCAACCTAGAGTTCTTGTTTCTATAATTTGAAAAAGCATCAGACTGACACTGACAGGCAACAGCTCTATAGGAAGAGCACAGTAACCCTGCAGATTCCATGCATGAGGCTTCATTTGTGAAGGTCAATGACTCTCTCTCATATTTATACAATAATTTTAAAAGAAATTTAAAGAAAGAACCTAAAACATTAGCAGTATTTCCACATGCTTGAGCATGTGTTGAGATTCACACTTAAAGTTAGACTGAACTCTCCATTTCACAGTTTAAGAAGTTTAATTTACAAGTCTGGTTGAATGCTTTCAGAAGACAAATTAACTTTCTGTTCTGTTTTCTGACTTGACTTCTTTAAAAGACACATTTAAGAACCACTTTTTTCTTTTGCCTCAAGTGATCTTACAAAGAGTCAGGTACTTTTGTCTTTTGAATTAATAAACTAATTGAAAACTTGAACATATACTGCATTAAAATATACTAGTTTGGGACTAATTTGGGTTCATAACTAATACCCTTATAAACAGGACGATTTGTCAAGTAGCATCATTTTCATAACAGAAAAAATCTTTCATTGTCATCCTTCCTCTCTGGCAATTGGGTTGCGATGAGTCATAGCACTGTGGAGGCTCTGCATATGTGAAAAGTTCTCACTGAGTAGATTACTTGACAACCAACTGTTTGTGCTCCCCTGATGGGCAGCAGACTCCCATCAGTGAGTCCCAAACAAGACAACAGAGAATGGATACCTTCTTGAGTGGTAGCTTCCCACTTTCACCACTACTGTAATGCAATCTTAAACTTCCCACATGCAGAAGGATATAAGCAGACATTTCCCCCGCAGCAAAGCAATACAGTAGAACCCAGGTACCCCACACATGCACCCTTATCAACACTAGAAACCAGAAGTCAAAATAATCAATCATTAGTTAATGCCCATGTCATAGTGAGATGAGACCACTTAGTTGGGCAGGACAGTCCCAAAATGTAAATATCAAGACCCAGTGCTGGGCCGATTGACTCTGGATCAGCATTTGTCCCAGATTCCCCTTGACACAGCTCCTATAGGTCACCCCCACCAGGGTCTGGGGCTCTGTCCCCCTGGCTGCACACATCATTAAGAGACAGTACATGGTCCATGGCACCCCACAGAGCACACTAGAGGGGCAAATCCCCCTTTATACCGTGTCGCTTCCCACCCAGGAAAGCAGCATTCATCTTCTTCCAACTGTGCACACGTGTGCAGGGCTAAGGGGGTGGGGGAGTGCACCCAGCTCACCTCACCCCTCCCCAACTCCTCTAGCTGCCCATTCTGAGTGCCCAAGGCCGCCCCCACCGCTTCTTGTTGTAGAGCTCCTCCATGCAATGTCTGTGGTACAATAGCGCCCCCCGACCTTTGATTTTTTTTTTTTTTTTTTTTTTTAAATACATGTGTCCTGCTTTTGCATTTTGAAAAGGTAGTCACCCTAACATCTTGTTATCTTCCTTCAGGGTAACAAAATTACATTTATATAACTGCAGAGAAGATAAAAATATTGTGGCTCCAGACAGATCAATTATGGAAACCATAACTTCATGAGCATCCTTACAGCAAGACACTGAGTGCAAGAGAACTGGAAGAAGTTCCAACTACCAGAAGCCACATGTCAATGAGGACCAACCCAGGCCATGGATAGGCATTATATCTGTGCTGGATATGGAAACCTTTTTCCCAGCACAAAAAGGAATGCATATAGTTGTTCAAAAAATTTCTTGCAAACGAAAAATGGCTATTCCACAAGAAAGTTAAATTGATTCCTACCAGGAAAATCTCCTGCCTCCTGAATTAAACTTGAATGACTGTACACGTCTCGGGTGTTGAGGACACCCAATATCCCAGAGTCTTCTGCTCTCCCTTCCTCCCTCCCTCCAAGGGAAACAATGGGAAGGAATGAGAGCACGGACATCCTGATGGCTCACCCCCTCAAGGCAGGCAGGCTGTCAAGAAGCCTTGTGGGGCCCTTGCCTTGGAAAATCCTCCACCTCAGTCAATCAACTGATTAGTGGGGGCCAGAATGGGATGAATTCTCCTTTGGAGGGTGTTACAACTCAAACCAAGTGAGTGTCACTGACACAACAGACCCCACCCCTCTGTATGATTGGCATTGTTCTAAATTTGCTATGTTCCGCCTAATTAAGTAGTCCTACTTGGCAGCTTTTCATTGGCTACTCTAAAGGTATAAAAGTCTGCGCAGTTTCTGCCCAAATTGGAGCGGAGCACATTCTAACCACGTTGTAGGAAAGACCTCACAGAGCTCTGAGCACACTGCGAAGAGCTCTAAGCATGTGGCAGAGTGACTTTGACGGACTGATCACCTACCAACGACTTCCCGTCAGCGATCTCCCAACATACCCCTTCCCAGCGCGCTTTCGTCTGCACACTCGATGCAGTAACCTGAATTGTAACTACACAAGTGAGCATACAGCCTGCGTCGCAGCCACCAGCGTCGTAAGTAAAATCTATTTTGAAACCAATATGCTGTGTTCCGCCTCTCCATCAGCCAGCCCGCCTGACATCTGTTTGGTTAACCACCGTTCCCCTCGGTCGGCTCTGACCGGTCGGCCAGCCGAGACAGAGGAAACCTTGCTGCAACCCCAGGAGGGTTGCTGTTAAGCAGAATGGTCCCTGGCAGGGCCACTGCACCACAGTAGCAAGGTCCCTAGGCTCTGGCAGCCTTGCCATGGCAAGATAAGGGCCCCTAGACTCTTCTCTGGGTTGACCCAAAGAAGTGCTACGAGCAGGAACTATTCTCTTGCAATGAGAACAGGAGTAAAGGTGAGGGTGCAAGGAAATAAATGGTTCTTCATTCCACAAAATCAGCAATTATTATTGTGCACAGTAATAACAATAGATGTTACTCTCTAAAACTGTACAATCATACTGGCAAAGTTATGAGAACAAAACATGCCTAAAACATCTGGATTACTTCGGTAGTGATGGTCCATGACAAACCTATATCTTTCTATATTTCTGTCTATATCTGTCTACATTTCCATGAAGGCATAACCAAATGGGGAGCCTAGCCCTGAGAAATAGACCACAAAAGCAAAAGGAAGACACATCGCTAAAGCCAACTCAGAACCAAGGACATGCAGAGCCAAACAGGTGCTGAGGATCTGAGCAGCAGCCTGGTCAGCCTCTAGTTACAGAGGCTCAAACCAGCTAGTAAAAAAGTGGCTTCCAAGTCTGGCTCCTAAAAGAAAAAGAGGAAAAAAAAAACTTTTCAAATAGAAAGACTGCTCTAAAACTGGCCAATGTAAAGTTATTTACTGGAAGTTTTTAGACAGTAGGGAGAAAGGCTAAGGGTAAGAAACTGAAGTCAAAATAATTCATTTAATTTCTAATATCCCATTTAAAAATCTGGAGGACTATTGACTGGATTAAAGTCTCTTGAGACTCCTTCCAGTACTATACCTCTATGCCACACCTGCCTGGAGAGGTTACAGAAAGCATGAAAAAGCTACAAGGGGCAGAAAAGAAAATAAGCAATATGGCCTAATAAAGAACCAGATGTGTAATCAAAAAGGGTGTGGGCCCTTTCAGAAACAGATAAAGCAACCTCAGAAATTACAGGAGAGGCTAGGGAAAAGACGCTTTTAAGAAAGAAAGTTGACAAACTGGAAAAGGGAGCAATGCTTTATAGAGAAGGAAGTCTGACACTTGATTTTTTTTTTGGCATATAATCACAAAAAAAAGCATTTAAAGATGTTTTAAAAACTTTAACAAAGATCTTTTTAAAATACCCCAGAACTGCAGTCATTCTTACTGAGTAGAGAAATGCACAGACTCAGGTACAGTATGTTAACTTTTCAATCACTTACAAATAATTGCAACTGGAATTAAAGTTGCTGTGATAAGGTGAAGCATAACAATGCTCACCCCTTTAAGTGCATGCTACAAACAGCTTGCATACCAAAAAATAGTAGCAGCACGATACTTAAAAGAAATGGAACTGTACCTCCCTCACAAAGTAACAAAAGAGGGAGGAACCAACTCCCAAGTGGCTGGATAAGTCTTTGGCCCCACTTTCCGTGGCAAAAAGCAGCAGGAACGTGCTCTCTGTACCCACTCCTCTTCTGAGAAAAGAAAGAAAAGATATCAGAGCTCCCTGCAGATACAGAAAATACATCATCACCAAACTGTTCACATGTGCATAGCACACTAGCCCTGCAACATGCACCTGAATTAAAGAAATACTGTACTCAATTCCAGTATAATTTTTAGCCAGGTACATACAACTACTTTCAGACCTACTATAACAGACTGGCAAGTAAATTCAGCTTTTATTAAGTAAACCATGCAACAAAATAAATTATGCTGAAATTAAGGGAAAAGTTAACTTTTGGAGAGAAAACAAGAATGGAAAACTTAACCCAAACCCTATACTTTCTATAAAGTCATATGCCTGACTTAGAAAAGAAAGTAGATGCTAGTTGAGTTTTCATGTACTAGACCAAGAAAGATATTGGGATAAACGTTTTCATAGTCTTCATAGCAAAATTCCCATTCTAAGGCCTTTACGGACATGCAGAAGAGGGTCAAAACACTTTAAGTAAATAAATACAGTTCCACTCCCAGTATTTACAAAAATGTTACTGGATATAACACAGTAAGTGAAACAGGCCACAGTAAGAGGTATAAAGGAAACATTACAAAACATGGACTTTGTCCTAATAATAGATTATAAATATCACATCCAGAGGTTCACTGGCTTCAACTGTTCCTTGCATCAGGCCTTTAAAATTGTACCACTTCTAAAGTCTGTCTGCCAAAGAAATATCTCTGCTCTCAAACACAAAAAAGGTAATATTCTTCACAGAAATTCATACATTATTTTTATGGTAAAGTTACTTTATATCCCACCCTTCCCAACAAAGGACCAAAGCTGTCTACAGTAAGAAAACAGAAAAACTTAAAATAAGGAGAGCTACAAGAGGACCAAAACAGCTTCAAAGGGAACTAAACCAACAAGGTAAAAGACTACTAACCTTCCACCCAACAGTGGAACGGTGGACATTCTACCAGGTAGGGCTATGATCTTGTCTGACCTGGATAAACTGTAGAAATGGTCTGCAATCATTGAAATGAGATTCAAGAGGTCAAGTGTAAAGTCCTGCACTATGGGCAGAATAACCACATGCACAGACTAGGAAATGACTAGCTAGTCTGCAGTATTGCAGAGAAGGACCTAGGGGTTACAGTGGACCATCAACTAAATACGAACTGAAGTACTGATGACTCAATTATCTATGGAAAACTACTGTTGACTAAGGAATCATTGTGTTCAGCATAATTTACACCAACAAGAATCAAGAACAAATAGCTGAAACATACTGTAACATAAGTAATGTTCCAGTTAATGTAAAAGGAGACAATGGTTTGCATTTCAGAACAGGCTGACTGATGTTAAAACTCATTTTTGGATATTTTTATCATTTTTAAAAAGTGCTTTACAGAAACAGGATATTATCAGATGCTCATTTCCAGTATTAATTCCACTCAGTTCACTCTCCATTCCTAGGGTTCCTTATCTGTCATCATCTGCAGCAGCTATTAAGAAGAGTATGGAAACTGCATACAACTCAGTACTGACACCTCTCACAATACTGCTGTTTCTTGAAACATCAGCTCCTTAAATCCCATTATGTGACAGACTTTCATATGAAAGGCTCCTACCCTTTTTTTAGAAAAGAAAACTTAAATGTGCCATTGCTAATGTTTCAAAAACCAGAGACAAGCAAAAAGAAACCAATTTTTTTTTAATTTCATTTTTTTTTCAGAGAATGGTACTTTGGATTTTAACTCGGGGGAAGGAGAGGATGAGGTCAGATGGAGCCGGAACACCAAACCAAGTGTCGCCCACAGGGACAGCCCAGCCAAGACTGATGACGAGCACAAGAAATACCCAGGTGAGAGACCCGGAGAGTCCTGGGACTAGGAAGATGGTGCATACACTTTCAGGGGGCCTTAAATACCTATACACTAATGCTCGTAGTATGGGGAACAAGCAGGAGGAATTTGCCATCCTGCTAGCCAACACAAACCCAGACATAGTGGGGTTCCCTGAAACATGGTGGGATCCAACGCATGACTAGGCAGTGAACATTAAGGACTATAGGCTGTACAGGAGTAATAGAACAGAGAGGAAAGGTGGGGATGTGGTGCTGTATGTCAAAGAACAATTCACATCCTCAATGAGCAGCACTGGGTCCGAGGAGGGGCACACTGAAGTGCTCTGGGTAAGAATACAAGTGGGTCAGGGGGAAATGGACTTAACAGTGGGGGTCTACTACAGACCACCCAACCAAGGGGAAGAGCTAGACTGAAAATTCTCAGGTCATCTCACAGAGGCAGTTAAGTCAAAGGAAGTGGTCATCATGGGTGACCTAAACTATCTGGACATTTGCTGGGAAGAGCAATCAGCCAGGTCTAACCACTCATGTAGGTTCCTAGCCGTGTTACAGGACCTCCATCTAACCCAGGAGGTGCACCACCAGAGGAAATGCCTTGTTAGACCAGGTCCTGGCTACAAGCAACCACCTGGTGAGAGGGCTGCAGGTGCTCAATCACCTGGGCAACAGCAATCATCATCTATTGGAATTCACTATCCAGTGCAGGGTGGCAAAGACCTGCAGCAAGGCAGCAGCCCTGGACTTTAGGAGGGCAGATTTCATTGAGCTAAGGAGACTAGTCGAGGAGGCACTGAGGTTCCAGAAGGGTAAGGAGTTGGGAGTCCAAGAAGAGTGGTTGTTCCTGAAGGAGACAATCCTCCAAGCCCAAAGGGTGGCAATCCCAACACGGATCAAAGGAGGCAAGAGGGCTCTAAAGCCACGGCTCACAAAAAGCATCCAGGAATGTCTCAAAGTTAAGAAGGTGTACACCCAGTGGAAGGGAGGGGCCATCACCAGGGAGGACTATACCTCCGTTGCTCAGGATTGTAAGGGGGCTGTTAGAAAGGCCAAGGCGGAGATGGAACTGGGATGAGCAACCTGGATCAAAGATAACAAGAAATCTTTTTTAAATACATAGGGGGTAAAAAGAAGGTTCTGGGTAAGATGGAGCATCTGGAGGACACGCTTGGAAATCTGGTGGTCTCACCAGACAACAAAGCTAACCTATTTAACAATTTCTTTGCTTCCATTTTTCTGAGCAGGGACCAGGTCATCTCCCCCCACCGGGATCCCCAATGGTCCCAAGGGAGGCACAGCCAGGCCCAGGGTCAGAGAGGACCTAGTCAGGGAACTTCTGGTGGGACTGGACATGGTCAAATCAGCAGGTCCTGATGATCTCCACTGCAGAGGGCTGGGGGAATTGGCAGGGGTAATTGAGGGACCCCTGGACATGGCTTTATGAGAACTTGTGGTGCCCTGGTGAGGTGCCAGAGGACTGGAAAAAGACCAGTGTGGTCCCCATTTTCAAAAAAGGGAGGAAGGAGGACTCAGAAAACTATAGGCCTGTTAGTCTTACCTCAGACCTGGGGAAGCTCTTTGAGAAAATTATTCAGGTGCACATCTGTGAGGGGCAAGCAGGGGAGTGTATGCTTAGGGGCAACCAACATTGGTTCATTAAAGGCAGGTCCTGTCAGGCAAACCTGGTGGCCTTCTATGACCAGGTCACAAAATCCCTGGACGTAGGTGTTGTGGTGGACATAGTCTTTCTGGACTTTAGGAAGGCCTTCGACACTGTCTCTCACTCCATTCTCATTAAAAAACTAGGAGCTTGCGGTGTTGATGCCTACACAGTCAGATGGGTCGCCAATTGGCTGAAGGGCCGCACCCAGAGAGTGGTAGTGGACAGGTCATTTTCAGCCTGGAGGGATGTGGGCCCCCAGGGCTTAGTCCTTGGGCCTGCATTGTTCAAAAATCTTCATCAGCGACTTGGATGAGAGGGTGAAAAGCAAAATTGAATTTCAAATTTGAAAATTGTTCAAATTTGCAGACAACACTAAGATGTGGGGAGAAGTGGGCACGCTAGAAGGGAGGGACAGGCTGCAATTGGATCTGGACGAGTTACAGGGGTGGGCAGATGAGAATAAGATAGGATTCAATACTGACAAGTGCAGGGTACTAAACCTAGGGAGAAAGAACCAGCAGCATACCTACAGGGTGGGGAACTCTCTTCTTGTCAGCACAGAGGTAGAAAAGGATCTTGGAGTCATTATAGTCATCTATATCACATAGGTCAGGCCACAGGTGGAGTACTGCATCCAGTTCTGCATGCCACACTTCAGGAAAGATGTGGACAACATGGAGAGGATCCAGAGGAGGGCCACCCACATGATCAGGGGCAGCAGGACAGGCCCTACGAGGAAAGGCTATGGGACCTGAACCTGTTCAGCCTCCATAGACGGCTAAACTTACCAGGGGGGACCAGCGGGAAACAAGAAAGTCCCTGTTCCCCCAGGCACCACCAGGACTAACAAGGAATAACAGCCAGAAGTTGACTGAGCATAGGTTCACGATAGACATCAGGAGGCACTACTTCACAGTCAGAGAAGTTGGTTCCAGAGCCTAGCTGCCAAGGGAAGTGGTGCTTGCTCCTACCCTGGGAGCCTTCAAAAGGAGGCTAGATAAGACGCCTTGCCGGGATCATTTGACCTCATCATCCTTTCCTACCCATGACAGGGGGTCGGACTTGATGATCTGCTCAGGTCCCTTCCGATCCTACCAACTATGGAACTCTGAATTCCAGAATGCCAAAGGTTAGGGATGTCAATACATATTTTGAAGAGCAGACTTATAGTCACATAAACCTGAATTCACAATACCTGTCACAGACAGCTTTGAACTTCTCACAAGCTTTTAAATCACCACACCTGATCTCTGTGACCTTTCAACTATCTTAGGACCTGATTCTTCTCCCATTTGCAGTTTTCAAATCCTGGAATATGATGAGACTAGGATTTGGAGCGCTCCAAGACAAACATTCTGGATAGACAGTGCCATACCAGGCACAAATGCAAGTTCACTTTGGAACTCTATACAGTTTTCAGCAAAAGCAAATTTTAAAAGATGATTCAAGCTTCTCAATATTAAACATATATAATGTTTCAAAAGAATTTACTGACAATATTTATGCAGTCAGAAAACAAGCTGACCATTAAGACTGGAATATGCGACTCAGAACATAACTCTTCATAGGACTAACAAAAGTATTTGCAGTTACTAGCTTAAAAGTATAGGTGGAAATCAGCCCCTTTCCGAAGGTTAAAAAAATTCTCCAAATTACTTTTCTAAAGAAGCTCAATGTTCATGTTTTTCTTATATCATCTTTACAGCTGCAAATTACTTTGAAACCACAGTGTTTTGGCAAGTATCCAAAGCTACACCTGAGAAACAGGACAATTTCACTATCATTTTTACTTTAGTCACACCACAGGTAGTCATATATACCTGTAATTGTATCAAGAGACTTATTTTACTGCTGCTTATCTAACCTGAGCTCTGAAGGCAACAGGACATTTAAACTGATTCAGCTTAAAACCCACCTTACTTCTATTCATTACAACGGTGATGTTTGCTACTTAGCTGTTTTGCTGAATGAGCAATGAATCTAAAAAGGCAATCACTTCAATATTTCTTAATCATACGATAAAGCCCTCCCAATGCTTAAGAATATAAAAGACACAGATGCATTCATGATTTAACCTAACAAAAACAGGCCATGTTTTTAACAAAAAAAAAAAAAAAAAGAAAATAGGTCTGTCCTGAGCCCTTCATATTATTTTCAAATTTACGGTTGTTCAGTAGCCTTTGCACTGAAACATGTTGGTACCAGCCCACCACTCTCTTTATAGCCTGTATGTTACTTCATAATGCTGGCATAAAGCTATGAAGAGATACTGTGCAATATTGGGTACCCTCATTTCTAAGAGCAAGAAACACAGGCCTCACCTCTACAAAACCACCTCCTCACACTGCTGAGGGTCACAACCAGAGCAGCTTAGTTTTCGCTCTAAATGTAGAACACTTATTTAAAGAGTACTTCTTCAAAGGAAAAAAACAACACATTTTGTTTGAACTAATGCCCCCTTCCCACTCCCGGCAACAAAAACATTGCACAACTGTACTAGTTTGCATCTGAGAAATAGAAAGTGAAACTCACTGGTCTACTTTTGTTTCTCAGAGTAGAAAGCCAACCCCTGCCCATTTCTTACTGGTCACAGTGAAACCAGTACCCAAGAAATGTAAACAATATGAAGCGAGTTTTTCCCCTGGTTTGGCTGGCTGATCTGCTGAATGTTGCAAAGCATGTTTCTTGTGTACTGTAACTGAACTGTTTAACTCATGCCAACCTTTTTATGCAAGCGAAAAGGCAGGTAACAGCCTAAAAGGGTATTTAAAAGCTCCCATTCTTCCTAGGGGACAGCTCTCCCAGCACAAAACAGAAAACAGCCAGATGTGTTCTGCTCCTAGTGCTGTTTATGAATTTTACCCAATGACCTTTCTGTATAAAACACTGGAATAGCAATGGGAGCAGGGCTCATTAGAGTTCCCTCCACTCCAGTGCAGCATTATCCTGGCTTTGCCAGTCACCCTTCTTGCTTGCTGTCCTTCCTAGCCCCATGACTTATCCCAGGGGGTAATCAATGTTTTTGGGCAGAATGCCAAAAACACCCACACCATCAGCTTGTAAGATGCTGGTGTGCCAGGGGAGCCATGAAGGGCCCAATCCTTGTTGTGGCAGCACAGCCCGTCACCTGAGGGGCACATATCAAGCAAAATGCTTTTGCTGTACTACACACTAGTGCATGTGCCAGGGATTGCCTACCCTTGATTTTTCCCATTTTGGTCATCCACTGGCTGCACTTCAACAGGAAAGTGAAGGGTATTCTCATCCTTACTTTAACCATCATGGTTAGAGCACTTTGCTGGGAAGTGGGATGTTCAAACTCCCTCAGACTAAGAACAACCTAACAATCCAAACTTCCTACTTCCTTGGCAAATTCCCTAACCACCAGGTTACTGGTTAACCTCCTCATTAATCTCGATTCTCCTCCAAACTAAAAATTCAGGACTTGCCATATTTATTCCCATAACACATGCACCTTTCCCCCTGAAAAATTAACCTACCAAAATTAGAGTTAGTGTTTAAGTGAGGAATCTGATTTCCATGCTAGAACAGAAGTATGGGATGTCTGCAGGAATGGCAGGTTTATGCTGGACTCTGTGCTTCACAGAGACACTCCTTACCTTCTCACTGCCACACCAGAACTTCAGGTTTAACCCTGTCACAGTCGCTGCCAAACTGCAGTTATTTTTGGCTGAGCTACCAATTTGGCAGTGGCTGTGACACAGCTAAACCTGAAGCTCTCATGCTGCATCTAGCAGGTGAGTGACCAGAGCATTAAACTATGGTAAAACCCATCATTCAGCCACAGAGATCACATGCTGGGACACTTACAAATTTTGGAAAAATCTATTTTTCACTTTCTGGCTTCCCAAAATAAAGAGCTCATATCATTTAAGAACATGCAATATGTAGAATATAGTATACACTTTCCAAAATGGATTAGGATTGCAACAGAGGTCTTAGTGGAGCGCTTCTGTCTGTATGCAATGGTATAGAATGAAGACAAGTAAAGAAACTACACATCCTTTCAGTGGCAAGGATCATTGGTAGTTAGAATCATATTTAGTGTCAGGTGACTAAAAGCTGTTATTGACATTTCCACATTTTTAAGGTAGATTAGGATCTGGCCTCAAGTGTGCAAAACAGGACATGCCAAATTGTCCTCCCACACAAATTTGCAGGTCATGTTTCATGATGACAGATATTTAGGGATATAATCCAGGGAACTATTTTGTTTATTTAAAATATACCTCTTACTCTTAACATTTAAATATCAAGTTGTTCTTTTTTTTTCCTTACATATAAATATTTTTCATTATAGCCATAAAAATGGACTTAGCCCAGAGATGCTGATTTTGTTAAAAAGAAAAAAAAAAAGGAAAACGGAGACAACTCATTTCAGAACATGAAGATTTTAAAAAACGTATAAATTAGACGCCTTTTATAATCACATATTTTGAAGTAGAGTTGATCTTTTGAGAATTGATCCAAATGCCATTTAAAGAAGCACTTCAGAACAGGGACTGATATTTTTTTAAGCATTTATATGGTATGACAGAGCCCAGTACTCTGATTGTAACTCCTGGATGTTACTACAATACAAACATGGCATACTTTTCTATAAACTCCAACAAGATTTAGTTTAGACTTTAAAAAAAACATTTCATAGTAATTTCATACCATGGTTCACTAATTTTATTAATGTAAATACCATTTCCACAAAGGTAGAAGACTGATAAAATAATATCATTATCATCATAATTCAGAATCATTTGGTCAGCTAGTAAATGAAGCTTTTATATTAGCTACATTTTTAAATAACACTGACATCTGATTGATTATGTAGTATTTCTTAAATATTCAGGTAAGCCTGAATAGAAGCAGTAGTTATGTGCAACATGGATTTATATACCCCATTCTCAATTATAAGAATAATTTGAACCCATCTCAAAAGCTAGCACTCCTTCAAACATGCCTTTGCAGTGAACCTGGCAAAAACATATATAGGCACAGTACTAAGAGCTCTAAATCACATGCACAATTGCTACCGTTTCAGTGACTGTCAAACTTCATCACAAAAACTTAAAAAGTTCAATTGGGCTCTTTCATACACTATCCACATTACAAAAACATGACTTCCAAGGCCATCTTCTTTCCACTTTGTGACAAAGACCACTGCCTTTCCCTTTATTCATAACACTCTTCTGGCCAATATGATTGTTTAGATAGAAAACTAAAAAAGGGAGTTACTTAACATATACACATTACTGCAATTTAGCAGCTGGCAACAAGGAGAGGAAGCCACGTGAGGAGTCAAATGACCAACAATCCACAAATTAAATATATGGAAGGGGCATTTAGGGAAAACATACATTTCAGCTTGTGGCCTTTCGCTTCAACATCTTCCAAAGAAAAACCAAACAAACAAACAAAAACCCCAAACCCACACAAGGAGTCTTTATCATAGCAAAAAAGCAATGTATCATCTATGTAATCAGTGTTGGGTGCCCTTAATAGAGGAAATAAGAATTTGTAAGACTGTGCCCTGCATTTTCAGAAGAAGAGCTGAGTTGAACTGAGTTTCCGCTTCCAACTTTATCCCACTGAGATGAATGTCTTGTATTCAAAAGCTTGTCTAACTCTACTACAGTTGATAAAATAATAGATATCACCCCAAAAAATCCCTGCGTCTCACAACTATAGTACAGACAGAACAAAGGCTTTTTAACCCTACACATCAAACTTCATCCAGCCTTTCTCCAAGTCGCATACAAAGTAGGGTAATCAACTGGAAATCTTTATGGTAGGCTGGTCTGGGGCCAGAGTGAAATGGATTGGTGATTTAAAGTAATTTCTTCTTGGACAGGTGTTCAGAGATCCCTATCACGATTAGGAATAGCTTGCATATCAGTGGAGTTAAATGATACAATGGGCAAGGCACATATGACCTGTGTACACCGCTGCTGCTGGTAATTACCATCAGCATTTGAGTATCGTGTGTATTTCAATTTTCCTACTTGAGGCAAGATTTAAAGGACATTAACCTTGAGACAAGCTAGGGGCTCTCCACATGGAGAGTGACAGACTACAACTGTGCCCCTATGAAAGGAAAACATGAAGACAAGCTTGCCAAATTAAACAGCCCCATGGCAGCAATTCAGGACCATGTGGAGTACACAGTCAAGCAATAAATATTCCTGAAATGTTCAACAAGAAGCCTGATCAAAAACATTTTAATGAAAGAAAAAAGTGATTGACAAAGCCACAAAGGAGCCAAAAGTACATAGAATCAAATATTAGACTCACAGGGCAAGAAAAGATTTCAATTTTTATTCCAATGGCTATATTGGAACACAGGCATCACAGATCACACACCCCCACCAAGATTATTGAATAACGTTACAGAATCATATGTGAAAAAGTGGATACAGCAAAAAGACTGATAGCACAATCCAAGTTTGATTCAGGAAAGAAAATCCAAATTTAGAAGTAAATCAACTCAAAATGATCTGTAAGCATGAGGAAAGTAAAAATTGAACTTTGCCCAGATACAGATTTTGGTATCTGGAGGACATTATTAGTCTGAGAAAACAAGTAACTAAATAAGTCCCATCTCCCCCTACATTTAGAGCACTGTACCAAAATAAACCTGGGTTTAAGTACTACAAAAATCCAAAATGCTGTCTGAGTAACAGAAAACAAGACCTCCTGATGAATCAGATACCAAGTACCACAGTTGTAAGAGTATTCTGCTGACTAATAGTCATCTCTTGGAAACTCAATACATTTTTATCATACATGTGGTTTCTTCACACTAACGACGAACAGCCACAACATACTTTGGAAATGGGCCCAAAATACAAAAACCAAGAAACATCATACTTCTAAACAAGCAAAATACAAATCATCTTTAACTCCAGTTCTACAAAAATAACAGAAATATTTTTTAAACTTTCATCTCAGACAAGGCATTAATCCAATTTATTTTTTTTACATCATTTCCTAATGTATTTTCCAAAATATCTCTCGGCTTATTTTCAGTTGTCACCCTGTCAATTCTTCATTGCACTTACTGAGTCTAGAAGCTGTCAATTTTTTTAACAGTCAAAATTTGCAAGGTGTATTCTAGATTCTTTTCAAAATGTCTGTGAAAAAACAAAGTAGGTTGCAGAAAGTATGGTATAATGAGAGGGAGGGGCTGATGTTACAGATGGCCACAACTGAAAATAGGAAAAAAGTAATTTTAGGGTAAGATTCTTTTAATCACTTTTGGCTTGAGGACAACCTATTTATTTATTTATTTATATGATCTTTTTTTTTTTAAATCCCATTGCCCAAATCCCATTTCCCCTGTTGAAGTTAATATTTTTTCCCAGACAATACAATGCAAAAAAGGTACAAACTCTTCAAAGCTAGGGAATGTCATTTTTTTCTTTGTGTGTTTGTTCCCTAGCTTGCAAAAATGGACTATTAGATGCTTCAGTACAGCAGTTCATCCTCCTCCTCCAAGAAGAGATTTCAGATTTAAATTTTTTGCCAATTCATTTAGTTTTTGCAGTCTAGGACACAAGATGAAATTTAAGAACTAATCCCTTGCCCACAGCCCAAGTTTAACTTCCAAAGAGAAACAAAGAAGCAATCTTGGAACACCGATCAGTAAATACAATCATTTAGCTGACAGCCATAATATTTTATTATTTGTTAGACAACTGATGGAAATATAATAAATTCAGCCCAACCAGCAAATATTACATATGCCTGTACACAGTTACAAGTACCTGTAATCAGGCCTCCAATACAAAAATGAAGAGGGCTGTTTAAGAGCACCTCATTAAAAACAATGTTTGTAACTGAATTTACTGCTCACAAACCATGTCAGATTTGCAGTAGTCAGTCCGTAAGGTGCCACCCTACCCTCCCTTTAGCCATTTGCAGCAGTAGAAACTAAAACTCCCTGCTGTTTCACAGACAAGGTACAACGCAGAAGCTGCCAGCAAAAGTTCACAACAATAGCCTATTAGCACATCTCACTTTAAATCAATATTGACCAGCACAAGTACCAGAAGACAAATTTAGCTAGTGTCTATGCAGCTTTAGCCTCGCCCCTGGAAATGCCTACCAAAGTGCAACAACAATTTTTAGAGGTAGACACCTTCCCCTCTCTAGGAGCTTGTCTAAAATAGGATGTTGTACCACTTTAAAGATAATGGCACAGTTAAGGTAGTTCAAGAGCCCTCAGTATGGGCACACTTATGCAAGCATAGCCGTCTTCATGTACTAAGGTACATAGCTACGTTATTTTTGCTACCCAACAGGAGCTGTATGTCTGCCACCAAATCATTTCATGTTAGTGAAGTAACAGCAAGAGAATAGCAGTTTTCCACAGTTACTGCCCCAAGTGTAAAATCAATCACAGAGCTAAATGGTTCTATACTGTTTCCAGTTGCTCAAGTCCAATTTTAATGCTGCCTGGGGAAAAAATCCCTAAGTACGCAACTTTCCATTTCAGCCAGATCAATTCATAGGTACTCTTCTGTAAGTATCACCTCCTCTGATTAACTTCTGCTTCTCAGTACCTACCTAAATTAGGCCTGACAGGAACTGCAAAGAGTTGAGTTTGTTTCTTTTATTTCATGGTTATAGGCGTGTTGACCCAAGGACACAGACAGGCACAGGCCTTTCTTTTGTTTTATATTTCGGTGGCCTCTTTCCTCCTATGAATTGTTTATGCAGTCCCTTCCCACTCGCAAGAAAACCAGGTGCTTCATAAGGTACAAGTATAAGCTCCACCCTTATGTTCATAAGTGTTATCGTAGTGGTTTGTTTTCACACTGGCTACTTGCCCCTCAAGTTAGTTGGGCTTTCTGACGAGTATCAGGACCAGGCCCTGCGTATATACACCACCACCAAAATGCAACTATCTCCAAATCAAAAGGCAGCAGCCAGACTTTGCTTTCCAGTTGTGTCCCCCATTGAAGGTGCAAGAGAGACTGACCCATCAGTGATGCCAACCACCACAGGCAACTGCTGTCTCATCGGGCCATGGATGGCTTCCCCTCACAACCAACACAGCTGGCCAGCCAGCAGAGCTTCATTCTAGCTCCATTTCCACAGAGGGTGTGGGGGACGCAGAAGTCGCTGCTGTGACAGCAAGGTTCAGCGGGCCTGACACCTGGGGCCTCAGCCACTGCTGAAGCGAGACCTGTTTACATTCACCAGTTGTCCTGCCTCAGCCCAGCTTGAGGGCCTTGATACCCATGTCCAACAGCTCTGCAGCAAGGGGCATGAGCTTGCACACATATGCACACACACCCTCTCCAGGAATGCCAGTGCCCTCCCCCCACCCTACCACGATCACAACATCCGGAGGCTTCTCCTTTAGGAAAAAGGAAACAGGTTTCTTCTTCAGGAAAAGGAAACAGGCTGCTGCTTGTAGGGACCTGAACTGGGGGGTGGAGGGAGGTTTACAGTGGGTGAATGGCTACAACCTGCCCTTCCCTACACACAAGCACACAGAGACATGCAGACACGTGTGCGCACAGACACACGGAGACATATACACGCTGACAGACAGACACGCAGGGAGACAGAAACATGCAGACACCCCCAGAGACACACACAGACCCCCGTGCGCACAGTCGTGCACACGCACACAGGCACAGGCATGCACTCACACGCAGGCAAACACGTGCAGTCCCGCACACGCAGAGCCGCAGAGCGGCGGGAAGGAGCCGCGCCGCGCCACGATGCCCCCAGCCCAGCCCAGCCCAGCCCGTGCCCGCCGCCAGGCCGCGCGCGGTACCTTGGCGCCGCCGCTCTGCTGCAGCACGTTCTGCTCCACGGTCATGGCCGCGGCGCGCTGGGGCCCGCGGCCGCGACGGCTCGCAGCAGAGCAGAGCTGGGCTGGGCTGGGCTGGGCGGGGCGGGGCGGGCGCTGCTGGGGCGGGCCCGGGGCGCTGGCAGGCCCGGCTGCTACCGCCGCCGCTCGCCTCGGCGCGGCCCGGGCCCAGGAATGCGCCGTCGGCTCCGCCCCACGCCCCAGCAGCACCGCCGCCGCCGGGCCCGCCTGGGCTGGGCTGGGCTAGGCTAGGCTAGGCTAGGCCGGGCCTGGCCGCTCCCCCGCCCCGCGCCAAGCTCGGGCCTCCCCTTCCTCCGCGCGCAGCCGCGCCTCGCCGCCCGGGCCTACACGCCCCCCTGCGCTTCCCACAACATCAAAAGCCGGGCTTGGCTGGGCTCCAGCTTGCCCAGGTGTGCGATCATGCTCCCGTTGCGTCGTCATTTCCACCCTGGTGCGATGAGGAATAGTAACAGTGTTTCTAATGTGCCTCCCACCCTCCACTTCTCTCCTGCCGCGGGAAGTTTCCTTCTTTGCGTGGCGACAATCTAGGACTCCTGGTTCGGAAAGGATACCTTGTATCAGACCAGCTAAGGAGCCGGTCCCTTAACAGGGATCCTCTCCCAACCAAGAGTTCAAATGTTTGCATTTCCTTGGGTCTCAGAGCAACACCGCGACCAAAGGCATCCCTGAAACAATCGTTGCATTCGCCTTTGCCTGCGGAACAGGGATCCTGGTTCTTTCTGATTAAGAAAAATTAAATTAAATTAAATTAAAAAATCCCCAATTTAAAATCTAGTTAGCCTAATAAAAGGTATCGCCTCTACCGTGAGTCCCGATTGCCTTTGGAGCGAAAAAGATAACCCAGAATCCACGTTAGCATAGTCAAAATGAAACGTTACTAATATCTTTGTAACACATAATAGTGTTGTGAAAGAGTGGGTTCTGCCTGCTCTGTCTCTAGGTTTTTTGGGACGGCAGTGTTCTGCTCAATCAATGTGACATAAAAGTTATATAAAATTATATCACATTGATATGTGATAAACACGTATGTATTACAAAGATAGCAGAGACGTTTCATTTTCACCATACATATGTGGAGAGAGAGATAAAATGGTGTTTTATTTTGGTCACAGAAAAATGTGGATTTTTGGGTTCCTTTTTTTAATCCAAAAATTGAGGATTTTTTTTAATCAGAGAAAAACACAATCCCAGGAAAATGGGGAATTTGGGTTATTCTTTTTAATTTAGAAATTGGGGATTTTTTTTAATCGGAGAAAACCAGGCTCTCTAAGGTCCCTTCCAGCCCCTAACAACTACGAAAGTATAAAACCATGAAAGGCACATCAGCCCAAAAGCTTGCAAATAAAGACATTTTTTCCAACTATCTAGTTGGTCTAATAAGAAATATCACCTCTACTGCAAGAGTTCTGAGTGCTTTTGTCTTTAGACCAATACGGCTACAACCTATATCCTCAAAATGTACAATGATTTTTGAGGTAGCTAACTGATGCAGCATATACAACATCCAAGTCACCCTGACGGAGTTTTAACTGAAATAATAATTATAATTATAATAATTATTAATAACTATTATTATTGTTGTTGTTAATTATTCTTATTATTATGAATAACAGTAATAATAATATATTTTCTGTTCCAGGTCAAATCAGCCAAATCAGTTCCAAATCATATTGACTGAGCAGAACTCAAGTCATTCCAAAAGCCCTACGGATTGAGTCGGCAGACCTCAATCATTCTAAACACTATGCATGGTGCTACAACCAGTGAGCATCCTTTGTCCCAGAATCTCACCCTGGGACTTTAGATACTCCCAAATCTATTGGCAGGTATCCTACGTGCCAACCCAAGCCCAGGTTCAGATGCCACCATGCTTGATCAGAGCCAAACTGCCAGCACTTTCTTATGACTGCTTGCCTCGAAAATGAAGAAATACTTCAACTTTGATGACCCAGTTCTTACTCACTCACTGGAGAGTTATAGAGAGCAATATAAAATAAATAAGAATAAGACTTGTTTGTATGTTTATTTGCTTATTTTTTTTTCTGTGTACAACATTTTTTTCAGCAAATACAATAATTTTGAGCCTCCAATCATATTAAGACTTAACGGCGCTACTGGGAACTGTGGGATGAGCTCCCACGAGTCCTGGAACAGCAAGGCTCCTGCTGGGAATGGCTGGTACCATGGGCGACTGCTACCACCTTAGTTGGGTGGTGGGCCACATGCTCCCCAGCAACCAGTCAGTGACTGGGGGGCATCCCCCTGCGGCCAATCTCACCAATGGGGGGGATCCCCCCACCAATCACAAGGCTGGCACTCACAGGGGTGCCCCCCCTGCCTGTTGCCTAAGGGGTGAGTGTAGCCAGTCAGGGGGTGCTCCAGCATTCGCAGCGGGTGCATATGCACCCCCTACGCATCGCCACTGGCTGGTACACAGCAAGCTCTAGGCCCTGTGGGCTTCAGGGGATGGTTTCGGTGGGGGTGAGCCTGTCTCAGGCAGGGGGATGGACTACATGACCTGTGCAGGTCCCTTCCAGTCCTATTTCTCTGCAAGTCCATGACTGATAGAAGCATGACATGTTGGCTGCCCTGCTTTTCCTGTGGCTGGTTATGAAGTGGTTAGGTCTGAACTTTGTCAAGGTAGTCTCATGTAACATTTAAGTGATGGATTTGTATAAGAGGGTTTGCACAGGGATGATTCCTGCCTCAGGCAGCCCCAGGGACCTCCTCTCTTCCTAGCTCTGGCCAAGCTGGCCATCTACAAGACCAGAAGGGAAGCTGTGACCAGGAGGAAGCCAGGATAGTGTGGGGTTGCTTTCCTCGCACTCCTGTGCTCCTATCTGTGGACAGAGTTTCACTGGTTGACCCCCACAGGCTCCCTCAACTCTTTCAGAGGGCAGTGGGTGCTGACCAATGTGCTCTGTTCAGTGCTCACTTACAATGCCCTAGTTCGTAACCTATAACCTCACTCCTGTTCCTGTTTTCTTTATTGTTGTCCCAAGCAATTAGTTGCTAGGTCCCCAGGGGCCTCTCTTCTTAAAAGGGGCGTGGAAGGATCAGCTGTGCCATCCTGGATATCCTCCTTGAATTCATCTGCCACAACTTTGATGGAAAAAGGAAGGATCTAAAAATAGACAGTCCTATGAAACAATATGGATGTTAACTCTGTGACTCAGGAGGTTGGCTCCTCTTCCCAGGGCTCCACCATCCCCATACCTTGCCTTCTTCACACCAGATGTTATGCATTTACTCATCAGTTCTCATCTATGGGGGCTTCAACTCACAGGTTATCTTGATCAGACTCCTGGAGTCTCATGCCTCACTCCTGGTCACTTGCCCCATTCTTCTCCACATGAGTCCCAAGCCAGTTTTGCTGCAGTTCACTCCAGCCCTTAACCTTCAGGGCCGTGCCACCTGGGGACACCGTCCCTGACTCACACCAACACACACCTCTGTCTCATCTCTTTTCCAGGTCCCTGGAATGGTTGCCCACACCCACCGGTATCTGACTCACCGGCTGGGACACTGTAGCTGCCTTGTCATCCTGTCTCTGCAGGTAAGTAATTTGCCAAGACTCCTTCCTGACCCCAGGGTCAATCTCTCACTGGCAGCATCTCCCCACGTTCCTTCAGGGTCCTCTTTGTGCCCTCCTCTTCTGGATCAATGCTGACTGCCTTGTCTGTGTCCCTTAAATTTCCTGCATTGATCAGCTACGTCTGCTGTGGCAGCACCCGATTCACTGCTTCCCCAGCTCTCTCAGCGGATCTGGGTAATTACCCTCCTATTCTTTGTAGCATTCCTCCCACCCAGGTTTGCTGCACCTTTTCTCCCCACCAGGGCTCGTTCTGATAAGTTTCTCTTTTCTCCTCTGGGATTTTGGCACAGGGTGGGTTTACTGCCCTGTCACAGAGGGATTATATATTTCATGATGGGCTGAGGCCGATGACATCAGCACACATCAAGTAGGCCTGGTTCTGGCCATCTACAAGACAAGGATGAAGGCTGTAGCCTGGGGGATCCCAGGAAGGTGTACAGCTGTCTTCCTGTCACTCCTCTGCTCACATCTCTAGGCATCCACAGGCTCCCTTGACACATTCAAGGGGCAGTGGGCACTGCCTGGCATACTCTAGTCAGTGTCTTCCCTTGGCACTCTTACTATAAACTTTTGACCTCCACTCCTGTCAGTGTTTTCATTATTACTTGTAACTCCTAAGTAACCTGTAACACTTCATTAGTGGCCCTTAGTACAAAAAGGGGCTTATAGTTTCCTTGAAGGGCACCTGGGCCCATATTTCCCCTGACATATTATAAGTCCTATCACTCCTTCACTTAGGTCTCGGGGCAGAGTTTCACTAGTCAGCATCCACAGGCTCCCTCAACTCATTTAAGGGGCAGTGGGTGCTGGCTGGTGTACTTTGCTCAGTGTCCACTTCTGGATCTCTTGTCATTAACCTGTGGTCTCATTCCCCTTCCTGTTTTCTTATTGTTTGTCCCAAATATTCAGTTGATGGGACCCTGGTGACCTCCCTTATTAAAGAAGGTTTATAGTTTTCCATAATGGGCAAAGCCCATGGCCTTGTGGCACTACAAATAGGCTTGTCGCTCCTCCACTCATGTCTCTGGACAGGGTTTCACTTGTCAGTGTCCACTGACTCCCTCAACTCATCTAGCAGGTAGCAGGCTCTGGCAAGTGCACTCTGCTCATTGTCTCCTAACCTCTGGCAGGTTAGGGGGTTAGGTCTGTGTTGGGTCAGGGTTGACTATAGTCTTATGGAGCATTTAGATGATGGATTTGTACCGGATGGTTTGGATAGGGATGATCCTGCCTCAGGAAGGCCATTAGACTAGATGACCTCTAGACATCCCTTCCAGCCTGACTTATCCATGCTTCTATGAAGCACTCACTGAAACAGGAAGTTGTGATGCGGAGCAGTACTACTGGCCACCATGAAGCTAAGCAGCTGTAGTCATTTTACCTGCTAAGGGCTCCCAGCCAGCCCCTGCACCCAGGCCTGTCTGCCCTGGGGTGTGGCTATAAGAGGATCCAGAATTTTAAGAAAGGGGGTGGGAGTAGATGGTGAGCTACACCATTGTATATAATATATATGGTTTTCTCCAGTAAAATAGAGACTAGAAGCTTTACAAGTATGCCAGGGGCCTAGGGCTACGTGACTTAGTTAAAAACTGAAGGAAAAACAAATAAAACTTAATTGAAAGGAGTTAAAACAGTGAAACAGGAGCTTCCTGATGAGGAGCAGATGCCCTTAGTGGCCCCCATCACCAATGGTAGCTTATAGCTCTACTTGGTGGGCTTTGCCCTAGATCACAGAATGACATATCAAAAGCCCTGACCAGGAGCAGCTAACGGGTGGCAGAATAGCCAGATAAAGGGTGGCTTGACTGATGGAACATCAAGACCATTAAAAAGAAGAATTGATCCTTAATGCCTGTGAAATGAAGAGTTTTGAAGGAATCAGGTAGATGATAATGACTCTCCACGTCAATTGACTCCCTCAGCATTGACTTACTTGAATTGCTACTGTCACTGCCAGGCACTTGGTTTTAAAATTTGGGTGGAACAGGACTCAAAGTGGGGTTCAAGTGCACCAGTGCCCTCCCCCCCCCCCCTCCTGATCCACCTCTGATTGTGGCACTTGCATTTCCCACAGCCCCCAGCCCCAAGGAGCCCAGGAAAGAATTGAAGCTGGGTTCCCTCAAAAAAGTACAGGGTCATCAAACTGGGGGCATTCTGAGCAAAATATTTTGGATTAAAAAAACAGAGAGTTTCCAATGAAACTTTGCATAGCTGAAAACTTTCTAACAAGCTTTAGTGCTATCAGCCTTTGTTGACAGCAAGCCTTAAAAAAAAAACCAGTGCTGTCACTGCCATTCCTCTTCACTCCTGTGAAGTGTTAAACTATATACTCAGTTTACCCACTGATGATACTCAGGGGGTATCTGAGTTAAACATCAGTGTTACAAATTGTTCCCTGCCAATAAACCATGTAAACAAGGAAAGGAAAGATCACAGATTCAAATGAATGTTATTTTGTTTTGATACTCTACCAGATGACATTTACGTACTTTTTTGCCCAAATTGCCCTATGAAGCCAAGAAACCAAAAGGAAAAAATGGATTCTGAGGTAATAAGTTTCACTAAGTGAAAATCAGTCCTATAGAAGCCAGTGAGGCATTCATGTCCCCGCCTACCTAATCTGCCCCTGCTGAAACACAGGGCAGGAGTGGGCAAAATTTGCTGTGATGTTGGATATCGGACTAGGCTGGCTGTAATTTCAGTTGCTCCTCCCTCTGCCAGGGTCTGTTTGTAGACTCAAGCAGATCTCACTGCATCAGTTACACTTGGGTCATGTTTCAAATTTTCCTTGCAATGAGGAGTAGGGCTAGAAACATATTTTTTTTAAAAAATGAAACCCGAGATTCTCACATCATAACAGGACTCTGGGTTTTGAGGTCCTAACACATACATATTTTGTGGTGTGTCATGCACCAAAAAGGAAGCAACCCAAGGAGCTCAGCAAAAGCCCTGTAATTATATTTCGAATACATACAGAATACACTACAGCAGTTCCCCATTTTAGCATCATGAACAGCTTCGCTTGCAAGCAGAATTTGTAAGAGTAATTCGGTATTGCTAACCCCACATATTTTTTAAAAAAATCATGATTTGGGGGGTTCAAATGTATTCAATTTTAAAACAATGAACTGGGGGGTTCTTTTGGTTTGCTTTGTGGCTTCTGAAGCTTTGGGATTCACACTTCCATCTGAGACTGTAACCAGGAAGGCAAGAAATTAATTTATTGAAAATAAGAGCTGAGATTTTCATTTAATGACATGACTCCAAGTTCCAGACCTCTAAGAAAAACATTGAATATTGGTTGGCTAGAATGGCCTCACAACTTTTCAGCTTCACTTCAAACCCTACGCTACTTCTTATTTTTGACTAAAGTTATCACTCCTCTCCCTCCTCTTCCTGCTCATCACTTACCCCCAACTCCATGCCTACATACATTACTTCTGGGGTGATCTGTTTACAGTTTCTTTGAGTGTATAGAGTTGGAGGAGGTTCTAGGCGAGAGTCTCGTAATGAAGCAAGGGGAGGTAGCTCTGCAAAAAAACCTGTTTTCTCTAATTCAACAGAGCTTGCTATTCTATGTTCAAAGAAAGTGGTTGTTCATGATTCTCCACCACTGTCATATGGTACAGAATGTTTCTGAGGGCAGGGGCTCTCTTTTTATGTCTGCCCAATGCCAACAAAATAATGAATCACAGCAATAGTGAAAATACAAGTTCTCCTCACATCACTGAGCCACCATAAACCCATTTATTTTCTTCATCATCTGGTTGTTTCACTGTAATATTTTTGCTTGTTTATTTTGTTGCCTTGTTTTGTACCAGCTTTTGTGAGGGTGGTTCTGAAATCTGTCCAAAATTTGGTCTTCTAAGATTTGCTGATCAGAGATAAGTTAATGGCCCTCAATTTTTTTCCCCTCATACCAAAGTGATTTTTTAAATTACTGTTAACAAAGAATCCACTGTACAATTGACAACAGACACTATATAAATCATAAAATAAATAAGATTATCAAGGACTTGGAGACTCTTTTTCTAGGTTTTAGAACAGTAATTCAATCTACTTGTTCAGTCAACTGGTGGCTACACAAGATGCTGACAACAGTAGTATTTTGTTTTAGAAAAGTTTCTTTTATATTGTTGTGCCCCACTGACTAGACTGACCTCTTTATCCCTCAGTTCAGTATATAACTTTACATAATTCAATGCATTTAATTATAGTGGCATGCTCAGGTAACATTTTTTGTTGCAGCTTTAACCCATTCTATATTTTTGCAATATTCAAGTTAATAATTTTTGTATCAAAATGATCCAAAAATACCTGCACACTGCTTTGATGAAAAAATAGTATAATGAATATGAACACCATATATTATAAATATAGATATATAATTTAATATTTTTTTCAAACATCTACATTTCTGACCTGAAATACTTCCTTCAAGTGCAGTTCTTCTACTACTCAAGCATTCCCAAGAAAGCAGAAATGGACCCCAAAAATAAAATATTTTAAATACATTTTATTTTTTGTCCAATTTTAGCCTCAGAACAGGACAGGGTAACCTAATTTCATACTTCGTAAAATAATTTTAAGAGCATCACTTCCGGAAGTGAACATGCTACTGCTGCTGCTTTTTTTCAAATAGCTGAGTAATACACTCCTGAAATAGGGATTTATAATTGAAATGCTGACATAATCTGAACCATAGCAATGCAAATTATGATTCTCTAGTACATATGGTGCTGCTGGAAAACAGATGGACTACATTTCATGTTCCATTTGCAACAAGCGTTCTATATTAAGTAAGATTGGAATTTACACATCATAAAACAATAGGGATTTTGTCAGTATCACAGTAAGAGCTGTTGACTTGATAGTGAAATTCTTTCATAACTAAAAAAATTAGATAAATAAAACTGCAGGAAAAAAATGAAAGAACAGAAAACAAAAGGGCAATGCCATCTAGGATTACAATCCTGCACTCCTTTGAGCAAAACAAACAAAGAAAAATATCTATTTAATTTCCTTAATTTTATAACATTTCAGGTTGTCAGTATTTGGATTGGTTAAGGCCCAGTTCTTTATATCTTGCCCACTCAAAATTCCCTTAGACTTTTGTCTTGGGCAAGATATAAAGATATTTTTCATTATTTGCTTTGCTATATCTACTAATCTCTTACTGACAGGTATCTTTAAGTGTATGTCTGCGGAGCAGAATGCTGTACTGTATATTGATACAAGCCAGCTCAGGTACCAGAAACAGTATAAATGCATTTAGCATAGTGCTCTACCTGAACTAAAACAACCTTGCTTAGAACACTGATTTTCAACCATGGTACCACAGCACCCTGAGGTGCCCTGAGATCCTTTTAATGGTGCCATGAAGTACTTCAAAATGTTAGCAGTGTTATTTGAGCACTTGCACACAATTCACAAAATAAATACCGAGATTTCAATAGGAATCCATAGTGTCAACACACATTCTGACCTGGGCCCATCTATACATGCACTGAGATGCTTTAGTTAATGCGCATTAAATCTAGTACCCTTGGGTGCCTATACATGAGCAGGGAGGCTGCTCCAATGAACAGTAATTCCAGTGCATCGGAGCAGACTGGGCCCTGGATTACCATACTCCAGCAGCCTCCTATATCTCAAGCATCAGTGTCCCCGTGCTTCAAAATAGTGGCAAGGCACTTTATCTAAAGCTCATTCGGCGAGCTTTAGATAAAGTGCCCCTGCCGCCATTTTGACACACAGGAACACTGATAAGACATTCCGGGCACTTTAATTAGAGCAGCTCTCAGAGACTCTAATTAAAGCACATCCCCTCCTCACACTCCCAGATCACGTGTACAGCTGTCCTCCTTTGTAAGGTACTAGGAAAATGTGCATTAGCCTGCCTTAATGTGCATTAACTAAAGAGTTTAAGTGATGCTTAATGCTCATTAGCCTTAACTAAATAGCACTTTTTTAAAGTAATGCTTTAATATGCATTAAAGCCCATGTATAGATGCACCTAGGTGTGTTGCTGATAGCAGAAGAATTGGTTGCAACAGAAGGAGGGGGGCACCAGGTGGAGGTAGGGGCCCTGGTGCAGCAGGGAGACCTCTCGCTCAGTAGGCATGGGGGTACCAGGCATGCAGTGTAGCAGGGGCTGCTGTTCTTGTGCCCCTTCTAAATGAGTGCCCAGGACTAGTATCTTGCACACTCCCCTCCTAATTACACTACTGCCAAACCCTGCCCCAGGATGTAAATGTCTCCTAATGGCCTCCAGTGATTTTTTCAGCTATCATATTCTCAGGGCTGTAATCAAGTGCATTTTCTTGCTGACCTTATTGATGTAATTGTACACAGAAAGAGAAGTAAATGTATTGAGAACTGCTTTCATTTCACAAAAAAATGACCATGGTAGTAACACATTTGTCTACTGGGCTGTGCACCTGCAACCACGTTTCCCTTGACATTTCTATTTATATTAGCTGCTATAAAGAAAGAGATGTACTGAAAATCAGCATTTGAAATACTGGCTGTGGCTGTATAGATGAGTTTTTCCTGGATAGTTTCACTTTGACATTCCTCATTTTTAGCAATCTCAGCATGCTCCTTAGGTCACTAGGTGATCATGTCTTTGCTGAGGCTGGCAAATATTTCTACTTGTGGCCTATTTGTTGCACTAGATGTGCAACTATTTCCCACTTGTAGCTCTCATTGCCTTTTCACCATTTATAAAGACAGAAGCAAATAAAAAGCACACCTTAACATAGGTCTTATTGGCTCCTGCCCAAAATTCCAATAGTACTGGTTCAAATTATAACTAAATGCAATTTTACAGTAGCATAACTGGGGCAGGGTGACAGGGGTAGCTGCTCCAGGTACCAACTGTTGTGGGGGCAGGTGGCAGGAGGGGCAAAAATAAATGCTGATGCTTCAGCCACATGATCATGCCAATGGCATGCAACAGCCAGAAGTTGCTGCTGGTCCTGGCTATCACAACTGCCTTGGGCCCCCAGCTGCATTTGTTATGGCTCTATAATCTCTCTTTAGGAGTCTAAAGTTGCTATTCCTTTGGATGAATCATCTAATGGCAATAGATGGTGAATGTGAGAGGCAAGGATTTCTTAGGGTAGAAGCAGACATTGTGTGATATCTCATTTGTGCCCCCATAGCCATTTTTATGGCAACACAACTTGTGGGCAAACAGGCATTGTTATTCTTTATCATGCCACATTAAAGGAAAATCAGTGGTATCACAAAAGGAAGCAATAGACTCTGCCACTTTATTGTGGCTGATGTCTGTTAGCCCTGTGTCGAGAGAGTATGAGCAGTCTAAGCTGCTTGCATTCTCCAGCCACCCTGTGCAGCATAGCATAGTAAAAAACAGTTGGCAGCATCTATATGAGTTAAACTGAACAGCAATTACACATCAGAATTAAATCTCATCAAAACATAAAGGACACACACACATACACTATTAGGAAAATATTTCTCACAGAACAACATCTCCCTCTTTGACCTTACTATCCATGTGCTCAAAGAAAATCTACCCAGCATCTTTCAAGATGGACATGGGAACAAAAATTCATAAGCTGTCTAGACACTGAGCACCAAGGACTCAACACCAAGGTTTTATGACATTATAACCTAACTGATTCCTCTATACTAGAACTAAGGGACACCCACTAAAATTAGTAGGTGAGAAGTTTAAAACTAAAAAGAGAAAATACTTTTTTTTATGTAACTTGCAGTTACTTTGAGGAATCCTTTGCTAAAGGACATGGTAGAGACAGATAGCATCACCAGAACCAGGCGCAAAAAAGGAATAAATTCATGGAGGATAGATCTATTAATAGTTATTGAATAGAACTGTTGGAAACATTTCCTCTGGCATCTCCAAATAATGGTGGGTGCAGGGAGGGTATTGAATAAGGGATAGCTCACTCTAGATATATCCAGTGCTCTTCCTAGATAGCAACCACTCCTGCCATTGTGGAAGACAGAATAGTAGGCTAGCTGGACCATTGGTCTGATCCAGCGTGGCACTTTTTATGAATTCTTCCCACACTGAAAATTGCCAATGACCCCCCCTTCCTTTTTATAGGACTTGATCTAGTTAGTCTTTTTTGTCCTGCTAATTGTTTGTTGGCTACCCCTAGGAATTTCTCTCTCCACTCTTCCAACTGTTTTTTACTATGCTATGCTGGCTTTTACTCCTTGACCTGAAAAATCATGTCTTACATTTGAAAGCCCAAATTCTAATTCTATCCCAACTATGCAGTTGGTCCTATAAGAGATGTCACCCTAAGAAATCTTTTTCTCTCAAATTATGCCTGGATCATTCTGGCCACAACATCATTATAACAGTACCATGATCAATAAACAGAATAACAAGAACAATCCATGCAGTGGAAGAACACCCACCTGTGAACAATATCCTCTCACTTTCATCATACAAGGTCCATTAATTCACAGCAACATAGAGTTTTCCATTTATAAACCACTTTAAAAAGGTTTTATCTAACACTAGCATAGTTTTAACTTAACAAAAATACCTCAAAGGCTTTTAAGAGAGCACTTTTTACATTTTAACCAAAGATTACTGATTAAGCATTGGTTTTGCCCATCTGAATCTTGTGTCAAAAAAAGCAAACTATATTGTTTGTCTCTCCAGATAACTAAAATGAAACTAAACAGAAACCTATCTTGTTTTAAAGACTATTAGTAATTCATAAACTCAGAATTGGTTTATACCATGAATAAATGTTTGCCACTGCACAAAATGAATACACAGATGTATCAGACAATTGACCTTAACATTGAAGGTCCCTACCAGTGGATACATACAGACATTCGGAGAGTTTAGGAGGCAGTTAGATTACATTAAAAATGGCCACCCAATCTAACATAGTTCACCCAAGTGCAGACCTAACATTTAGATCCCTGCTTTGGTCAAGTTTAAGTGTACACTGTACAAAAGTTCAGCATAGTTAGATTGGTCTAAAACTGGCTGACCTCATCTTTTATTGACCCCAGCAGTTTTTCCTGCCCAGAGCAGGGAGGCTGGACCCAATGATCTCACAAGGTCCTTTCCATCCCTAAACTTCTGTGAATCTGTGTAAAACCCCACCTCTGAGGTAGTCTAACTTATATTGGGTCTGGTGATCCCTATCTAACTGAATTTCTGCAGTTCCCAGTGCAGCCCTGGGGCTGGAAAAGCCCAGGCACTTACCCCAGCCCCAGAACTGTGCTTTTCCTACCCACCGCAATACCAGGCTATTTTTAGTCCCCCAGCCCCTTCCTCTACCCCTAGATGGACACCCCCATGAACCAGCCAGCTCCCCCTGAGCCCACCAAATACCCAATCCTGCAAGCTATTCCTGATGCCAGTTTTACCAGTGTTTGTCAGTGCTGGGAACTGAAGAAGCAAATTTGGGTGGGGAGGAGAAGGCAGGATGGGTTTGCTGGGGTGGGGATGTTGTTTGTCTGGGAGTGAGAGGGTCAGGGTGCTAAAAACAGCCCTTGGTCCTGGGGAGTGGGAAAGAGTCTCCATGCCCCCATGCATCCCCCCAGACTCTTCTACCTCCCTGAACACACAAACCCCTCCTAGAACCCACCAGCTCCCCTACAGACTCTCCCACAATCCCCACCACAAACTCTGCTTGCCTTCCCAATCCCAATCCCCCCTGCAGACCCTGCCTGCCCCCTGATCTCCCCTAGCCCACCCCCACAACCTGCTGATCCTGACTTACCTTATTTGTACCTTGATCTAATCTCCCCCTAATGTCCCTGAATGCCTGTGTGGCCCTGTTAGTTACTCCATGAAGGTGGGTATCTACCCAGAACAAGGTGATATTTAACTAGAACAGGTTTTGGAAATATTTTCAGAGATGCTTCATCTGAATTCAACAGAAGTTGCAGGTGCTCATTAAGCCTGCAAATCCAGCAAAGGTGCCTCAGATATCTAACCTTATTCACTTATCTAAACTTTTGCTTTCTGTCTTGACCATGATGATGGGCAAAACAGCTATCACTGATAGCTGTTTTAATTGGGCTGTTCACACAGACAACTTTTTGTTGATCAGTTACAGCTAATGTAGAGCAGGGCTATCCAATTTCTAAGCATCTGGAATCTGCACTAATAGGAGCTGCATGCCCCATGGGCCACACAAGTGGGGGGTCACAGGCCTTCAGACCATATGCCTCACACAAGCCTGTCAGAATGATATTCACAACAGCCAACATACTAAGTGTTGGTTAAGCTAACAAAAAGAAAACACTACTGAAAGGGTGCACCTTAAAAATTCTGCCCTTATTAGGTCCTTGGGTACTTTGGGCTTCAGGGAGATGTCTGTGATACATGAAGATTCCAAAATCAGAATGTCTATTTGAAGTGAGTCATTCCTTTTCAAAATAAGGGAGTGATAACTTTTTAAAAAAAATTGTCAGATGGAGAGGAGCTGGTGGTAGTCCCTTGTATAGGTTAGTTCATTGGCTACAGTGGTTTATGTATTTGGTATTAAACAGTCACTGGAGCCAGGATCATAAGGCAAGTCTCCTTGCATTAATGACTAGGCTAGAGCATGTTGCCCCTCCTACTGTTCTCCACCCCCTCTCCACCCCTGCCACTGCCCTAAGGAAAGCCTATAGCCACATGGTTGGAGCACTCTCCTGGGGTGTAAGAGATATAGGTATGAATGCCTTCAAGCTGAGGAGGTCGCAGAACCTACATTTCTTACAGTTTGGGTGACTGGGCTTAATTAGTGCTCATTAAGAGTAAAGCACAATACCTTCCTCTCCTGTGGCCATTTTATTTTATTGTGGCTGCTGGGTTTATGAAGAAGCAACACCTTTCAGTAGCATGTATGCTAAAAGCACATCTATTGGATTGGGTCCCTCAGGGAAGATAGGTTTGAGGATTCCTATCAGATTTAGGTAGGATATAGGTACCAAGCGGCATAGCCACAGGGAGCTGGAGGCACTTATAGGTATGTGCAAAAACAGAACTACAGTCATTTGGCGAACGTTACCTGTGGAAATTTAGGTATCTATACTTTTAGGCAGGGATTTTGAGAATTACGTTCCTGGACACAGGCATCTACACCTGCCTAAATCCCACTTTAGGGACCTAAATCCTTCCTTCCATATAATGAGATTGTTGTTATCCAGATAACAAGAGATTTATGATAGATTTATCGTATGGCATATGGGAACATTTGATGGTCTGTCACAAACGTGCCTTATTATTTTAGCTGTTGTAAATTGCAGGATTTGATCATCATTATTTTCCAAGACAAAAAGGGGTGAAAAACCTTAACCCCCTCAGAGCAATATAAGATACAAATACAAACCCATTGTTTCTAAGCCAGCATCACCTCAGCACATCTAAGGATACAGGTTAATACAGCTTGCACTGCATGCAAAGAGCATGAGCATTTCGGTCTTGATAAATAACTTGACTCCAGGATGAACATGACCCACCAATGCGAGAAAGCGATCAGTAAAGCTAAACGCACCTTGTCGTGCATCTACAGATGCATCACAAGCAGGTCCAGGGTGGTGATCTTTCCCCTCTATGCAGCACTGGTCAGGTTACAGTTGGAGTACTGTGTCCAGTTCTGGGTGCCGCACTTCAAGAGGGATTTGGCTAGCACTGAGAAGGTCCAGAGGAGGGCCACTCACGTGGTCAAGGGACAGCAGGGCAGGCCCTATATAGAGAGGCTAAAGGACCTGAACCTATTCAGCCTCCACAAGAGAAGACTGAGAGGGGATCTGGTGGCCACTTACAAACTCACCAGGGGGGACCAGCGGGAATTGGGGGAGGCTCTGTTCCCCCAGGCACCACCCAGGGTTACTAGGAATAAAGGCCACAAATTATTAGAGAGAAGGTTCAGGCTGCACATCAGGAGGCATTACTTTATAGTTAGGGTTGCCAGGCTCTGGAATGGGTCCCAAGTGAGGTGGTACTCTCTCTTACCTTGGGGGTCTTCAAGAGGAGTCTGGACAGATATTTGGCTGGGGTGATATGACCCCAGCACCCGTTCCTGCCGAGGGCAGTGGGTCAGACCTGATGATCTATTTAGGTCCCTTCTGACCCTAAACACTATGATACTATGTTGATACTATGAAATAGAGACTTTGCTTTGTTATATTTCCTTACTACTATTTTTCTTATGTATTATTTACCAAAAATATAAATGAAGTGTGAACATATTACTATGGACACAAGATCCAGCCCATACTGTTATTTGCAACCTGTATAGTAAAAGTGTATTCTTTCCAAAATGTAAATTTTGGAGTGACAACTATTATTTTCCCCAGTCTTAAATCCATGAATTGTGATATCCAACATCTTTAGCTGACTAAGATATAACAATAAAACTTTGTGTGTCAAGAAGCATGGAGAACAAGAAAATTCATCTGTTTTACATTTTTTCTGTGATTGTTTTAAGCAATAAACCTAGTTCACTCAGACTTACAGCATCAGGAAGAATTAGTTACAGATCATTTTCTAATTTCTGATGCATTTGACATCTCTTATCTAAGCAGCGTATTTGTGCCTTGTGGGTAAAGTAATCTGCATTTTAATTTGTAGTGGAATAAAAGAGGAAAATACAAAATGACTGAAACTGGGTTCATCAACTTACACAAAGAGAAAATACAAAATTGAATCTTATACAAGAGAATTGGATATTCCGCCGTAAAAGCCATGCATTGGTCTTTATAGAACTCCTGTTGACAGTAATGCTACCGATGTTAATGGACATTCTGTGCATAGACCCAGGGCAATATCTGACTAAATAAGCAGCTACAGACTACAGGAATACACCAAGGACATTATTTGATCCACAGTGTACAGCTGGTGTCACAAGATCTATCACATAAAGAGCTGTAATGAAATTTCCATGTACATGCGTTGTGAATAGACCAAATGAAAACAAAATAATTTAATATGCAAAACATTTGAACTGATCTTGTTGACAAATCTTATCATGACTCTTCGTCACTAGGTCTGCTATATAAAATGAAATCCATCTCACAGTAAAATCAGCTTAGTGACCTTCACTATGACAGTATCATAGACACAGTGGAAGCAAGGCATTTAAATGTTAAAACATGAACAGCTGGGGTGAAATATAAGACTTAAAAGAGTGACACATTAAATAAACTGGAGCCTGATGAGATGAGATGAGTTCATGAATTGTGATGATAGTCATGCTGTTTGACAAATGATATTCAGTAACACTTGGTACTCAGCAGGGATCTTTCATTGATGATCTTTAGGAGTGTAGTACTCCATTTAGAGGAATATTTCACATAAGGCCTTGAAAGGTTTAATTCCTCTTGCATACCTATTACACAGATTAATATTTGTTGCCAGGGAGAGCCATTCTAGAGACAAACTTTGATGGTACAAAATTTACCATTTAATTTAAAAGTCAACATTTACACATACATCAGAGTATAACAGTGTCTGAGTCACAACTGTTAGGGTGCTATACTGTGTCACTAAAGCTACAGTGTTGCGGGAGGTTCATTGACCTAAAACAGGTTGTACAGGTGACACTGCAATGTTTTGGAGGGGCTTAGGTTTGTAGATCCAAGGGATATTTATCTCATTGGAAGACTGTAGATCCAAGGGATATTTATCTCATTGTCTGATCACTGGCACCAGATCTAGTTTAACCCATTACTAAGTGGCTCACTGTAGGGAAGTAAGGTAGCACAATCCATTCCAACTTACCTCTTAAAACAGGTTTCATATACCATTTAGCTCAGTCACTGTTCCAAGTCAATGAAGCAGGAAGGATATAAACAGCAAGAACTTCAAGGAATAAACTCTAAGGCAAGGGGCAGACATTACACATAAACCAGTTTAAATGATTAGAAACTGGTTTGACCCTGCAACAGAACAGGCATTCAGTGCACATAAACCAGTTTGAAAATGGCTGAAACCAGCTTGAGATAAACCTGACTGAATGTAGGTCAAAATAACTGATTTGGCTCAAACCAGTTTATGCAATGTCTGTCCCAGACCCTTTGCTGGTTTAAGTTAAATCCGAGACCCCCAGCATCCCAGCATGCTCTCTGGGCTGGGCTCTGCTCTAGAGAGCTGGGTTGGCCCCTCCCCTTTGCTCTCTAGCCAGACCAGGGCTGGGGCATGGCCAGACTTTGGCCTGCTATGACCTCTGAGGAAAATTCCTCTCTCTGTCCCCTCTCCCCCTCACTGGCAAACCCTGCAGACCAGCTGGGGTTTGCCAGTCCCAGCCCTACCTGCATGGCTTTTCTGTAGCCAGGCAGAGATGGAGTTAATTCCTCCCTCTGTCCAGCTTGCCTGCAGTCAGGGAGGGGATTAATTCCACAGTGGTTCCAGAGAGGGGGAGAGAGGTAAGCTAGTAGCTTGCGTGCAGATCCAAGACCTGCACCTGTAAGCCCACAGCTCAGACCTTCAGGACCAGACTGAGAAGTGGGGAGTGTTGGCAAAGACCTGACAATTATCACACATATGTGCTAGAGATGGAGTTAAGGGAAGCTGCAGACAGCTTCTGGCTGGAAATTGCAGACCAAAGAATGCAGAGAGCTACATTTACATTATAAAGCATAACCTGTAAAACTTAAACACAGCCTTTCTGAATGCCTGGCTGTAAGAAGATACTCTGTCCTCAGGATTAGTGAGACTTATGCAAAGCTTTCTTTTGTAGTCCTGCTTTACATTTTAAGTTAGACTAAGTTGTGTATGCTGTGTTTTAGTGGGCTGTATCTTAGCTTAGGTGAAGATTTTTGGTAGTTCCTTGTTGTATGCTTTGCAATTGCTGTTTTCAATACATGCTTGCTTCAGAGAAAGGATTTGTTCCCATCCCCACTCCTCAGTCTGGCAGCAGCTTCCCCACTCCAGGCAGGTACTTGGCATCCTGTGTCCTGTTAGCCTCAGCTGGTGCCTGGCAATGCCCCCTCTACTCCAGCAGGGAGGGGTGAGAGCCTTAGAGGGCATCCCTTTTCCCTCCCTTTTGGCAGTGTCTGGTAGGCATGCTGTGGCACCCCCCAGCTTGTGGCTTGAGCCACTGCAGGCACATGCCTGCTTGGGCTGTGCGAAGATTTAGTAGCCAACTTGATTCGGAAAAGATTTGGCCTGATTCGGGGCCCAAGTCTCCAAATTCAAATAGAATCAGGTGACCCATTAAGAGGTCCAAATCAAATCGGAAGCCTCCAAATTGCTTTGAAGAGTTTCAGGGCTGATTCTGAGATTCAGCCAGAGGCTGTACAGGTTTCCTTCACATAAAGTGAACCCACTTTATAATGTAAGAATTAGGGATAGATTTCCAAGGCAGCAAGGGGGGGAGAGAGTGAGGCTGGGATTAGGGACAGGGCAGGGGGAGGGGTGCCATTCTCAGAGCTGCCTGTCCTGTACCTGGGTTCTACCTGTCCACACTCTCCCCAGCTCCTGGGCTGTGCTGTGCCATGGTTCAGGCAGCTGGTGTCGGCTGCTCCCAGGGTCTCTGCAGCAGGGCTTGTGGGGAGTGGCAGCAAGTGAAGTCCCTGCAGCGCAGGATGCAGCACAGCTTGTCCGCACTCAGCCTAGTCCCTGCTGCAGTGGCCCTGGGAGTGACCAGTGTCATTTGCAATGAGATCTGTCAGTGGGTGCAGGGGTGGGGTGGGGGATACCTCTTGCTGCTCCGCACCCCCTGGGAAGGCTCTGGGCTGGGGGGCTGTGTTGGGCTCTTCCCAGGGGCACATGCCCTAGGATCTGCACGTGGGATGACAGCAGGCTGCTGCTTCAGGCTGGGACCAGCGGCAGCATCAGGCTTATTCTTCCCAGTGCTCTGGGCAAGTGTGCCAAGTGCTGGGTACAGTCCAGTGACCCTGGATCTGGATACGGGATGACAGCAAGTTGCCACTGCAGGCTGGGGCGAGTGGTGGCACTGGGATGTTCCTGGGACTTGGTGCACCCACCCAGAGCACCAGGAAGAGTCAGCCTGGTGCTGCCACCAGCCCGAGTCTGCAGCGGCGGCCTGCTGTCTTCCTGCGTGCAGATCCAGGAGCATGCATCCCCAGGAAGAACCTGATACAGCCCCTCAGCCTGCAGCACCCCTGGGGGGCACAGAGAACCAAGGTACTCACCCCGCACCCTTCCCCGTACTCACTGACAGTTCCCATTGCAGCTGCTATCAGCTCCTCCTGGGGCTGCTGCAGCAAGGAATGGGGGGAGTGGCAGCAAGTGGAGCCCCAAGCGGCCTGGTTATGTGGTGCAGCTTGTCTGCAATCACCCTAGCCTCCGCTACAGTGGCCCCAGAAGCAAATGGCACCGGCAACTGGAACCGTTGGGGGGAGGGGGCGCCTCTTGCTGCTCTGCACCCCCCTGGAATAGCTGCAGGTTGCGGGGCTGTGTTGGGCTCTTCCTGGGGGCTCGTGCCCCCAGATCCACACAAAGGATGACAGCAGGCTATCATTGCAGGTTGGGCTGGTGGCAGCACCAGGATGAGTCTTCCTATGCTCAGGGTGGGCATTCTGAGCTCCAGGAACAACCCAGTGCCACCACCAGCCCCAGCCTGCAGTGGCAGGCTGCTGTCATCCTACATCCAGATCCAGGGGCACATGATCCCCAGGAAGAGCCCAACACATCCCCCAGCCCACAGCCCTTTTGGGTGGCATGGTGCAGCAAGAGGTGCACCCTGCCCTGGGCCCACCAACCCATTGACAGTTCTCTTTGCAGTTGGTGCTGGTACTTCCCAGGGCTGCTGCAGCAGGGGCTGGGGTGAATGTGGACAAGCTGTGCCATGTCCCACGGTGCCCAGGGCTCTGCTTGCTCCCACTCCACACAGCCCCAGCTGCAGTGGCCCCAGGAGTGATAGGCACCAGCTGCAATAAGAACTGTCAGTGAGTCGGAGGGCAAGGGGGGCAACCACCAGGAAGAATCAGCCTAGTGCTGCCACCAGCTCCAGCCTGCAACAGCAACCTGCTGTTGTCCTGCATGCAGATCCAGGGGTACATGGCTCCAGGAAGAGCTTGACAGAGCCCCACAGCCCTCCTGGCAGGCTCAGAGCAGCAAGAGGTGTTCCCTACCCCCTCTGCACCCACTGACAGTTCCCATTGCAGCTGGCATCGGTCACTCCTGAAGCTGCTGCAGCGGGGGCTAGGCTGCATGTGGACAAGCTGTGCTATGTCCTGTGCTGCCTGGGACACTTGCTACCATTTCCCCCACTTGCTACCATTCCCCCCTGTCCCTGCTGCAGTGGCCCCAACTGCCTACATCATGGTATGGTGCAGCCCAGGACCGAGGGTAAGTGGGGACAGGCAGACCATGGTGCAGCTCTGAGAATGGCACCTTCCCCCCTTCCCTTCCCTAGTCCCAGCCTTCCTCCCTCCCTCCCCACCTGGGAACATATCCCTATCTTTTAGGTCTGTCTGAAGCTTTGGTAGCCAAATCTCCAAATCCAAATCAGCTGAATCAAATCAGGACAGTGATTCAAATCACCGAATTGAATCACTGTCCCTCAAATCGGCTGAGTCTGAATCCAAATCGAATACTTGCAGCTTTGCACAGGCATTTTCTGATTTAACAGAGACGGTCTGTCCAGTTATTAATTAGTTTAAGCTGCACAGCTTAGACTAACCTGCAAAGAGTAAATCAATTCAGGTTCAGGCTTTTTGAATGTCTGTCCCTAGCCTAAGGGAGAAGCTTCTTAGGAAAAGGGGCAAAAATTAGAGGTCATAATATTTAACAAAATAACTAGAACATCCATTAGTTTTCCAAACCAACACTACAGCAGAGGACCAGGCAGCTTCTATATTATTGCTTGGCCATTTCTGCATGTTTCTGAGGCTGCAGAAGGTAGTCCTAGTACTCTGGCTTAATAATACATGCATAATTATCAGTTCTGTGACCATACTTTTTTGTTAGCCAAAAGTTGTCAGATTATGTGGATAAATGGGAAAGCCATGAGATAATGAATGGACTTGAGTATTGACAGTAATGTGACAACTTCTTTTTAACTCATTTTACTTGTAAATCCTCTGCTGTCACACAAATGGGTAAGAGGAATCCAGTCTTTTCTCTCCTGGGGGACTCAGTACCATTGTACAGAAGGAAGAAGATAAATTGCCGTGGATCACGGGAATACAAAGCCAATAAGGCTGTGCAAAATTTCTCTGGCTGTTTCAGTTTGACACTGTTTTGACTTGTTTGTGCTCAAAACAGAGAAATTGAAACAAAATGAATGGCTTCGAAACAGCCTTGAAATGAAACAATGGCAGTGGCAGTTGAAACGTTTTGAATTTTTCAAGTGTCAAAACTGAAGCTGGGTTTGCCTGCAGGGAAACAGAAAGTAAGGAGAGGGAGGGGATAGAGCGGGAATTGACTGGTCTGATATTGACTGTGCATTTGGCCAGGGACTGTCATCCTTCCCTGAGGTCCCTTCCAATCCCAGTGCTCTGGGAGAGGAATGGGAAAACAGCATAAAAAGCAGCATTGTTTGAACTGGCCTGCTTTCTCCCTTGGGGTTAGTTACTGAGCTGTCTTCCAGAAGCTCAGCGGTGTTAGACACCAAAGGCTACTATCTTTTATTTCCTACTTGCTAGCCTAGAAAGTGGGATTCTACAATACCTTTTGCTTTCTGTCTATACCCTTTTATTTTATTATATTAATTGATTGATTCCCTTTTCAATATATTCCTTCCCCAAAATGCTCTTTTTGCTTAGTCTATTTTGATTCTTTTAAAACCTGTGCTTTCTCTCACAGTGTGCATTCCATTCACCATGCAGGGAAGCACAGCATAACTATATTGCATATTATAGTATAGAATGTATATAGGAAGACATATATATACATTTATATATTTTAATTGTATTTATTACACAAATATATACATACAATTATCTTAATATCTACATATATTGCATCAATCAGATAGATAACATTACAGAAGAAAAGACATTTTTCAGCACACCGAGGTAAAGACAAGACCTTATGAAACACACCATGAAACATGCTGGAAAGGCAGCTGGCAAGCCTTCAGGGAGGGTCAGAAGAATGGGTAGAGGGAGAGGTGTAAGCAGGTGCTTCCTCAGCCTTTTGATGGGTTTTTCAACCCCAAACCTTGCATGATATGTCTGACTGGAAAGGACCCCCATTACCTTCCTGGTGAGGGAAAAATGACCAGACAAAAACTCTTTTTTCTAACTTGCTTTTTTAGCTATTCCAAAAGATTTTAAGTACAGTTACCATCTCCTACACCAGCTATTGGCAATCCCCAGCATGTGTGCAAGAGCACAGCACGAGGCCATTTTGCTTCACACACCACAGCTCCCTGAGGTTCTGGGCAGTTGCTTCCAGCCATGAAGCCCAGGCTTCTCCCAGCAAGTGCCTGACAGGCTGCAAGCAGCCTGAGTTCCATGGATGTCAGCAGCTACCCAGAGCCTGGGCCAGCTGCAGGGGTCGCACTAGTCTGTTCCGGGGGGGGGCGGGAGGGCTAAGGAGGGACTGGGTTTCAGCCCAGGCTCCAACACCAAAGTCCACCCCAACAACAGGCATCTCCCGAGGACAGGGAGCAATCTCCTAGCCCCTGCCAGGAGACAGCTGTCTTCTGGCCCCATGTTCTCTGCCAGCCCCTGGACTAGCACCCAGGAGGAGCCTAGAGCTCCCTCTGGCTGCTGCAGGGGGGCAGAGCAGGGTGGCAGTCTGGAGAGGCTGCAGACGATTTATAGGACAGGAGCAGGGTGGGCTCAGCTGCAGCGGGGCTGGGGGGCAGCAACCTGGTTGGTGGCTACAGGGGGGTTGAGGTGAATTTAGGGATGATTATAGCCTCCTCACCCAGAACCAACCCTGTGCACCAGGCTCCAGAGCCCCAGCCGGACTTTGTGCCAGAGGTGGGTGCATGCACCCTTCTGTGGGGATGACAGGAAAGGGCCCTGAGGTAGTGCAACCCCAGGCCCTTCCCCCACCATCTGCCCTGAGGTGCATGTGCAGTTGCCACCAGCATGGAGCTGATGCTGAGCCTCTGGAGCCCCAGCATTATCTTGGCAGGGGGCAGCCTGAGGCAGTGCATGTATACATGATTCTGGATGGATGGCAGGGGAGGAGCTCAGGTTGTGCTGCCCCAGTTCCCCTCGCCCCATATCATATGCCTCAGAGTTTATGGTGGAAGTAGGGACCTAAGGTTACACTGCCTCAGGCCCCTCCCCTGCCCTCCTCTCTGAGGGGTGCATCCAGCCACCTCTGGCCCAAAGTCAGGTGGTGCTAGGGGAGAGCTTGGCAGGGTATAGCCACCCCAAATTTGCCTTATCCACCCCCCACAGCCATCACTTCAACACTGCCTGGGCAGCCACCACCTACCCTGTGTAGCTGAGCCTGCCCCTCCCAGCACTGCCTTGGCTGCACGGCCCACTCTGTACAGACGAGCCTGCCCTGCTTCCATCTAGGTGGTTAGTGCTTTTCTCTTCTCTCCTCTTTTTTTTTTCTCTCTTTTCATCTCTTCTATTTTTTCTCTCCTTTTTCTCTTTCTCTTTTTTCTTTCCCTTTTTTCTCTCTCTTTTTCTCTCCTGTTTTCTTTCTTCTTTCTTTCCCTTTTTCTCTCTCTTCTTCCTCCCCCTTTTTCTCTCTCCTCTTTTTTTCTCTTCTCTTTCTTTCTTTCTCAACACAAAAATGCTTAATGCCCCCCCCAACAACAAAGGTTTATTAAGTTTTGTTAATTGTTACCAGCATAGGTGGAGGGAGAAAATATCTGGCGAGGCTGACCACATGCATGCACATCAAGTCCTGCTCCCCCACCCCCCAGCAGGTATGTCTTGGGGAAGGGGCATGGAGGTGGGCAGATCAAGGCCCCCACAGTGAGGGATGGAGTGGGGCAGATGCAGGAGCAGGGGCTGGGGCGAGTCATAGGACTGTCAGAGCCCAGGTAACTTGTCCAGGGGCACAGAGAGGTTCCTGCCACTGTGCACACCCTGGATTTGTGCAGGGAAGAAGTGGGTTGCTGCTGTAGACTCAGCTTTTCACCCTGCTGCTACTGGCCCAGGAGCAGTGCAACGCCATGTACCTGCCACGTGCTGACTGGCAGGGACATGGCATCATGCCTGTCCTGGGACAGCGGCAGTGGGGCACAGAGTCCAGCCTGCAGTGGCAGTCCATCTCCACCCTGCACACAAATCCAGGGGGCACATGCCCCCCAGGTCTCTGCCAGGGTACACACAGAGGTGGGAGCTTCCTCGTGCCCCTGGACAAGCTGCCCAGGCCCAGATGGTCTCATAACCTGCCCCAGCCCTGGGTCCCATTCACCCCAGCCCCTGCCTCTGCCCCAGTCCCTCCCTCACTGCAGAGGCCTAGATATGCCCCCCCATGCCTCTTCCCCATAAAAGACTTACTTGCTATGGTGGGCAGTGCTCTACATGCTGCTGGGCTGCTGCAGCTGTGCATCTGTTTCTGTGCATGCTCCTCCCCACCACTGCAGCTGCCCAGAGCCTGCACCTTAGCTGCCCTGTGGGTGGCCCTCAGAGCTGCCACTGCTTCCCTGCATTTGCAAGTACTAAGCCCCGTTAGCCCCAGCTTCTGATACCTATGGTCACCAGGTTTAGAATATTTAAAAACATGGTATTTACTGTAAAAAAACAAGCCACATTTATGATTATTAACTATATTAATATGTAGCGCATGTTGTCATATGCCTCCTGCTTCAGTTTTGTTTTTCTGTCATGACAGCACTCCAGCACCTTACAAAGTAGACATGGTGTTTTTTTTTCAGCACTCCAGCCAAAAACATTGCCCAAACCTGTCCTACATGGTCACTTTAAATAGCAGAGCCCTTCATCTTTCTTTGTCTTCAGCTTTTTACACTTATTTAGTATTGATGCTGACATATTCAAGACAAAGAGGTGATCAGGAAGTGATGATGTCAACAAGTTTATTGCTACTGTTCAGGAAGCTATAACATCTTCCACTCCTGTTGATAGGTTCATAAACTATATCAATGTTATCACATTTTACTCCATCTGTGGACTTCCCGTAGAAAGTAAACTGAAACCAGAGAAGATTGGAAGAAAATGTCAACAAACTCAATCATCACTAAAAATCAAACCTTGTAACTAATGTGTTATGACCTTCAACTGAATTGATGCAAATAATCTAACAACTAAAAGCAACTTAAATAACATCTGATCCTCTAACTTTCGATTTCATGCTTTGCCATGAAAAGGTTGCAGTAAATTCAGTGAATGTTCAGCTAAATAAAGAGTTCATGGCAGTTACAATTCTATTATGCTTATCTTTTAACATTTAAATATATAACAGGAAGAATATAGTTACTAAGGGGAACCAAAAAAAATTGTTCATGTATTTAGTTAGAGACTGATTCATGAGTGAAGTAAACCCTACTGCTATTCTAAGAGTGACAGAAAGACATTTGAATCTGTTAAACTATTTAAGTAGTACTATTCTTTTTAGGTATGCATACATCATGTTGCAGTTTGATTGAGTAGCTGTTTGCATAAAAAGCATTATTGGCAAAACAACATTATTGTAGTATATAGTGATTCGGGGCAAAAGACTGTATGTTGTTCAAATCTAGCTCAAGGAAGAAAATGTTTGCAATGCTCCCCAGCTTTAACTGTTAAGTGGGGGTAAATTACTTAATGATGGATTTCTAAACATATGGAGATGCCAGAATGCTCTGTGCATTTAGTAATTACAGGGTGCGTCTACACAAGATGCTTTACTACACAGTAGAGCAAATTACTGCACAATGGGCATGTCTATATGAGACGCTTAACTGTGCAGCAGTGTAGTGTATTGTGAAGTATGTTCATCTATGTGTGCACATGCTTACTATGCAGTAAACCTCACTAATTGTGAGTAAATTTGCTACCTGAAAATACAAGTAGCAAATTTACTTTCGATTAGTAATGCTGCAGTAATGCTCATGTAGACAACTGACAGGGAGCAAACCTGCTCCTAGTCAGCCATCCACCAGGGGGTGGGAAATTGCTCCCTGCCCTCAGGAGCTGCCTGTTGCCAGGGCAGGCTCTGCAACTGGAGCTGGGGCAAGGACTATGTCTCTCTACCCCGGCAGCAGGTAGCTCCAAGCCCCCTGCTCCAGGATCACAATCGGGAAATGGGAGCTGAAAGATCCTTATCTCCCAGGCCCCGCTCTGCCATCATGACTGGGGATTGCGGGGGCTGTGAGATCCTTATCTTCCAGTGTCAGCTCCATGGGTTGGCAACTGGGATTGGGAGATCCTAATCTTCCATCACCAGCCCCACTATCATAAAGCTGGCACTGGGAGATAAGGAACTCACAGCATTGGCCCCATGTTCTTACAGCTGGTGCTGGGAGATAAGGGTTGCCTAGCACTGACCCTGGGATGTGGAGCTGGCACTGGGAATTCCCTGCTGGTGGGGGTGGAGAGCTTGTTACCTGCCCAGCTCCATGAGTGAGGAGGTGGATGGGGAACAGGCTGGGGAGCTTGCTCAGCTCAGTGCACAGAGCTGAGTGTGGAACAAGCTCCCCAACTTGTTCTCTTCCTCTTCTCTGCCTCTGCCCTGCATGTGGGACAAGGGCTGGGAACTATCCTGGTCCTTGGGAGCTGCCTGCTGCTGGGGTTGCCTGTGGTGGTAGAGCCCAGGCCATGAATTGCCTGCTGCCGGGACAGGGGGACATTATCTCAGTCCAGGCTCCATAACTGGAGCCTGCCCCAACAACAGGCAACTCCTGGGAGCAGGGAGCTGTTTCCTGGCCCTATGCTCCCTCTTAGTCCCTGAGCTAGCACCCAGGAGGAGCCTGGAGGGATGCCAGCTGTCCATATATTTATGGATACTCAAGCCTAAAAATAACTGCCCATGAACTCCAGAGGAACATTCTGCATCCGTAAAATCAGGAAGCCACCAGGGGTGCATACACACATACTAACTTTTTGATAGTTAAGACAGCTTAACTTTTTAAAATTGACTTAACTGTCAGAGCATACACACATTTACGGGGCTGAGTTGACTTAAATGTGGTATAAAATAATACAACTCTGAGGAGTGTTATCTTGAGTTGCATTAGTTGAGTCAACTTAGCTCATATGGTGGCTGCCACCATGCCAAGGAGCTGTATGTGTGTACACTCTGACATGGCTTAACTTTAGTCTATTTAGTATGTGTCTATGCACTCCAGGCCTTCAACAAAGCTACCCTTGTTTGGGAAGAAGCTGGACACACTGTTAAAGAACAGATGGAGCACAGCAGTGCCACCTGGTGTCTGAGTAGGAGCACAGGGAGCACATCACCTGCAGGGAGCTCCTTACAAGACTTTGTGGCTCATGGGACTCGCCACAGGTCCCTCCTCCCCTTGCCAGCTATGTGTTCTTGCTGCTGCTGCATCCCCTTGGCCTTTACACTCCATTCATCTCACAAGTAGGCAAGCAGTAGTCCTTCACCGGATATCCATGCCAGGATGAGGGGAATGCGGCTGGTGAAAGTAAGGAGGATTCAACTGCATGGGGCAGCATGGCACAGTATGTGGTCTGGTGGTATCATGGTGTGTAGAGGACCCCTAGGGATAGGGGAGTGTGCACTGCTGCAGTCAGGCAGGGTTGCCAAGCCAAAATTTTCTTTTATTTACCATCTGCAAACTTTTTACTGACAACTACCTACTCTTCCTATATATATGGTGTTAACGCCTTAAATTTAAACCTGGCCCATTTTCAGAGTCTGGCAGAAGGGTTAAATTTACTAATGTATATACCAAAATAAATTTGGTTTTCAATAAAAAGTTTGCAGACTGGGAATAAAAAACAAAAAAATGTTTTGGGCTGGCAACCCCAACCTTGGAGTTTCTCAAAAATTATCTTTGGAATTTCTAGTTGACTAGAGTTTTTTCTTTTTTTAATTTCTAGTGAAATAGAAGCTCTGCTTTCTGGCCAGCAGCTCTTCTATTATATAATTATGTCCTAATTCTTTGCCTCTAAACTCTGTCCACTTCCTGCTTTTCTATGAGCATCTTGGGCAAGGGACTTTTTTGTCTTGGAAGTCTTTGAAAAGCATTTGCCATATCTTGAGGATTAACAGATAGATTAATAATAGCTTTAATTATGGGTTTTCTTGGGAAGACTCTACTACTGCCTCATCAGCATGCAGTAATAGATCTCATATTGTTAATGCCAGTCCTATCTGATTGTTGCTTGGTGTTACTTTAAACTAGTTTTTCTACACAGTGGGTTAAAAATTACCTAATCTCTATGTAAGTGAATTTGTAATACTCATCTTTTGTTATGGATCTGTAATTGTACAAGATCCCAGTACATTTATCATTTCATACTTGGTGGTTTAAGCATACAAAAAGTTTCCAAACCTATGTCTGATTTTATTCTTTAGACAATCTCATTTACATTGTACTAATGCATTCTTCTTCTTTTTTTATCTGTGTAGTTTTACTACTAGTTTTACAAGAATACTCATTATTTTTAATGTATTTTTGGATAGTATGATATGGGACAAACAGAGCTGTCCCTAGGGGTGTGTGGGGCCCAGAGCATGTCAGCCCATGCGGGGCCAGGAGATGGCGAGTGGCTGAAGCGTGGAGTGGGGGGTGTCAGGGTTGGCAAGTGGCTGGAGCAAGAAGCAGGAGTGGGGGTGGCAAGCAGCACTGCCTACAGGGCCCCTGCAAAGCGCAGGGCCTGAGGCAGTCACCCTGATTTGCCCCCCACCCAATCCTCCCTGCCCTGAGGACAAAATTATTACAAAGACTGTTCTCTCCCATACTGGCAAACATGGGCACAGCAAGAATTTTGAAAAAGGGGTACAAACTTTATGGTGTTTCATTGCACATTGTATGGTGTTTCACTACACATTTTTCTCCTGTTAAAAAGATATTAGAAGCTTTATTAATATGCTACAGTCTGGGACTATATTATTCAGTTTAAGATTGAGGCAAAACTAAATATAACTTTATTAGAATGTGCTTTGATTTGCTAGAGTATATATAAAAATAAAAACAGAACAATCTAGTAAATAATAAGTAGCTTACTTGAATTAAATGCCCATTGTAATTTGGATTAATAAAACAAAATCTGACCTTCTTGAGACCCTTGAAAGTGTATCCAACATTTCACTAATAGTTATTTCCACATCTGAGTTACTGTATTTACCCAAATATAGGAGAACTTTCATTTTAAGATAGCCCCCCAATAAATAGATTCTATACCTGGAAAATAATAAATTTGTTAAAATGTTCCAGTTATAGAATCTAATTAGTGGGAGGGAGTTTTGTAAATTTATCCCACAACCATGGTAGGAAAAACAGATCCTTGCCCCTTGTCCTTCCTTACCTGCCCTCTACTCCTCTGACCTGGGCAGGGCCTGGGATCTGCCCATGCTGCTTTACGAAAGTCCCCCAGTGACAGAGATATGTTGTTGAGGTGACCAGAGGTGGATTTTGCCCCAACTCAGCTCCTTTTTCCGTGCACCATACTTCATAGAGATATCACATATTTAATGAACTATAGAACTCTTTACCATGTTTCATTCATTGCTAACAAATTTATCATTGTGGAAAGAGAAACTTTGAAAAAAGAACCAGGAACTGAGAATAAGGAACTAGGGACAAGGATGCAACTTCAGATTCATTTACTAGATTCCCTACTGACTTTGGTGCCAGCACTGCCACTTATGGAAGCAGCCATACTGACCACATGGAGGGGTAGAGGGAAAGAGGAATGGAACTTTCCTCAGGACCAACATGTACCCTGAACCCTGGGAGCCTTTCAAGGATCCCCATTGTTTACCCTATCCCATTGCTTCTCAACCCTTTTAGACCCAAGGTGCCCCTCCACAAGATTTTAGATTTTAAAAAAAGATTATAATATGAGTATTATAATAAACATTACATTATTTATAAATGTGACATTTATTCTATTTATATAATACCATATCATAATCAGTATAATGGTCACCCCTTCAAGCTGACCCCCCTAGCCCTGTTTGCATTTGCTCCCAGTGCAGCACCTGGACATGGGTCCAGGTCACTGCTGGTGACTGTGAACTGATAGGTAATTTCTGGAGTTATTCCCCCCTGACCTCCAGCCCTGTGACCAAAATGGCAAGAGCCTGGCAAGGAGAAGGTGCAGCCATGGTACATGGGGGGCATTGAGGGGATTGGAGGGGAGGGAAACAAAACAAATGAGCAACGGGAATGTATGGGGGACACAGGAGCACATTATAATATGAATAGGCTGTTGTAATATATGAACATGCAAGATGAGAATCTCTGCTCCACCTATGAAAAGTAACCTTCTGAGAAAAAGGGAAATATTTCAGCCATAGCTTGAAGGGGAATTCTGTACCTGAATAAGGCAGGTACCTGCCTTTATGGCAGTGCATTCCCATGCAGGACTGAGAGGCAGGATTTCCCATGCAAACTGCCAAGAGATAACTGGATAGGTGTGGGTGTGAAAAAAAAATGCCTGAATCTATGGGAATCAGATCAAAGGCCCCATAAAAAAGGAAACCTGGCCAGTGAAAAGTGGTTGCCATGCAAAAGCAGTACAATGCTACAGTGCAATTAAGTTGTGTAATTTCTTGTTGTAATCTCTGCATCATATAAAGAACAGTTTTAATGACAGGGTCCAGTTCTTTCAAGCTATCAGGAAAGTGGAAACCTCTTCCATATCCCTCTCTCTTTTGAAAGACAATCCTGGTCACTAGAACAACCTTTACATTCATTTCCAAAGTTTCTCTCAGAGTCACCATCCACCTTCCAGTCTGAATATGTACAACCAAAACCTACATTACTATCTCCCAGAACACAGCCCCTTTACTGCTTCAAAGACATAAGTCAATTTAAAACAAAACAATGCCAACTCAGGCCCATATGTCGTGCATATCGGCAACGAGCTCCATCTCGCATAGCTGATGGCCTTCTGCTTCACATGATTGTGATATGTACAACCACAAGGGACATTTGTACACGTTAGTGCTGCAGCACTGGGTGCTTTTAAAACCATCCAAAGCTGCGTTGCTTGTATTTATATAAATGGCAAAGTGCGCATCAGTGCTGAGAAAATAGCGGTGGCACGCTTTTGAACTAAAACATGTCAAATGTGTTCTAGTTCAAAAGTGCACCACTGCCATTTTATCAGCGCTGATGCGCATTTTGCCATTTATACAAATGGATGCAACACAGCACTGGGCGCCAGCTCATTTGAAGAGCAGACATGATTATTTGAGTTTGCTCCAACATGCCAAGTCTCTGCTGTGTCAGAGCAGACAAATGTTTGTGTAAAGATGTTTATGCATATGTCCACATGAGAAGGACTGCTTGCATGGTGTACTGTGTGCTGAGATAGCAGCAGTGTCTGCAATTCCCTTACAAAGGAAAGCATTTTCAAACAGGAAAACTATCCAGTATGGAAATTCTATTTTCTTCAAAAGAGACTCGATGTATTCCCATTTCTTAAGTTTCTACCACCGTGCAACAACTTCATGGAACAGTTGTGTGGGAATGTAAGTAAAGCATCTAGTGGTTGGTTCCTGAGATTTGATAAAGGAGTACACCATTCTCTGATCACCATTTCTCCTTCCAGTCTGCTATGTCCCTTAAGACAGGGATTAGTAACCTACAATTTGTGGAGCCAAACAATCTAGCTTGTGAACATGGAGCTTTGGCAGCATTTGATGGTAGAGAGCTTTGGCAGTGGTTGCTTTCACCTGCTGCCATTTAGACAACCAGTGACTGAGGGCACTCTCCCTATGCCACTGTGTCCTACCACCTGAGCTCCCTCCCTGGACCTGAAATGGGTTAAACTGTAAAAGTTGCTGCCTTAAGGTATAACAGTTATCATTGGTAGTTAGCACCAGCATCAGAGCTGGATTGCAATACACACAACCTGCTGTGGAACACACAAGCCCATTTTTGCAAAACAGCCATTTAGCCATTTCTTGATGGTTGACCTCCTTTTTCCTCACCTGCCCTTTCTCTCCTGGTCTTGAAATATGGCCACCTAGAAGAACTGTCCATGCTTCCATTTTTTAAAATGTTGATGTATGTATTAAATTAAGTCACAAAACACACACGTATCAATATTAAAAGAGCAATATTACACTTGTAAAGTCAAGATTTCAGAAGTTGAACATCCCAGAATTAATGTTTGAAACCCCCCAAGACAAAGAATTACTGTTCTTTGCCCAGCTTGAGGAAGAAGCCACAAACACTGCCATTATTAATTGTTCTGATCCTGAAGCTAGACCTGTAAAAATGAACCCTGCTATTTTGGGGGCAAAGCCTCCAATCAAAGCAACATGCAGGATCGGGGCTTTTACTGCTTAAACATCAGGTCCATTGGCAGCAACAGAATGAGGCATGAAGGATGTTTTGTTCTTTGTATATGAACTCAATCATTTACAGTGTAAGTTCTGCTATGACACTTTATCAGTTCTTTTTCCAAAACACAAACATTCTTTGGTAGTTAGGCTAAATTCCAGTGAGCTTGAACCAAGGTTGAAGCCTACTATTATATATGATTGGCAACAAGTCTTTGTCTATTATAAAACTGTGCTTGTTAAAACATGTTAAAACAAATGTAATGCAGTGGCATAAAGGAGTTAACAAAAAATAGTTCGTACCAGAGCCATCCAAAGGAAAATTAGTGTATGCAAGTGATAAACCTGGAATCAATTTAGTAGTTCTTCTATAACAGAAACTAAAAATTAAAAGGTACAGCATCTAAAGAAGTGAAAAAACTAATTTATTTTCTCAGTGCATGATTCACAGTTGCCCACCCCATTTAAAGATAACTGCACCAGTCCTCAAAATGTGCAGGTCAGATATAATTAAAATATTGCATTCAATTCTGTCACAGTTATTTGAAATTTCCAACCTCTTAATTACTGTATGTTTCAGTAAAAGGAGACTAGAGTTCTCATTGTCTCCATATACTTATAAAAGAAATCTAAAGTTGTAACAATTCACAAATAGGAAGGAAACAACTCACAAATAAACATTATCAAAATGTTTCGTTTTGCTTTTTCTGAGTGCTGCTCCTTCAAAATAGATGAGAAAGCCAAGGTTTTCTTAGGGTTATCTCTTTTATGGGACCAATAGCAGACTATCTAACCAACTACAATTGGTCCCATAAAAGATATCATCCTGAGAACCTTTCACATAATTTCTGGACCATCAAGGCAAGAGCATCACTCTTATACCATCTTCAGTATAGGAACATTTTCCAAAACATTTAAAATTTAACAAAAATGGAACTTCTTTCTTCCTTTAGCTCTGTTTAGAAAGAACTCCATTTGGGCATTTTGTATATGAGCTAATAGAAAACACAAATCCAAGTACATTTTCTAAACTTCTAAGCGATTGGTTCTTTTTAATCCTCGTTTTTCTTCTCCCCATTTTTTCTTTTGCTCCTTTGAACAAAGCTACACATTTTGATTGCTGTGATGATAGCAAAACCCTTTTCCTGTTAGAGATCTCCAGTTCATTTCCTCCTTTCCTTTCCAGGAGAAATATCAAAATACCTCTACCACCTATATAAAGGCACATGATTAGCATGGTAAATTTAGCTTTAAAATCATTTGGGGTCAACCCTTGTATTAGAGCACTAGAGTCTAGTTTTATGATTAGAGTAGCAATGAAACCTTTCATATAGCAAACCTCAGTAGTTCATACACTGAACACTACACTCAGAGGTGGAGACTGTCTTCTGTGGTGATTATTTTACACAAAGTTCCTTAAAACCCCCACCAGTTGCACAGGTAAAGGTGCCGTGCCCTATATACACGATTGTAGGATTGAGCATCAGTTCCCATCAAACCTTATGTTGGTAAGATCCCAGGCTCTCCTTGCAATGGCGAGTAGCCAGCTCCAACAACTGGGAGCCCCCTCAGGCATGGTGAGCCCCCACAGCTGGGGTACACCTGGCCACGCATTCTATTAATAGCATGATAGGAACCAGCCACAAAAGTATTGCACCCATTTTGTGGAATAACTTTGTGGCTTATTCCTTGTTTTGTGACATCATTAACTGCTTTAATGTGTGGCTGGGTTACCAGTTAAGACATGATTAATGGGTTCATCACATTTTAAGTGTAATGTGTGGCAGGGGCCCAAGGCGGTAAACCCAAGAGGGCGAATAACCCATTTTATTTGACAGGAACTTTTTTTTCTTTGATCTTGCACTAAACTTTGCAAAAACCACTGTGAATCTTTGAACTTGCTGGGCTCAATTAAAAAAGATGCATGCACAGCATTTATGCAGTGTTTTGGCAGACTTAATTTTATGCTTTTGTGATTCAATTTATCCTGCACACAAGCAGCATTTTCTTTGCCATGCACCAGTGTAATAGCTAAAAAGAGGATGGACTCGTCAGACAAGTTTCAATGCTTTTTTTAAACAATTTCAAATATTCTTTATAATGATAGCCTGTAAATAAAAACAGTTTTTAAGGCATTTTGACTGGGGGCTGAAAAGACAGACAGTCTTCAAATACATTTATAGAATATGTTTAATAAAAGGATACAGAAATCACAGTAACCATAAATTTTCATAGCCATTGCACCCCACAAATTGCCAGTAGTTTGGGGAAATAATAGTTTCCGATACATCAAGTTTTGCATACGTCTCAATTGTTGTAGAATATACTAGGCCATCCTGTAGAACTTCAAGGATGAAGTGCTTGTTAGGGGTTTACAGACAGCAACTTCCAGACTTCCACAATACTCCACTTTGAAAAAAGGGCATATTGTTAATTGTTAAATAGAAAAAGAGAGACAGTAATACAGCATGTGAGGGTGAGAAACAGTGCACTCATGGAGAGAGTTTAGTGTCTAAATAGCCAAGAGGCTGAATATGAACCTTTTCATCCACATCCAGGACCCAACAGTGGGACAAAACTTCTACTCGGTACTTATTTTTCTTCCTGTTGCTTTTCATGACACCCTATTCATCTAATAAAGTAATTTGTTCCAAGATTAAGTGAATTTCAGCTCACAAAAGCTTGTGAGGTATGTGTGTGTGCGTGAACTCATGTGTGCACACATGTCTACTTTGGTTAGCCTATAAGGTGCGAATCTACTCTGTCTGCTACTTGACTTCAGACTAACCCAGGTAACTATGTCCCCCAAGACGTCAGACAGAGGCCTTGTTAGTGGTATTCCAGAAAACTGAAACTCAAGCAGGGAAGGAAGGAAAGTATAGAAATTTAGTGTAAGTCATTAGGATCTAGGTTCTGTTATGGGTTCCTGTGATACATTCATGACTCTGGGCAAAACATTTCAAACCCAGACAGTCATTTTTGACATCTCAGTTTCTAAGTGCCCAAACACATATATCTGCTAAATGTGTCATCAAGAACCACTGGGCACCAACAGCTTTTACTAACATTAATTGGAACTGGAGGGGCTCAGCAACTCTAAAAATCAAATCCAAGGAGTTGGCACTGGAATATTGAGTTTTCTGACAATCACTGGGCATTTTGAAACCTTGTCACAGATACCTAGAATTAGCATTACATCCAGTAGTGTTCATAAAGCATGTAGAAACCCCTGCAGAATGATTATTTATATTACTATTGCATTATGTGGGGCTGGGCAGAATAGCAGTTAAGACGTGTCACTGAGGCATGACTTTATATGCCACTCTGGACTAATGCAAAAGACTGCCACTAATCCAGTCAGCTGTAAATGAGTATGAAATCATTCTGGAGTCAAAAGTGTCTGGTAGTGTCACCAGTCACCTCATTTTCTTGTGTGCACTTGGCTATAGAAATTGGCATATCTTAATCATGTTAGCTTAATGAATTGTTAGGCTCTGGTGGACCTTTGATTTTTGTGACTGAATTACAGAAGCCTGTCCCTATGTAGAAGAACTTATAAGTAGTTTTAAAGACAATAATGTTTTATATTTCTACTAGGTTCTCTAATACAATAGCAGCAGCACTATTATTACTGCTTTGTGCAACTCCACAGAAGCTACAGTAACGCAAATGTAGAAAGAAACTTTCTTAACCATTAACCAGTGAACTGAACTGTGGGAGGAGAAATGTTTGGAAATAGGAGATGGAGTGAAAAAATTAAATTACTGTATTTTTGCTGTTATTGTTGTTGTTCCATAAAATAGATTCTAGAATACCATCCAGTAAGATACTGGTGTTCTTTAAATGGCATGAAGTCAAGGAGTTACTGTATTCAGCAGAAAGCAGACAATTTTAATCAATCTTTAGAATAGGAAATATGGAATACATAGTATAGCATTCTGACAAAAGTTTTAAGTTTATAAAATAACTTGACAGTGGAAAGGTAGATGCATGTATGGATGAAAGAAGAATACACAGAAACTTAATATACCTTTTTTAACGTTTCCACAGGGATTAATTCAGACCAGCGATTCTCAAAAGTTTTATACACCGTGCCATCACTAGACTGAGACATTAAATCTGATACTGGCAGTGAAAAGACTCAGAGTTGCTACAGAACAGGATTTAAACCCAAAGATCATCATATCACAAATATATAATCCTGACACCTGTATAAACTCTTGAGTCAGAAAAGGGCAGGAGCAGGGTTAAGGCTCAACCTAATAGTACAATAGTATTTTTTATATTCAACACTCCACAGAGGGATAAAACAGTCATCTAAAAGGTGACTTCCCAGGTGAAGGAGGAAACTCGATATATGGAATAGAGAAAACGAGGGGAAATTAGCTGACACTTTCAAGCCATCTGATATTTAAAGAAGGTTTCCTGTTAAAGGAAAATTAAATGCTACTTTTTTCCCCAAAAAGGGGGGAGATTTTCAGATTGATATTAAAAAGAAAAGAGGAGGTGAAAATTGACATTTACTTCTGGATTTTGTAAGTATGGTGCTAAAATGAAATAGTAGTAATTTTGCTTTCAAATCAATTTCCATTTAAGAGAATAAGCTAAATTATTCATAATAATAATGTCTTTAATAATTCCCATAAACAAAATGACAATCTGTAATGATAACATTAATGACCCTATATACTTCTCAATTATCACTCCCTTCCTTTAAAGGTTGAAACTCACTCTTATGCTGGGTGCAAAGCTATTTTCCCAAGTTAGAAAATCTTCACATTTTCTTTTTTCTCTGTTGAATCAGTATGAAAAAGCTGAAATCTGAACCACTTACATGTTGCCAATGCAAAAAATAATTTGGGTCAGGATGAAATTTTTTTCAATTGAAAGCTTCAATTAAATTTCAACCTATTTTATGATCAAACAAATACTATAACATAAACTTAAATTTTCAAGTTGTTTCAAACCAAAATCAAGACTGTTTCATTTTAAATATCAAAGTGAGGGCAATTTCCAAACATTTTTCCATTTTTTTTTTTTAAAGAAGAACTGTATCACAATCAGCCCTTTCCCACAAATAGTTTCAGTTCTGATTAATCTATATTAATTGATATTTTGCTATTTTACATGACCATGAAGGGCTTTTAGGCTAACTTGGTTTTCTTCTGTTAGAAACAACAGACATTTCTTCCAGAGATTAATTAAAATAATTGGAAAAGATTTTGTTTACTCTTAGAATAGTTTGTCCGTATTGAATTCCACTGTTCTAGTAAAGAGTATGAAGAAATTAAAAAGGCTTTTCTTAGAGTCTGTATTACAAACCCCTTTCACAATGTAAACAAAGCTTTGCATTGCAAAGCTTGGGTTTAATACCACCAATATTTTGAATACCAAAGCACCAATATTATGAATATCAAAGAAGGCTTTTCTTCAGATGTCTTTTCCTTTTTATTTTAATCAATATTATTTGAATGTATTGTGTGAATCACAAATTCACTTTTAGAGAAGCCCCATATCCTGAATCTCCAAACACAGATTATTTATTTTCTTGGCCTATCTAAAAATCAACCACTCAATGTTGTGAGCAATTCCTTTCTGTCCCTGAATCAATTGCTTACCAATATCTCTGAAGAGAGTGTGCCCTGACGGGTAGCAAAGGAACTAGGGGCTTTTGCAAATCTCACTGATGTGTAGAAGAGCTGGAAAGAGAAAAGCTCCATCTTGATCCTATGATTCCTGAAACAAGTATCCTTCAATACACTAATGAACAGAAGGAGGTTCATGAGAATGACAGAATTTCCACAGAAATTGGACAAGGCCTTTGTAAGTCATGCCTCCAAGAAACAAAACTATCTGTAAATCTTGTCACACTCATAGCTAAATTAATTCACCTTTTCCAGACCTCTTTCAGATATCTTTGACCTTGCTTCCACTTAACTGACACACACAAACATATGGAATATCCTATTATATACAGATAGGCAATCTTTAAACCAGAGGCAGGAAATTATTTTGGGCAGAGGGCCGCTTACTGAGTTTTGGGAAGCTGTCAAGGGCTGCATGGGAAGTCCTCCCATGTCTCCGCCCTCCCCCTCCCCCTCCCCCTCCACTTCTTACCTGCCCCCTGGTTGTTATCTTGGGATCAGAAGTCCCGCTCCTAATCTCTGAACTTTGCCACCAGAAGTCTTTCCCCTTGCCCCTGGAAGTACTCATTTGGGGGGAGAGGGTTTGCCGTTTTAGGGGGGAAAAAACAAATTACATACTAAAAATCAAACACACCATATTAAAAATATATTTTTGCCCTGTTTTGTGTGCATTTGTGTTGTATATGCAGAAGTGATTGCATAATAGTTTAAAATGTAGTCTTATTCTTGTATAGTGTATGGGGTATGCAGGGATGTCAGGGGGCATGGGGGTTTGTGGGAATGTGTGGATGTGTGTGTATGAGTATGGATGTGGGTATAGGAGCCATGTAGTGCAGAGTGGACATCTGGCAGGTGGACAGGGAAGTGGGGAAAGTGGCAGTGTGGGGTGGGGAGTGGAAGCGAGTGGGAATATGGGGCCTGCACCAGTGTCTTGCGGCCAGCATCAGTGAGCCCAGAGTCGGGTGGTAGGAGTGTGGCGCGTGGTCTGGCAGGGGTCTGTGGAGCTGGGCTGAGCCGCACCAGCAGAGTGGGGAGCTGACCAGGCTCCATAGGGCCCCTGCTAGCTGGGACCCCACACTCCTGCTCCCCTGGTCTGGGCCCCACCAGTGCTGGCCTTGGAACAGTGGCACGGGCCCTGCACTCCTGTCCAGCTGTCACTGGCTCCCATACACACACTCAGTCCCAGTGTCCCAGCCCCACCCCTGCAGTACAGGCAAGTACCAATGCATAGCCCAACCCCGCATGCCCCGCACTCGCCTGTCTAAGCTGAGTAGTGATGGTGGGGAACAAATTGGTGCTTACCATGAGAGGGAGAGTGGGAGAGGAAAGGGAGGAACCACTTGTTGCCTGCACAGGGCAACAGCTTGTTCCCCATTGCCACTGCTCAGCATGGGCCCCACACCAGATATGGGCTTGCCCATTGGGATTAAGCAGCAGGGGTAAGTGGGCAGAAACTGCTTTTTGGCATGGAGAAAAACACCCCCACCCCCACTCCCCTGGGCAGTGCTTGCTGTAGCTGCCCGCCCAGAACTCACACTGCACTAGGCTTCAGTGTGGCTGCTTCACTGCCACTTGTGAGCTGTCCTGTGGCTGATCCACATGGCCACTACTGCCATGCTAGGCAGCACAGAGATGGCAGTGAAGCAGCTGCACTTCGGCCTACTGAAGCTTGAGCTCTGGGTTGGCATTTGCAGCAAACACTGCCTGGTGGCAGTGCCGGGCGGGGAGTGGGCACTTTCCTCCACATCGAGTTTCTGCCCAGCTGCTGCTACCACTCAGCTCCAATGGCTTAGCCCAGAGCTGGTGTGGGGCCCAGGCTGAGCAGCAGCAATAGGGAACAGTACAGGTGCTCAGTACAGGTGAAAAGTGGTCTCTCCTCCTCCCATTGCTGATCCCTCATGCTGCAGCCACTTGGAGTCCATGCAGAGCTGTCTGTGCTTGCTCTCCATTGCTATCCTTGCCCCATGGGGTGGTGGTGATACAGCAGAGAGGCACGACAACTCTGCATGGGCTGTGAGTGTCTGCATCAGAAAGTGCCAGCCACAGGGAGAGGGAGTGGGGAGGGGCCACTTTTCTCCCACACTGAGCACCAGTTTGCTCCATGCCACTGCTACTCAGCCCAGATGTGCAAACATGGGGTGTGTGGGGTTGGGGCTGTAATGCTGATCCCTACCTGTACAGTGGGGTTGGGGTGGGGGCACTGGGAGTGAGTGGGTATACGGGAGCCAGCGGGAGCTGGGCAGGAGTGCAGGGCCCACACCAGGATCCCGGGGCCAGCACTGGGGGAGCCCAGAGCAGGGCAACAGAAGTGCAGGGTCCCAGCTGGCAGGGGTTCTATGGAGCTGGGCCGGCTCCCCCCACTTCCTGCTGGCACAGACCACTCCAGGTCCATAGACCCCTGCTAGCCCACGTACCAGACTTCTGCCACTCCCCTCTGGGCCCTGCTGGCAGTGGCCCCAGGACATTAATGCAGGCCCCACACTCCCACATGCCCACTTGCTTCCACTGCCCCCACCGCCGCTTTCCCCACTTTCCTGCCCACGCACTGGCCGCTCCTGTGCCATGTGGCTCCTGGCTGCATGGCTAGACTGTGAGGTTCAGCAGGAGCTGGTCGGGCCCTGAGGACTGGGACAATCCCCACAGTCCTTCTATGTCTCCCCCCCACACACACACTCCTTACCTGAATTTCCCACTCCGGTGCAGAGAGGCACAAACAGCCCCACAGTCCCAGACCAGAAGCCCCTGCTAGGTAAGGGCTTCCAGCTGAGGGAAGCAGGGCTGGGTGGGCCCTGCTGTTGCAGAAGCCTGCTGTGGCTTCCCTTTGGTCCTACTGCCCCATGTCCTGTAATCTTTGACAGGAGCCAGGGGCTGATAAGTATTAATTTTCTAAAATTTTTAGGGGCCTTGCAGGCCAGATAGAATGGCCTAGTGGGCTGCATCTGGCCTGAGGGCCGTATTTTGCTCACCCCTGCTCTAAACTAAGAAAATAAAATTATTTTATTATTAAAATTATTATTTTATCTGTGGGAAGAAAAGAGATTGTCTATGCTATTTTTGTATACGTGAGAGGTGTTCAAATATTATGGATATGGCAGATGGGGGCGGTAAGCATGTAATAATTAGCTAAAGAGTCAAGATAGTTTGGATAGATCTGAACTCTTTTTTGCTAGTTGCATATTCAGTCCTTTCAGGAGATTAAAACTTCAAACTGTGAGGGTTTTTTATGCCTATTCCTTAAACATGTTTTGATCTACAATATTTTACTCTGACCTAACAATCTTTATACCTCAAATTTTTACACATCTTTGAATTGTTCAAAGCTTACACAATTTTTTTGACTGAAATTATCATAATTTCCCCCACCTTGTTTGGATCTTCAGTAACAGATAATATAGCAGATGAAAACCTGAACATTTATCACATTAACATTCATCTATGGAACTATCTTATAAGCATATGAGTATGTTACTACATACTATAACAGGATAACTTTCCGTAGTGATATTTGAGGAAGGAAAGTTTCTTTACCGTAGTGTAAAGGATCATTTGGCTTACCTAAAATTTCTTGATTTTCTGGGTTTAAAACTGAACAATTGGTTTGACACAATGCTTAACTCACCCTCTTATACCTAAATAGTGGACTACTTATGGTAGAATGAGGATATTAATCCACTTTATTGAAAATGCTTTCAATACAAAGGCAAAAGGGGTGAATTTAATGGTGAAATTTTAAAGATGAGCTCTTCAATTCTTGAATCACCTATGAAATCATTTAAAACCAAGAATATGTCTATTTTTCAGTGACTGCATTGTAGGATAGAGATACTTGAGCTAGCTGGAATAATGGAAGCAGTCTGACTATGGCAGTACAAAGCTCCCTATGGCTTAATGTACCCTGATAAGAAACAGGATAAAGTAGACCACAGGGAGCTCTTTGCTGTCTCAGACTTATTCCAATATTTGAGCTAGCTAGTTTAAAGCTAGCAGAGATATCGCTGCACAATGCTGCAGTTCCTGTACTATAAATACATCCTAAGTGTCAGTTTTAAACCTACTATCCATCACCACGATGAGAACAGCTAGCAAGCTAAATCTTCATTTCAAAATTAAACATGGGATTATCTCAGGTATTATTCAGTCCCTCAGTGCAAGCTCTGAATACCTTAAAGGGTAGTGAGGGCAATGCAATACTATGTAATCAGCTATAATTTTGAATTGCAGTGTATAGGAGGTTTTTTGGGCATGTCTATGCTGCTTTCACAGCATGCTTGAGTGGTGGCAGGCTATGAGAAGCTTCACTGCCTTATTTTGGGGTTTACACACATGGGGCAGAAGCAGGAGGTTAGGTTTTGTCTCTTAGGCCCAGTACAGATATTACACATAAACTGCAATCAGAAATTGATCTAAATACATAATTGTACAGAAGTTCAGCACATGTAGACTGGTCTAAAACTGGTGGAACCCAATCTCAGACCTGGTTTGATATGCACTGAAATGTAATCAGTTTAGGTTAGACTGGTGAATTGAACATCTGCACCAGGTTCCCTATCATTCCAAGTTGGATTGCTGTCCTCTGGCATCCAAGCCTTCTTTGGGGTCCCTGAACTCCCCCCCCCCACTGCATACCAGTCCTTTGGTGGGGGGGGAGGGGGGGGGGCTACAACATGTTACTGAGGTCTTCCAGAGCCAAGCTAGCACAAACCTTCTCCCCAGTTCTCCTCATGCCTCTGGCCATCTGTCAGCAGGGACACTGCTAGGGAGAGGCTTGTGGGAGCTATAGCCACTTCAAAATTTGTCTTAGCTCCACTGTAGCCACCCTTTCCAGTGCTGCCCCTGTCCAAGCCCTCTGCCACCCACCCAGTGCAGCTGAATCCACCCTGCTCCCACCCACAGCCCTGAGAGGTGCAGTACTCCCAGCCCAGCCCAGCCCAACCCGTGGGGCCCATGTCCAGAAGATGTATACTGCAGCCCTCCCACCCCACCATTTTCTGTCTAGCCCAACTCAGCCCCCCACCCCCACTGGGAAAAGGGTGACACTGTCCCTATCTGTCAGCCACATGCAGGCAGCAGGGGGATGGAAGAGGGCATGTGTCCCCTGCATGAGGATTGGGACCTGGGCACCCATGTCCCCAAGTACGCCCTGTACTTGGTCATGAAGTACTCCATGATGTACACACAGGCCTGACACTAAGTCTAGGAAAACCCCCATACTTAGGCACAGCCTCACACCCAATCAGGGACCCCAATGCTCACATGGTAGGGCAGAGCACCACAGAGCCAGACCTTGGCTCCCGCACACCAGAGCCAGGCACCCTGTCACCTGAACCCAAGCATTGACTCCCACCTCCCACACCAAGCAGAAGCTTGTGCAAGTGTCTTGTCTGTGGTGGGGCAGGGCTGAGGGTGAATATCCGGACTGGCCCTGTACAGACTGACACCATGACTGGCAACCCTATGACTTCTGCAGCTTGGCCTTTGCTGGCAGATACTCAGGCCATGGGCACCTGAGTTACTGCTAGGCTTTTTTGGCCCACAGTTACAGGGTCCCAGAGTACTAGGGCAGAGGAAGGGCTGTGCTTTCCTGTTCTCAGCAGCCAATCTGGGGTGGTCCAGATGCTTAGGTACACTCAGAAGTCTCCAGCAGCCCAAGGAGTCCACAGGGCATGCTGGGAGGCATGCAGGAGTGCCCCCAACCTGCAGGCTCCAGTCAGTGTAGGCAGCCTGCATGCTCCCTCCAAAGGGTGAATGTGTATACTGTTCACTGCCAATCTAACCTAGGCTGCTTGCAGAAAATTGTGCAACTTAGATTGATTCTACCTTGGGCTTTTTGAACGTCTGTGCTCAGCCATAGTGTTGTTCTTGGGATTAAAAGGAAAGCACTATAGAAATAGCCTGTGTTACCTGAAAATGGTTTCTGTATATACAGCTCCCTTATTTTTAAATATTATTAAAAGAATAAAGTCTTCCTTATTAGATTAGTCAAATTCTCCCCATATGTTAATATCACTACACAAGTAGTGACATTATCAAGACTGTATAAGACTTCATGAATTCCTGCATGCTTTGGAATATTAGGGATACTTTCCAGATGAACTGGAACTTTTTGAAGTGAGGTACTGTCTTTTTGTCCTATACATACATAGCAACCAACACAGTGCTCCTAGATGCGACCACAATACAGATAAAAGCTACTGCACGAATGAACAATGTTTATTCACCCAATCCTCAGATCAAAATTCACACATAACTGGAAAGAGAGTAAAATAAAATAAAATAAAAGCCCGACAAGGATGAAAATGTAACAGCTTGGCCTCATTTCCCCCTGTACAGTCAGACTGAACTTATGGCTATTGTTTTCCCTCATCTTTTAGCTAACACAAAGGTTTTAACATACCTCATTTTGGACAAGCAGATTTATGATATGATTTTCACAAGTGCTGAGAACTCATAGCTACTATTACTGTCAAAGGAAATTGAAGTTCAGCATTTTTGAAAAAAATCAAGTCACTCAAGAACCAAATTGACATTGAAAGCATTTCTCATGGAAGTCACTCAGAGTTACAGAGGTATCAGGGGACAGAATTTGTTCCAAATGTTCAGTATTAAAATTAAATGAGATCAGAGCACAGAAAGAGTATGAACAGAGGTTGCTGATGAATCAGAATATGGGAAAATGCTCATGAATCTATCATATAAAAATCTAGAGGGGTGAAACAAATCTCCCAGATTATCTTAAGCACAACTTTGCCAGTCCAAGGGCTATTCCAAAAACTCAGAAGCTTTTACTCTTTGTTGCTTCTACAAATGCTTGTAGTCCTTTGGTGAGTTAAATTACTTGTGCCCCCCCACTCTCTATATAAATGCTTGTAGCTGGATAATTGGCCCATTAACACCATCCACTTATGCATTCTTTGAGATTTGGGACAACTCCTCAATTACTACATTATGATCAGTGTTAAATTTAGGAGCCATTTAATACATTTTAATTACTGTGTGTGAATGTGGTAGGACTAATCACTTACTAACATTACTGTAGTATATTGTGTTGTACATACAGTTTACAGGATAAACAGCCTTATATAAGCACTCATTATTATTATTACTATTATTCATGTTTCTTTGTTCTGGTTTTGCTATACATACTGATCCACTCTCTCTTCACTCCATACATCTCTATTCCCAATCTCTTCTATCTGAGATAATGAGATGTAAGGAGTTAGGGTTAAACATAACACATGAGAAATGGTAAAAGAGAAGCTGGAATAAACTGCACATAAAATTCCTTTGCTCTTATCTTACCTACATCTTTTCTTACCATGTTGTGAGCAATAGATAAATCCATTGAGTCATGTTTTTTGCCTCATACCTTCATCATTCAGCTAGAGAGGAATTTTGGAGCAACTTTGTTAAATTCACAGAATGATGTTGAAATGGAAACATTAAAAATATAGTGACTTTTCCCTTTTTTTGTTTGCAACAGCATATTCGTACTTTTAGCAAGCTACAATATTAAAATAATATTTTAATAAAAGGAACTTTTATACTGTTAAGTCGCCAATTCAGATAGTTTCAGATCTCCTAGTAGAGCCTGAAAGTACTTTATGAATTAGTCAAGCTCCATCTAACATCTGACAAAATTTCCTTCACTGTCAGATAACTGATTTTAAATTTATCTCCCTTACTCATTGTACTGTAATCAGCAGTAAGAAGCCCAAAATGTCAATAAGCCAACAAATAGAAGTCAAAATCACATGCTGACTCAGAATTAGCACCAAAATTAGTATACGCTATTTTTAAAAATAGCTAATTTGAATACACTGAAATAGTCACTTAACTGGTATTTCATAAACTAGTTATGAAACTAGATTCCATTGAAAACTATCTCGGGTGGCCGGAGCCAACCAGAGGATTGCTAATTTAATCGGACGTCAGGTGGGTCGGTGATGGAGAGGTGAAACAGCTTATTGGTTTTAAAAGATTATTTTACTTACGCCGCATGGAATGGCAGCGCAGACCTTGAGGTAGCTTGCTTGCGTTGTCACAGATGACAAAATGAGTTACGAGTTAATGAGTTTATGAACAAAAAGGAACCTGCAGGATAATGGGGGTATGTCAAGAGGACCTGGTGACAGGGTGATATTGGTGGGTGATCAGTCCGCTAAGTTTCCTCGGTCGTGCTACAGAGTTTTCCGTAGTTACTCTGCCATGCACTTAGAGGTCTCCAACTTGGGCGGAAGCTGCATGAACTTTTATGTCCGGAGTGGCCAATAACAGACTGCTAGGTAGGAATATCTAATGAGATGGAACGTGACCGAATTTGGGTTAATGGCTCCATGCGGTCTCTTGTGACATGGACACTCAACTGATTTGGTTATGACAAGAACCTCAGCATTAGTTTTCTTAGCACACTGGAACTTATTCTTTGTTCTACATTCAAATGTCTCTATACTAATGCCCGCAGCATGGGGAACAAGCAGGAGGAACTAGTCCTCCTGCTAGCCAGCACCAACTCAGACATAGTGGGGCTCACCAAAATGTGGTGGGACCCAACACATGACTGGGCAGTGAATATCAAAGGCTACAGGCTCTACAGGAATGATAGGACAGATAGGAAGGATGGGGGTGTGGTGCTCTATATCACTGGGTCAGAGGAGGAGCAAACGGAAATGCTCTGGGTTAGAGTACCAGAGGCTCGGAAAGAAAGGGACTTAATGGTGGGAGTCTACTACAGACCACCCAACCAAGGAGAAGATCGAGACCAGGAATTCTTACGTCAGCTCACAGAGACAGTTAGGGCCAACAATGTGGTCATCATGGGTAACCTAAACTTGCCAGACATCTGCTGCGAGGAGCAGACAACCAGGTCTGACCTCACACGCAGGTTCTTAACTGACATACAGGACCTCCATCTAACCCAGGAGGTACACGGCCCCACCAGGGGAGATGCCTTTTTGAATTTGGTCCTGGCCATGGGTGACGACCTGGTACAGGGTCTGCGGGTGCTTGACCACCTAGGTGATAGCAATCATCGTCTGCTGGAATTCACCATCCAGCACAAGGTGGCGAAAGCCTCTAGGAAGGCATTAGCCCTCGACTTCAGGAGGGCAGACTTTAATGAGGTAAGAAGACTAGTGGGGGAAGCACTGAGATCCCAGACCTGGAGGGAGTTGAGTGTCCAGGAGGCATGGTTGCTTCTTAAGGAGATGATCCTCCAAGTAATCCCTACATGAATCAAAGAGGGCAAGAGGGTACGAAGGCCCACAAGGCTCACCAAAAGCATCTGGCAATGTCTCCAAACAAAAAAGGAGGCGTACACCCATTGGAAGGGAGGGGCTATTACAAGAGAGGACTATACCTCGGTAGCTTGGGAATGTAGGGGGCGGTTAGGAAGGCCAAGGCAGAAATGGAGCTGGGACAAGAAGTCCTTTTTCAAATACACAGCAGGGCAAAAGAAGGTGCCAAATAACGTAGAGCTTCTGCAGGACGCTCTAGGAAATCTGGTCATCTCGCCAGAAGGTAAAGCTGACATATTCAACAATTTCTTTGCCTCTGTATTTGTGAGGAGAGACCCGGATATCTCCCCCACTGGCACCCCTGAGTGCTCTGTGGGTGGCACACCCAGGCCTAGGGTTAATGAGGACCTTGTCAGGGAACTTCTGGAGGGACTAGATGTATTTAAATCCACAGGTCCTGATGATCTCC
>JAGPOW010003316.1:24379465-24399640 GCA_030014935.1 Caiman crocodilus | reverse complement strand
GGTGGCCTTCTACAACTAGGTCACCAAGTCCTTGGATGTAAGTGTCACGGTGGATATAGTCTTTATGGACTTCAGGAAGACCTTCAACATGGTCTCTAACTCCATTCTCAGTAAGAAACTAGGAGACAGTGGTGTTGATGCCTACACAGTCAGGTGGGTCACTAACTGGCTGGAGGACCGCACCCAGAGGGTAGTGGTGTATAGGTCTTATTCGACCTGGAGGGATGTGAGCAGTGGGGTTCCCCAGGGCTCAGTTCTCAGGTCCACACTGTTCAACATGTTCATCAGTGACTTGGGCGGGGGGGTAGAAAGCACCCTGTTCAAGTTTGCAGATAACACTAAGATGTGGGGAGAAGTGGGTATGCTAGTAGGAAGGAACAGGCTGCAAGCAGATCTAGACAGGTTACAGGGGTGGGCTGGAGAAAACAGGATGGGGTTCAACACTGACAAGTGCAGGGTAACGCACCCAGTGAGGAAGAACCAGCGGCGCACCTACAGGCTGGGGAACTCCCTTCTAGCCAGTGTCAAGACAGAAAAGGATCTTGGAGTCATCACTGATGCCACAATGAACATGGGCCGACAGTGTGGGGATGCGTTCAGGAAGGCCAACCATACCTTGTCATGCATCCACAGATACATCTCAAGCAGGTCCAAGGAGGTGATCCTCCCCCTCTACACAACACTGGTCAGGCTGCAGCTGGAGTACTGTATCCAGTTCTGGGCACTGCATTTCAGGAGGAAGGATGTGGCCAATATGGAGAAGGTCCAAAGGAGGGCCACCTGCATGATCAGAGGTCAGCAGGGAAGGCCCTATGAGGAGAGGCTGAAGGACCTGAACCTGTTCAGCCTCCAAAAGAGAAGGCTGAGAGGGGATCTAGTGGCAGTGTATAAACTAGTCAAGGGGTACCAGCAGGCATTGGGAGAGTCCCTGTTCCCCTGAGCAATCCCGGGAGTTATAAGAAGCAATGGACACAAGCTATCGGAGGGTAGTTTCAGGCTAGACATTAGAAGGTGCTATTTCACTGTCAGAGTGGCTAGGACCTGGAACCAACTTCCAAAAGAAGTGGTGCTGGCTCCTACCCTGGGGGTCTTTAAAAAAAGGCTGGATGAACATCTGGCTGGGGTCATTTGACCCCAGCATTCTTTTCTGCCATGGCAGGGGTTTGGACTAGATGATCTCCTCAGGTCCCTTCTGACCCTACCAAATATGAAACTATGAAACTAGCCCCCCCTTTCTAACTATGCACTTGGAATCATTTTCCCAGAGATGTAGGAAGACAGCTCCACACTGAATGCTATGATATATAGGGAAGTGCAGATCATATGATGGTACTGGTACAATTGCACCTTTTCCTGCAATGATGGTATCAAGGGGTGCTTCCATGGTCACCCTCCTTCCAGTCTTTTTCTACTTTCTTCTTCATGACTGTGCTATGGAACTCTTTATACTTTGAAGTGTCCTGCAGCATATTACCTCCTCTAGTTTAAACACATTCTTCCTTAACACACAAGGAGTGGTCAAAGGTTTTGTCCCTGTTTCAGCCTGATTAATAATTGGATAAGGACTGGAGCTTGCCTTTTTTTGTCTCTTTCTGTTTTTTGGGTTTTTTTTTTACACTGCTCACCACACTGCTAATACTAAAGAAATAACACATAAATAACAAAAGACTAATGTGAGTTCTTTCTCTTTATGACCTGGCCATGTAATGTATAATAAATCTATGCAACCAAAACTACATTGTTTCATAGACACATAGAAATTCCTTCCCTATAGCATATAGGCCTGTATCATGTCAGCTAGAGAACTGCCTCTAACTATAATAGCATTAAGGAATATCACATGGATGTTGTTAGGTCTAGCATTATTAACCAGTATTATATAATTATGACCAGTATTTTGGAAGAACATTGACAGAATAAAATAGAAGCAGAGGTCCAGGTTTTGTAAATCAGACTGCATGGTTGCAAGCCACATAACAGTCCTGATTCAGCAAAACACATACTTAAGTGTTTTGCTGAACCTTTTGATAAAATTGATGTAACTTAACATTCATGCTCTCTCAGCTGAGTGCATGGATGTGAAGCATTTGCACAGCCTGCATTTTCAAACTTGTATCTGCCAGCAGCAGCATTTCAGTACAGCTGTAGTTGACAGTGCCAAGGTGCTATCAATTTGCTCACAAAACAATAATCTAAGGTATAATGGGTGCATCTACACTTCACCCTGTGGCAATGTTGTTACGGTGCTGTGTTTGAGTACTTCCTTTTAGTTTTTCTGAATCCTAGCCCTCCCCTTCAACATATTTATTACTCCCCTGCAACTCAGTGTCATTGCAAATTTGTTGAGGGTGCACTCCATCCCATCTTCCAGATCATTGATGAAGATATAAAAAAATCCACCAAAAAACGGCCCCAGAACTGACCCCCGGGGCACTCCACTTGAAAGTGGCTGCCAACTAGATATTGAGTCACCCTTTAAGTCTGATGATCCATCTAGTTTTCTATTCACCTTACAATCCATTCATTCAATGTTTCCTTAAATTGCTTGCAAGAATGCTGTAGGAGATCATATCATACTTTGACTTTAGCAAGGCTTTTATAGCATTTCCCCATATCTACAGAGCCAGTCATCTCCTCTGTGGAGAAAACTTACCTGCAGCAGAAGAAAGGTGGCAGGATGCCATGCCGGCAGCTGGCCCCAGTGAAAGTGAAACCGTGGTGGTGGGAGCTGCCACAGTTCAAGATCAAAGAGAAAACCCACAGTGCAGCTGGGAGGAGCCAGGAATGGCTCCCACATCTGTTTGGGCACACTTTTTCAGAGTATGCCAAGGATGACTGGCCAGGCGGCCACCTAGCACCAGGATAAAAGCCCAGCAGGAAGGGAGACAGGAGGAGAGGAAGTGGAAGCAGAAAAGGAAGAAGCAGCAGAAGAGGAAAAGGAAAGGGAAAAGAAAGTGGCATCCTGAACCGGCCCAGAGGGGTTAGGGAGGACAAAAGGTCCTGCAGCAGAGAAGACATGGCGGCACCCTGTGGGGGGAGCCACAGAAGACAAGACAGGCCAGTGAGGGCCCAAGGAGTCACCTATGAGACCCGCCTGGATGGAGGCTAGCAGTAACTGTGACTGGGACACCTACAGAGACAACAAAGTCAGAACCTGGACTCGGACGATGGGCAACACATACCGAACCCAGGGAGGGAGGAACCTGCCAAGGGGACCCGAAGCCCAGGCGGAGCCAGACCCCACATAAACCAGGGAGCACCAAAGGATGGCAGTTGACGATCAGTGCCAGTGCTATCTGTAGTCCACAGCCTTTGAAAAACTGGGTGCCAGTGAGGGCCAGAACACCGGCCCCAGTGGTTAACATCATGGTTGGCGTTAGGCAGGGTGTAGGGGAGGTGGAGCCCCAAGAAGCAAAGGCCACGAGAGTGACCGAGGGGAGTTCCAGGGGAGACGGGACCAAACACCTTCCTCCCACTAGAAGACTAATTACCAGCAAAGATGTGGCAGGTGAGACCCCTAGGGGAGCTGACCCAAGGCCGCTCCTAGTAGCTCAACAGTGCAGCCCCAAAGGCAACAGAGACTTAAAGGAGACCCAGAGGCACTCAGGAGGATAGGCATGGAAAGCTACATCCTCATAGAAGGCAAACAGATTTGTCAGGCATGACTTGCCCTTGGTGAATCCATGCTGATCATTCCTAATCACTTTCTCCTTCAAGTGATTAGAAATTGATTCCTTGAGGATCATGTTGATGATTTTTTCCAAGGACAGAGGTGAGGCTGACTGGTTTGTAATTTCCAAGATCCTTCTTCCCCTTCTTAAAGTTGGGCACTATATTTTTCCTTTTTCAATTATCTGTTCCCTCTTCTGATTGCCCCAGTTTTAAAAAATAATGGACAGTGGCTCTGCAATCACACTGGCCAATTCCTTCAGCAGGTGCATCACATCCAGCCCCATAGACTTGTACTTGTCTTTGTCCAACTTTTCTAAATAGTTTCCAACCTGTTCTTTCACCACTGTTAGCTGCTCACCTCCTCTCCAAACTGTGCTGCCAGGTGCAGTAGTCTGGGAGCTGATGTTGCCTGTAAAGACTGATGTTAAAAAGGCATGGAGTAATTCAGCCTTTTCCACATCATGTCATAAGCCTATAGCTTATCTAAGTTCTAGGGCTATGCAAAATTTCACCGGGTGTTTCATTTCAAAGCTGTTTAGACATGTTCTGAGGTTGAAACAGCAAAATCAAAATGAAACAAAAGGCTTAAAAATAGCTTTGATATTAAACAAGGGCACTTGAAATGTTTTGAAAGTTTTGAAACGTTTCGAGTTTCGAAGCCAGCCTTCCTTGGCTTCAGCAAAGGTCCCAGTCATCAGTGGCAGCCTCCTGTCATCTGGTATGCAGATCAAGGGGTCGCACCATTAGGAGGGCTGCTGGGCTGTGCTGGATTCCTCCTAGGGGTGCAAGCATCCAGATCTGCACCAAATGAGAGGAGGCTCAGGTTTCAGTAGCAGCAATCTTTTCTGGTGTTGGGCATGGGCTCTGCCCAGGGCTGGTCCCAGGCAGCAGCAGTAGCCTCCTCTCATCCAACATGCAGATCTGGAGGTCTGCATGCCTGGGAGGAGTCCAGCACAGCCCCATAGCCCTCCCAGGGGTGCAAGCCCTCAGATCTGTGTTCAGGATAAGAGGAGAATGTAGCTTTTTGTTTGACCAGCTTGAGGTGCAGTTTCCCAGAAATCTCTGCAACTATCTCCTTGAAACTTGGCAGGTTTCATGCCCTCAGAAGGGGCTGCCATCCCTGCAAACTTTATCCAAATCAGGCAAAAATGTTTTAGACATTTTCGTGATTCCCTAGTTTACCCTCTGGGCAAAACATTGAAACACCAAAACAGTTTCAACAACATGAAACATGACAGCCCTTTAAAATGAAATGAAATGACAGAACAAAACACTGTCCCTTTGAAACGATGAACTGGACAGTGAAATGAAATGATGGTGTTTTGCACAGCCCTACTAAGTTCTCATTTCCTCTGGCTTTACATGAGAGAGAATTAAATATTTTTTGGTTAAAGTTATTACTTTAACTTGTCACCCTCAAAAAGACTACATAAAACTTTCCATGTGTAAATACAGGCTTAAAAATATAAATAAATATTTTGTCAAGTCTGAACTTCTGACTTGTTAATAATCATAGAATAAGAGGGCCCTTGTACACGTGACTAAGGACCCTTTTTAATGATTGAATTGCATAATACTGTACATGTTTGATGGCATGTTACAATTAAATTTCTTAACAGTGTATACATTCAGCAGCATATTTCAATTTAAATGGCTTTATTTTACTAGCAAACTAAAACACATTCATGTATTTTAGTTTTCTATGTGACAAATTAAAGCAATATTCCTCACGTGTACAAGGGCCCTGTCCAGAGAAGGCAGCAGGGATTGTGCATGATGCACTAGAAGTCTGGGTGTGCTCAGGGAAGCTTGGGCTTGGCAGGCTTCCAGTGTCCAGTGCACTGCTCCCACCATCTTCTCTGGCTGTCTGTACACTCAGCCACCTTCCTGCTGCCTTCCCAAGGCAGACAGCCCATTCCCATGCAGCAGGAAGGCAGTAGGGATGGTGCATGGGGCACTGGAAGCCTGCCAAGCCAAAGCTTCCCCAACCACACCTGTGCTTCCAGTGTCCCGTGCACCGTTGGACCTGGTGAGTGCAGCCCGTGAGCTGGGGCTGCACCTGCCGGGGACACCGCTGCTGTGCAGGGAAACTCCAGGCCCCTCCACAGCTCAGGAGCGGCATGACCTGGTGGCAGCTTGCAAGGGCAGGCTCCACTGGGGGCAGTCTCCACCCGAGCTGCAGGGGACTCCAGTGCTTCTCTCCATGGTGTCAATGGTGCCCCCTAGGCAGCACCCACACACTAGCAACCCGCCCAGGTGGTCCTTGAGGGTGGTGCTGCTGTGGACAGAAGTACCAGGATCTTCTGTAGCTCAGGGCCCACCAACAGCTTACCCTCAGCCATGGGGCCCCTCACTGCTTTTTTTTTCTTCAGTGGAGCCTGTCCACTGTGTGGCAGGGAGCCCCGGTGCTTCTTTCTAGCTCTGACTTACCAGCATACCCGTTTTAAATGCCTCACCTGGACCACTCTGATTAGTTATTTCAGTGAAAACTGTGATTGGCTGCCGAGACAACCAGAGTGCTCCAGACAGACAGAATAAGTCTATTATTATTATTATTATTATAAACTACCATATTTCCAAGATATATATTATAAATATTTGGAATAAGCACCAATTATCGGTCAACTATTTTTTTCAACTAATATTTGCAATTTTAAAAGAGTATGAAGGATTTGACTCTTTAGTCACAGTCTTAAATTTGTACTGAATTGTAAATAATCAAAAGCGGATACCTCCAATGATTAATCAGTGGCCTGTATGATTTCCCAGTCACAATACTTACGCTTTATTAAACCACAGTTTAATAAAAGTTTTTTTTGTTTTACTTAAGAGGTCCCTGAAATTTAAAGTGTTATACACAGATACATTGATCCTTCCTTTAATGAGCTGTATGGCACTTCAGCTACTTTTCCACAACTACCAAGTAAGCATTTAAAATTATTAAAAAAAATTCATCAAAATTATTAAAAGTTTACTCTTGACACTTTTTTATTAGTATAGTCCACACATCTATGCAAAGTCTCTTTCTCATGCCTCCCCCCACCAGCTGTACTTGCTTATAGAGTAGCTTATGCCTCAGCAGTGCCATCTATTGGGAGTTTATCAGAGAAAGACTTTCCATATAGTCTAAATAGAATAACTAAGTCAGGATTTTTGTTTCTCTCACCCAGTTCTTCAAAACCATAGGCCTTGCCTTAGATTTCTAAATCCATATTGAGGCACCAAAAATTCAAACTTTTTTATGCACAAAATCCATTGGTTGGTATCTGGTACTCAAAGCCTGTGAAAATAAAATTCCTATAAAGATGTGTAAATAGGTTAATATGGGTTTAAGAGTCTAACATTTGTATCCTAGTTTAACTTTTCATTATAAATGAAGAGCAATGTTGACCTCTTCATTATTCATTATGTGAAGTTCCTTGAAAGATATTTTTTAAATGAAATTTCCCTGCCCCAGGATTGTCTCATGTCATTTGGTAAATACTGACTTTTCCTTGTATTTTGAAGTAAACTAACTTTAACACAATTTTGTGTTTTCTTCCATGTTTATACACTAGTGATAACACATCTCTGAGTCACGTCTTGATTATCAGTGGCTGCCCTATGATAGTGTCAATTCAGAATATGACAATTTTCTCTAATGTCAAATTTGGCCTTCAAATTTTGGTAACTGGCTGTATGTAAATATTTCACTAGTCTATCAAAATTAAGACAAAGAAATGATCGTCTTTGACTAATTGTGATCTTGTAGTCAAAGCAGTAGGATAATTTGTTACCAATTTCTCTTTTCTAGATCTTAAAGTTTTTATGATAATTTTGAAATAAGGCATTCTGTGAGTAGTTACATCTCAGTATGAAACAGGCAAATGTCTCAATCTGAGGGCATAACTATGCTGAAGTCACTGCTCTGACTACTAGTGTTGACTAGACTACCTTGGCAGAAGAGAACAAAGCACAGCCTGCAAAACCCTCCCAAAAGGCTCAGTACAAATTCTCAGACAGAGTTCCTTGCTACTGAAACTTGACTGCTAATTCAGCCTGAGCTACCTTTAAACTTGTTAGGTTGCACTTGACTTGGAGAACTATAGAAGCATAGATTTGAAAGGCTTCTCAAAAGATTTTCAAGTACAACACCCTGTGCTGAGGCAGAATTAAATTACACACACACACACACCTATATCTATGTCTATGTCTATGCATATGGGTGTGTTTATATAGATATCAATTGAACACAATGTTTTATTGATATTTTTACAATTTTAAAGCAATTTCAAAGCCAACCAGTGCCTCAATTATTACAATAAATACATTTGAAATACCTATATATTTTGTCATTTGATCTTGATTTTTTTATCATGGAAAATCAGAGCTCACCCTGCCTCCTTTACTCACTAGGATGCAGGTCCAGCTATGGCTGTTCCCTTCCCACTCCACTGCTTTGTGGTGCTGAGCAGCCCTGACATGCCAGTACTCTCCCCTGACCATGCCCATGCCATTGCCCCTCAATCCCAAGCCATACCCCCACCAGCTCTGCCAGTGCCCCTCACTCGAGCCACAACCCTTACCTGCCCCACACTTGCTCCCTCCCAGCAGCAGCTCCCAACTGAATTAGGTGGTTATGTGGGGAAGGTACATGTGTGTGGGACAGAAGGTGGATGAGTGGTGAAGTGGGGTGTAGGTATAAGTGATGCCATTTGCAACATGTTGGGGGACCAGAAAGGGACATGTACCCCTCCCCGCACAGATTTCTCCACCATCAGGGTGTGGGATATTGAGTGGCAGCCTGGTTGGACTGGCATGGAGCAGGAGCTACCTCCATAGCCCAGGGGGCAGGGAAACTTGCACTGGGAGCTCCTCACTAGCTCTACCACTATAGCCTCCAAAGGTGAGGCAACCTCTGTCAACTGCCCCAGTGGAGGGCCACAACTTCATACTGCCAATGCAGGCAGGGGGTGCCTCACCTTGGTGGCTATGGCAGTGTGGCTGGTGGGGCTCTTCCTGATAGTGGTAGCATCTGATCTCCCCACCTTGCTCTACTTCTGTGCTGGATCCTGCCTGCTGGGCTGCAGAGCCAGCTTCTGCCTGGTACTGGTCCAGCTATGCTGCAGCCCTATGCTCTCAACCTTGCTGTTAGGGCAGAAATTTGGGGGGGGGTCATATGCTCCCCCCACACCCTTCCAACACATTGCCAATAGGCATGCCCAGATGGTCCCCAAACCCTGTCTCTTCAAACCCCCTGCACCCACACCCCATCCCATAGCCTAACTATCCAGCTGTTATGGCTGCTTCTGCCACCTTACCTAGCTATACTGCTGGCTGCATGTGGGCACATGTGCACATACATACATAGCACTCCTTGCCTATGATTGCCTTCCCACTGCTCCCAACAGCCTCAAGCAGCTTATTGTGGGCTGGAACTCTACCAGCCTGCAAGGGGAAATCTGCAGTTTCCTACTTCAAAAAAGGGAAAAGCTACATTTTTCCATGGGGAACTGAAAACCCATATACCTGGTCATTAGTTAGTTAAACAATTTAAAAAATGTCATTTATTGCAAATTATCATAATTTTCATGATCCTGGCTGTTCATACAACAGTTTAAAATAAATGTTAAGGACTGAAGATGATAAACAGCTAAGGTTAATGATAGCTTACCCTATGGGCCCTATTTTGACTTTTCAAAGTGCTGTAAAAGAAAATGGATTTTTTTACCTCCTGCTCAACAAGTGATGTACCTTTCAGAATGTCAGCCAGTAAGGATGAATTTGCCTTCAAGCCTGTTTTATATTTTTCATCGCACTTTTAAAAATCAATCACTCGCTTGTGCATGTCAGAAAGAAGCACTTGGTTTCACCAGATGATGCTCAAAAGGTTAACTAGAGTATGGCATTGTCAATAACATGAATGAGCTTGAACAGCAAAATAATTCTAAGGCCAAAAGCATCCTTGAGATTAGTCCTGCTTATTTACAGGTATAACCAACAAGGGGACAATTTAAAAGAAACAAAATTAAAAACAAATAGAAGCCAGCTACATAGGGATAGTTAGATTTCTACAGTGGTCATCTAGCAGGCTAATCATTTTGGGGGAATGGTAGAAAGACATATAGAAGTAGGTTGGTGTGTTAGTATCTTCAGACATACAAAAAACTAGAACTCTTGGTTCCAAAATGATACCTTTTATTAGACCAGCTGGAAAATGGCAAGAAAATTGTCCCTTTCTGATTCCTGAAAGCTTGCAAAGTCCCTTCATCAGCTTCTGGGAAAAGTGTAGGTGGTACAAGATAGTAAGAAGTCCCATAGGTCAGACTTCAGCTATCTTCAGGTAGCATTCACTGGTGATTATAATGTACATACGAGATACAAATGCCATGCACAAGTTAGCAACAACTAAATCCAGAGACTACTTTTCAACATATACCAATACTTGCAAGGAAAAAATAGCCATATTTTACTTTTGGGATATTGAACTTTATTGGCCAAATACATCTGTGATGTAAATTCCTCAAAGTCAATACATTTACACAAGATACAGATTTAGTTGATTGTGTTTATGAAGGTCTCCGAGGGTCAATTCTTCTCAGAGATGTTAAAGTCATATCTAGCTTGACCCCCTGAAAAATGTGTCATGCAGTAGACCCCCAGTAATTTCTGCATGAAGCTGAAGCATTTTGTTTGAGATATAGCATCTTTTTAGAAAGATAGCCAGTGTTGGTTTAAAGAATTCATATAATAAGTAATCAACCATATCTTTGGATAACTTGTTGGGTCAGTGGCTAATTACCATTACATTGCAGAATAATAGGAATACAAGGGACTGCAAGGGTCAAATATAGGAGTTTAAAAATTATAACATTTCTAGCATACTATACTTACTTGGAGATTCCAAATTATTTTATTGTGTTCTTTATCTACTGGATGAAAAAGCCTTTTACTCTTAAAAAAAATTTTTGTTGCATGGTCCTGTAAACTATGCTTCTTCATCCACCTCTTACTTTTCTTTTGGATTAACTAATGAATTGAGCATCTTAAGGGTCTCAGCATAATTCATGTTTTCCAGGCTTAGAATGTTTCTTGGAACGCTTTTCTGAACCATCTAAAATTTTTCAAGATCTGAGACACCAGATCATAACATAGCATTCAAAGGAGTGTTCTTATCAGTGGCAGAGAAAACCTAACTTTTCTTTTTTTCTTCTTGCTATTTTCCTGCGTATAAATCCAAGCACTCTTAACTACTGAACTGTGTTCAGAACATACCAACTATTGGTCTATTGATTAACTGTCATGAGCCTTCAGTCCTTTCTGGTATGCCTGTTTTCCAGGGTAGAATCTCTCCTTTCATCAGTTTTTTTGGGGGCGGTTTTTTTGTTTGTTTGTTTAAGATGTATGACTTTGCATTTGGCTGTAATAAAGCTATTACTCAAATGAAACTCTTATTACATTGATCCAGGTTAGTCTGTAAAGATGACTGGTCACCACTATGTGTAGCTTTTTGTGCTCATTTTGCCAGCAATGATTTTATATCCTCTTTTAGCTCATTATTAACATGTTGACTACCACTTACCTGCCAAAAAAGAACTTCTGAGACCCTAGTAGACACACCAATTCTCACTTGCAAATCAACATCAAGATCAGTTAACAAATGTAATATAGTTTTGTACAGTTCTATTTTTAATATGCTTTTCAAAATGCTTTCCAGAAGCCTATTACATCAATGAAATAAACTGTCATTAAAAGTTGCATCCAGTTTGCATGACAGGATCTGATTTCATTAAAAACACGTACGCTGCCATTAGTCTCTGGGCTGGAGGCGCAGCACCAGGGTTACCACTCCCCTGGAGCTGCACAACCGCTTTGCACCTCTTGCATCAATGGAGCCAGCCAGTCCACTGCTTCCAACATGCAAGAACACAAGGCCACCAGCACCTGAGCCTAGAAGGCGGCACAGACTTATCGTGGTGGGCGACTCCTTTCTTAGGGACACTAAGGGAGCAATCTGGCAACCTGACCCCCTAGTCCATGAGGTCTGCTGCCTGCTTGGAGCTCAGATCTGGGATGTGACTGAAAGGATCCCTGAACTCATCCAGCTCTCCAACCACCATCTCATGTTCCTCATCCATGTGAACACCAATGACACAGCACAGAGAAGTCCAGGCTGGGTCACCTGTGGCCACAGAGCTCTTGGAGCTGGGCTCAAGGATCTGGGGGCACAGGTAGTTTTCTCTTCAATTCTCCGTGTTACAGGAGATGGGCTCCAGAAGAACAGGTGTATTGGCAAGGTGAATAGAAGACTCTGCTGATGATGCTATCGCAAGGGGTTTGGCTTCCTTGACCACAGTCTGCCCTTCAGAGAGAAAGAGAGAGTGGACTGTTGGGAAGGGATGGCCTCCACCCCCACCTGAAAAGGAAAGCAGCTCTTCTTGACAGGGCTTTAAGCTGAGACCACTGGGAGACAGGTAGTTTGTATGCCCCGTCTAAGTGAGTGTCTGTGTGAGAGGATGAATGATGAAAGAATGGTAGCTATTTGCATGAAAACAGAAGAGGATTTAACAGATTGTATAAGCAACAAGGGGCCAAATGTATAAGTTACCATACAGTTAAAGGATGGCTGAAGAACTCATCTGCAATCAAGTTCAAAGATGATAACTTAGCTGTCAGATTTTCTGCATCTTTGTACTCAAGTGTTACCAAAGGTTATTACAGCTTCTCACCACTTCCAGAAAACAGGGATTGTTTGGTGCTTAATAAACAGCAAATACTTCTTGAAAATGAAGGATCTATATTTAGAATGTTAAATCTGTATTTATAAGAAAAGGATTTATTAGATATGAAAACATTACACAGGCCAGCTAAAGCATCCAAGCAAAACTCTTACTGACCTGAGTTGATTTCCTTTGCAAAAAGTTAACCCTTCTGTTTCTTCAGTTATCAATTAAAGTCTGGCACATACTCCCTGAGTTACCTGCCATGTGAGTTTTATGATACCATGTGAAACAAACCCTAAGAGAGCTCATGTGGGTTAACTGAAAAAAGCTGAATATGACAGCTGCAGAGGAATTAATTCATACACCTTATATACTTGATCTGAGGAACAGCAGATAGCAAAGTGGGTGAGGGGAAGAGAGGGTAGAAATCAGTAACTTTAAAAAGCTTCAGTAATTTTAAGAATGCAAGAACTGCTATATCAAGACAGCCAATGATTACTGGTAGAACAGTCAGTACCAGATGCTTTAGCATATGCAGATATTTTAAAATACATTTTACAGTGACACTAGTAGATCACTTCAGGAACAAATTGTCCTCATGCATGAGAATAAACTGACAGAAGGTACCGAGTTGCAGTCATGACTGGTTCAAAGGTTGTCATTGAGTTGAAAGGTTATGATAAGAAAGGTTACAATATGTGGAAAAGAGCTGCAGTTCAATTAACTCCTTGAAGGTTGGAGGGGGTGGACAGTGTCAACTCTCATTATGAAGACTCAAAAACAGCAGAACTATGCAGACAAAAAAAAAAAAAAAAAGATTTAGATTTACAAATGATTAACTCAGTTGTGACACTGCAGACTTACAGATAAGTATCTTTTACATGATCACTTATCTAGAACACCCCTTTACAAGGCTCTACATGCAAATGCAGAGTTAGGCTCAAATTGGAGCAAGTGAAAGCACACGGTTTGCAACAATGCTGTTATTACCAGAGTGATCTGAATAGAGACTGCATCTCCTCCCTCCGCACAGTGTTTATTCTGCTCCCCTGCCAAATTCTGGTCTACACCATGCATCCCAACAGTTGCCTTGTCCGAGACCAACGTTTCATTTAAGGTGGGCAATTTTTTTTTTTTTTTATTGCATCCTTCAGCTTGTGCAGCAAAGTACTAGTGAGCATAAAGCTTGTGGAAGCTGGACACACATTGGAGCATTTGACTAGATACTGAAGCACTAAATACTTTCAATTTTCTCTGCAGCAATGGGTACCCATACAGCCTGTCACCTCTGATAGCCATCTCTTCCTCTCCTGCTGAACTATCCAGCTTTTCTTTCACAGGGTTTGCCATGTAGCTACGCTTTAAATTGGTACAAAAAATACAATGCTTTTGGGATCTTAAAATATGAAGACAGAAATAGTATATTGGATTTAATATCAATATAAATATCTCTCCCCCCCCAAACATACACAAGTATTTGGTTTCCTTATTCATTTTTAGAGTGTCAGTCAAATGACCTGAGAATTTCTAGCCTGCAATGCTCGATTCCTTAGAATTTTGGTTTAGTTTGTATGGAGTATGGAGAGCCATACTGATACTCATGGTAGGATATATTCAGAAAAGAATGTATATGTTTATGAAAGAGAGTATATTGTTAAGAATGAGCAACATACACACTCACACATGTAGAAGGTTGCTTTATATTTTTGTTGAAGGATTACATGCTTAGCTGGTTCCCACAGTCTCAGGCACATATTTTACTAGTTTATTTTTACTAGCTTTTGAACCCAAGCCCCTGTGGGGAATTTAGTTCAATCAAGCCACACTCACAGATACTGTATCCTGTTTTAAAGTGCTGTCTAATTCTGCCTTGTATAATAGATGCCTATTTTGGACTGATTTTCTACAGATTCTTTTCAGTTAATGCACTTTTCAAGCAATGCAGAATAATCTAAGAATGGATATTTATTAATTAGTCAGATGACATGGGTTAATAGGTGTTGCATGTGTGAAAGACCTAAACTAGATTTCCAACAGGAAGGTATTTATTAAACAGAAATAAGGAGTTCTGCTCTGATCTCATTTTAAATATGATAAATTAAACTTCTCAGTTACAGTAAGACATTCAATCATTCTGCATTACCTTAGCATTTTTATGAAGAGCTGTGCCCTTGCTGAGGTTCCCTTAGTGACCAGCTTCAGAAGCTCTCAGCCAACTGAACAAGAAAATTAACTGATTTATACCAAAGTAGAGAACAGCCTGTGAACAGAGTGAAAAAATGTCCCTATACAAAAAGCATAAGGGATGAGTGTCTGAAATGTTTTGGTATGTATACCTTTCACCTAACTGTTTTTATTCTGATGACCTTTAGACATTTTATTGTGACATTTTTCAAGCCCCTAAACATTAGCCATGAATTTCCTTTGGCTCTCTTAAGACAAAAGGTATCTACTTGCCCGAGAGCAACAGGATGGGAATTCCATGCATCACCTTCTACTACGTACTTGTAACTTTATGTAGACTATCCAGAAGAAAGAGATAGCCAATTTCCCTTTCTTTCTTATGTCTCCCCAACCTTAACATTGAATTGCAGAGCTTTGTAAAATGTATAACTTGTTTTTGTAGGAGGCAAGTTATTTACCCCTCCCAACTATACAGTTAGTCTAGTAAAAAAGTTACCACCCAGGAAAAAAAAAAAATCAAATCTCATCTCTTGTATTTTTCCTGGGCCATCATGGCTACAATATCACTCTACCATGAAACTTTGTAAAAAAAATAAGTTAGTGTTAAAGTGATGCACACATTCATCAGTCAGATTATATTTTAAAGCAAAATTCCCCACCCCCAATTTCAAGTTGACAAAACTATTTGCATTATTATTTCAAATATTTTGCATGTTCATATTCTTAGACTTTATAAAAGGGAAATAACTGTATATTTTTGCAGAATAAGTGAAATTATGAACTGCTTCCAATAAGTTTCCATTCATACTTAGCACTTGCTAGCTATTTAAAGAGCTTGCTGTGCATTGCAAGTTAATAAGCTATACAACTCACTTCATAAGAAGTTTGTCCTCATTTTAGGTCATCATTATTTAGTTGCATTGCACTAGCATTTAGATGTTCCAGTTACTATACAGTTAGTCCAAAAAACTAAAACAAAACAAAAAAACCCCTAAACTAGATGTTGTATAAAACAGAACTGTCTTTTTCGGTTGTTTCTCCAAACAGTTACAATCCAAGTGCGATGCAAGATTGTACACATGTATACAGACAGACAGGAAGTACAAGGGAACACTTAAATTACAGAGGTTAACATTATTGGCAATAGACCTATGCTTAGTGCAAAATGTTTTTTAAATGTGAACAATAAAAATCTAAAAAAAAAAAAAAAAATTAAATAAATTACAGAATTGTAGGAAAATTAGGATTGGACGGGACCTCAGGAAGTCATCTAGTCCTGCTCAAAGCAGGACCATCCCCAGCCAGATCATCTCAGCCAAAGCTTTGTCTAGGCAGGGCTTAAAAACCTCCAAGGATGGAGATTACACAGTTTCTCTGGGTAACCTGTTCCAGCATTTTTCCTAGTGAGAAAGTTCTTTCTACTATTTAATCTATACTCCCTTTGCTACAACTCGAGATGGTTGCTCCTTGTTCGATCATCTGCCACCACTGAGAACAGTCTAGCTCCATCCTCTTTTGAACCTCCCTTCAAGTACTTGACTGAGGGGATTTAATAGCAGTCTTCTTCTGTTCTCCCAACTAAGCAAGCCCAGTTCCCTCAGCTTGTCCTCATTAGTCACATTCCCCAGCCCCCTCACCATTTCTGTTGCTCTCTGCTAGACTCTCCAATTTGTCCACATCTTTCTGTAACAGGTAGTCCAAAAACTGAACATAGTGCTTCAGATGGGGCCGTAACAGGTGCTTGTACATGCGATAAAAAAAAAAAAAAAAAAAAAAAAAAAAAAATGGCCATCATATTGTAAAGGTGCAGGAGCTGTTTGTTTTTTTGTTTATGATGAACATGAATTTATGTTGCAAATTAAACCACATCCACACAGTTTAGTTTGCAACATAACTATTTGTAATGCTTTTGATAGCTTTCCCCCCCAACCATGGGAGAGGCGAGTTGAAAGCAGAAGTGGCAAGGGACTGATTCTTCCCCCCACCACCCCTTCCTCCCTGCCCACATCTCCCACAGATGAGGGGTGAGCTGCCAGGAAGCCAAGGAGCCCCTGAGCTATGGGGGCCTTGGCCTTTCTTTCCACAGTGATGGCACCCACCCCCAAGGCCACCCGGGTGGGCTGCTAGCAGGTGGGTGCTGCCCCAGCTTGGATGGCCAGCCAGATAGCCCTGGGAGGTGCCTCGGCAGTGGAGGGAGCTTGCTGGCAGCTTGGATCCTGGCTGCAGGAGCAGATGGGCTCCATGGGGGAAAAAAACCCACCAGGATCAGGCCACTCACTGGTTTTTCTTCCACCTCCCCCTCTTCTTCTGATACAGCCTGTCTGCACAAGCTGCCCCCGAGTTGTGTGGTTTGAGCCATAGAGGGAAGGACTGGGCCCCCTTATGGTGGTAGCAGCAGCATCTCCCCAGGGCCATCCAGGCAGGGACTAGCTGTGTGCATGCTGCCCCAGCTAGCAGGCAGCACCTGCTAAATCCAACTCTTCCAAGCCCACACAAAGAACAGTGCCTAGCAAACTTCCAGTGTGCAGGCTTGGGGAAGATTTAGATACCATCTGTGAGCTAGGACAGCACATTGCCTAGGTGGCCCCAGGAGGGGTACTGCCACCATGGAGGGAAGGACCAGGTGCCCCCACAGCTCAGGGGCCTCCTGGCTCAACAGCAGCTTGTATGGGCAGGCTCTGCTGAAGGGGTGGTGGTGAGGAGGTGGTCAGGGGCCTAATCCCTCCCCGCCCTTTGGAGCCTGCTTGCTTCTGCTGTGGCTGAAAAGTGAGCTGCCATTAGGCTTGGAGCTACAGGGGCCCCTGGTTCTTCCCTCCACTGCAGTAGTGTCCACTAGCCACCTGCTCGGGGGGGGGGGGGGGAAAGAAAGGATCAGGCCGCTTGCTGTAAAAAGTGATGGAAACCCCTAAATTGAAATGGAGCGTTTTCAAATCATCACAATTAAAGACTCAGTTTTAATTTAGGGGCCTAAACCTCCCATGACATGTATAAACATGCACCTGTGCTGAATAAAAGAGAATAGTCACTTTCCTTGAACTGCTGACACTCCTACTGATGCAGTCCAGTATGCTCGTAGCCTTCTTGGCAAGAAGGCTACCATTGGCAACACATAGTGGGTATACATGCACCCCAAGCTTGGTGGTGCACCCCCTGCAAAAGAAAAGCACGGTTGACACTGCCAGCAGCACCTGCAGGCAGCCACTGCTTGCCACCCCCACCCTGCTACCAACACTGCCAGTGGCATCTGTGAGTGGTCTGTGATTGCCACTGGCCACCACTGCCAGCAGTGTTTGCAGGTAGTTGCTCATCCCCCACCCCCTGGCAGTGCCATGGCTACCTGCAGGAGCTCCCTGCTTGCCACTGCTATGCTCCCACTGCTGACAGCACTGCCACCTCCTGTGGGAGCTTGCCATGCCCCCCAGCCTTCAGGGGCATAAGGTGTTCATGAAGGGCACACTCTTGGCTCATATTTAGCTTATTGTCCACTGTAACCCCCAGGTCCTTTTGTGCAGAGCTGCTGCCCAGCCAGTCAGCCCCCAGCCTTTACTGGTGCATTGAACCATTTCATCCTAAGTGCAAGACCTTGCACTTGTTGAATACCATAAGACTCTTTTTGGCCCAACCCTCCAATTTTTCTAGGTCATGCTGAAGGGTAGAGCTAAGATTTAGAGTATCTACTACTCCCCCCAGCTCGGCATTATCTGAGTGCACCCTCAGCAAGTTTTATGTCAATGACCTGGAAGATGAAGACATTGAACAAAACCAGCCCCAGGACTGCCCTGAGGCACTCTACTTGATACCAGCTGCCAACTGGACAGCAAGCCATTGATTACTACCCCGAGACCAATATTCCAGCTAGTTTTCCATCTACCTTACAGTCCATTTATCCAGCCTATAAGTTCCTTAGCTTGCCTGTAAGACATTGTGGGAGACCATATCAAGAGCCTTGCTTTAAAAACCAAAACAAAAATTAAAAAAAAAAAAAAAAAAACCCAAAAAAACCAAACAAAAACAACCCTAAACAAACTCCAAAGCAAAAACAAAACCAACCCCTCCCCCCTAAGAAGACACCAAACAAACAATGTAGACCACATCCACTGGCCTCCCTTCATCCACAGAGCCAGTCACCTTATCTGAAAAAGACAAACAAGTTGATCAAGCATGAGTTGCCCTTGGTGAATCCATGGGAACTGCTCCCAATCACCATCTTCTCCTCCAAGTGCTTAGAAAAAGTGATTCCTGGAGGACCTGTTCCATGATTTTTCCAGGGACTGAGATAAGGCTGACTGGCCTGTAGTTCCCTGGATCTTCTTTTCCCCTTTCATAAATATGGAAACTATGATTGCCTTTCTCCAGTCATCCAGGACTGATCCCAATAGCCATGAATTTTCAAAGTTTATGGCCAGTAGCTCTGCAGTCTCATCAGGCAGATTCTTCAACACCCTGTGGTGCAGCCCATCCAGCCTCATGGACTTATACATATCCTCTTATACCTCCACTTGGTCCAGGAGGTGCATGGCCCCACCAGGGGGGGGTGGGATGTGCTGCTGGATCTGGTCCTGGTCTCAGGGGATGATCTGATTGCAGGGCTCAGGGTACAAGACTCCCTGGGTGACAGTGACCATCCCCTGATTGAATTTGCTGTCCGGCGCAGTGTAGCTAGGGCCTACACTATGACTAGGGTCCCTGACTTCAAAAGGGCCAGTTTCAGGGAGCTCAGGAGGCTAGTCAACGAGGCGCTGAGGGACTGTAGGGTTGAGGACATGGGTGTTCATGAAGCGTGGGTGCTCCTTAAGGAGACCATCCTCCATGCCCAAAGGACAACCGTTCCTACCCGATACAAGAGGGGCAAAGTGCCCAGAAGCCCCCGTGGCTTAATAGGGATATTTGGGGGGGGGCCCTGAGGGCAAAGAGGGAGTCATACTATCTTTGGAAGGAGGGAGCAGCCTCCAAAGAGGAGCACTCTTCTTGTGCTTGGGTGTGTAGGAGGGCTGTTAGGAAGGCCAAAGCAGGAGTGGAGCTTCACCTGGCAAGTAGGATCAAGGACAACAGGAAGTCCTTTTTCAAGTATGTGGGGAGCAAAGAGAGCCCTGGCAAACGTCGTGCCCGAGGGACTCATCAGGTAACCTGGTGCTTGCAGTCAATGAGAAGGTGGAGATCTTCAATGAGTTCTTTGCCTTGGTCTTCCTGAGGGGGGGGACCAGGACATTGCTCCCATTGGAGGAATGTATTCCCCCTCAGAAATCATTGTTGGGCCGAGGGTGAGGGTTGACCTAGTGGAAGGGCTTCTAGAAGGGCTGGACGTCTTCAAGTCGGCAGGCCCGGATGACCTACACCCAAGGGTGTTGAGGTAACCGGCGGGGGTGATTGCCGAGCCCTTGGCTCAGTTGCCCAGAGCTCCAAGAGAGCATGCATAAAAGTGCCAGAGGACTGGAGGGTGGCCAATGTGGTTCCCATCTTTAAGGGGAGGAAGGAGGACCCGGAGAATTACAGGCCAGTCAGTCTCACCTTGGTTCCAGGAAAGATATTTGAGAAGATTCTCAAGGCTCGTATCTGTGAGGGACCGGCAGGAGACTTTATGCTGAAGGGAAATCAGCATGGGTTTGTTAAGGGCAGG